>JAWZYU010000026.1:7373540-7678540 GCA_038380435.1 Ryuthela nishihirai
AGCTGAAGTGTCATCGCCAGGGCGCGGATTTTTGCGGAGCTAAATCTCAACTCTGGCCCTGCTATCCGCTCGACAATATTTGCTACTGATAAAACGATTTCCTTCATTAAAAATAAAAACTAATTAAATAATGGGGTATCACTGGGAAAATACTGGGAAGAACCCAAACTGATTTCGTGCTAAAACATCTCCAGATTTCAGCTTACTTGAAAAACTATTGTTAGAAATGAACCAGTGACTTGAATCACTCAACTTCCATAAGAATACACAATTATGGTACAGTGTCGGGAAGAAATATGTTTCAACGAAATTCAATTGCATGTATTACGATCAGAAAAATAATTTAGTGGACAAAGTTTAAAATAGTTATTAAATGGTACCTTACAGTGCAAGTGCGCTTCAGGCGAAAAGCCTCCCCTTCGAACACTGCACCCCGTTTTTCCGAAGTAACTGTGTCACAAGTCTTCCTACATCATCCCTAAACAGAGAATCGGATTCAATGTGCAAGAAGATCAAGACCTCATTTGAAGGAGCACATAGTGGATACTGTACTCCATAGTGAAATGAACATTGGCCTCTTGCGGGACCTAGTTATATCCCTACTCCAAGAGAATTACTAATGAAAACGTGCTATTGTTAATGTATGTAATTCCGACAAAAAATGTTTTGTCTGTTTTAGCCACTTTGTATCCTGCAATAGGAAACACTGAACACTTTAACAACTATATACATTTAGAAGAAAACACATCAGGTCTAATTTTCCCTTTAACAATAAATCAAATATCTAAATTCGAAAAAATTAACATTTCTGTCTGGATACGAGAAAGAGATGTTCCCACTCTACATCACACCATTCAGATTTAAAGCGCACGCAAATCTCCTACTGTTATCAGACGATGAAAAGCAGCATTATTGTTCCATTAAGAATTTGTTTCTATGAAATTCAAAGGGGGAATGCTGTTTTCCATATTATAGGGAATGCAATTAATAATTCCTTGCAGAAGGTTGTCCTTTAGGTTATGAAATAATCTTATTAGAATGCTTAAAATTGAGATGACACACATTAGCTCCTCGGAGAAGCGCTAGCGGGTAGAAGACTATACCCGTGTAATGAAAATATTCATTCGACATAAAAAAAAACCTACGCCAATATCGCGTACACTGACGTGCTCCTCTTAGCTGATGTGTTTGGTGGCAGATACTGACCCCTGCTATGTTTACACAGCTCCTGCCTTCATACCTGAAGATGACAAATACTAGAGTTGATAACCTACAATGTATCTTTTTGGAAGGCATACGAGGAGGAATTTCGGTGATATGCAGACAACAAGCATTTAGAATGAAAAACTGATTGCAAGTTTCCTTTACTGTCATACAAACCTGAAAAGAGATGAAATGGGTAGTACTTTACCCATGATATACCATGTGACTAGGTCGTTAAATCAAATTACATGCATAAACGAAAATTAGAAAAACAACGAAATGCTTGGTAAATTCAATGAGAATCACTAAAATGTAAAGAGTGTTGGAATATCTGTAAATGCACACACATTTCATTGGATAGGTGAATATTTTCACAATTCTTTGGAAGTGGAAGGCACAATAACTGTAAAACATACTGTGACGAGAGAGAAAGTATAAAAATGTAGTGGGATGGTTGTAAAAAATCGCTTCAAAACAGAAAATTACAACGCAAATACTGAAAGATAGAAAAAAAAAAAACGACTATTCGACGGTTATTCCAAACTGCTATCTCACGCTCTTTTCAGATTTCCTGGTTCTATAGTTCCCTGGTACGTAGCGCATAAGTGTGGGTGTAGTTGGCTATTTTTCGTTGCAAACACAAGTTGTTTTCACTATTAGTTATTTTTCCTGCATGAGAATTCACATTTCTATACTACATTGCGTACACACGGATGGACGAATATCACAAAATACTTTGCATATAGAAAACATCAGCAAAGAACCACAGAAGTTTGGAAATTTAAAATCTGAAAACTCAGTGTTTATAAGAAAACAACAATATTTTCAGTACTTCCATGAAAAGTTGAATCCCAGAATCGATCCGCTAGACCCGACTTTGCATTCTCTGACTTCAACCACCAATAAAACGTAACGTAAGCTCTCTCGTCAGTTATCCCAAGCCGCTCTCTTTTTTCAGAGTTTCTGCCCCCCTCGGTACGTTTGAATAAGCGCATAAGTGTGGGTGAAAATGGCTATTTTTCGCTGCAAACACAAGTTTTTCGACAAAGATAGGGTGTTTCACTACAATCTAACACGGGATTTCATGTGTGTTTAGTTATTTTTCCTGCATGAGAATATTTCTAATCCTTCTCATAGACAGCAGGTTAGTTACTTCGGATCTAACAAAGCCAAGGTTTGAGATCCATAATAAGACATGAACGTTTGTGTTGTTTTCCTACCAAGATCCCGACATCCTCTCACCCCCTTCTACTGGGTCGTATGAAAAAATCCTGTAACTGTTACGACAATTAGCTGCGTGAAGGCGTATTTATTTTTAAAGCAAAGACACACTAATTTCGGACTCGCTAGCTAGAGAATGATATATTAACTTGCTAAAGTTTGATTTTAATGATCAGATAGTGTATACATCACCACTTTTTTAGTTCATACTAATATCTTCTAACTTTCAAAGGAAATATTGTCTCATTATAAGCGATTTCATACAAAGAGATGCGCACTCTATGCTTCACATTTAAATCTATAGAGATAACGATCACTGCCCATGGAACACATCTGTGAAAAACACGCTATGATAGGGTTTGAGGAAGATTTTTAGTCCATGGGGGTGCTGCACTGCAGGAAAGCACATTATCTTTGAGATCAGAACCTACATGAAAGTTATACTGTTTGGGTTTGAGAAAGATTCTTTAGTTCACGGGACACTGCATGAATAAGTGCATAAGTGTGGGTGAAGACGGCTATTTTTCGCTGCAAACACAAGTTTTTCGACAAAGATAGGGTGTTTCACTACAGTCTAACACGGGATTTCATGTGTGTTTAGTTATTTTTCCTGCATGAGAATATTTCTAATCTATCTCATAGACAGCAGGTTAGTTACTTCGGATCTAACAAAGCCAAGGTCTGAGATCCATAGTAAGACATGAACGTTTGTGTTGTTTTCCTACCAAGGTCCCGA
The DNA here is from genome assembly GCA_038380435.1 of Ryuthela nishihirai. NCBI lineage: Eukaryota > Metazoa > Arthropoda > Arachnida > Araneae > Heptathelidae > Ryuthela > Ryuthela nishihirai. The sequence goes on from JAWZYU010000026.1 coordinate 7,376,701, forward strand.
CATCCTCTCACATGAAATATTACTGTACTAGGATCTAGAAAAAGCACTATCCATTACATTAATTTTTTTATTACATTCATGTATTTCACCCCCATTTTCTTGTCAAGAGCTAAAATTATTTGATGAATGAACGACAAAATATCTTCAAATGCAGTGGACGCATGACAGAATAACTTCAAAATAAGTTCCAATAGCTGAAAAAACAACTGTAAAAATTAGATAAATACAGGGATAGGGAAAGACAGAATTGCTTTCAAATCATTAAAATACCTTAAATGTGTGGTTGAATCACCACCAAATATCTCCAGCACACTTTTAAAGGAAATATTTTCTCATTATAAGCGATTTCATACAAAGAGATACGCACTCTATGCTTCACATTTAAATCTATAGAGATAACGATCACTGCCCATGGAACACATCTGTGAAAAAACACACTACGATTGGGTTTGAGAAAGATTTTTAGCCCATGGGGGTGCTGCACTGCAAGAAGACACATTATCTTTGATATCAGAACGTACGTGAAAGTTATACTGTTTGGGTTTGAGAAAGATTCTTTAGTTCACAGGGCACCGCATTACACTAAAGCACACTGTCTTGTACGTATGTCTATCTGTATGTTTGTTTCTCTCTCTCTGTGTGTGTGTGTGTGTTTGTGTCTATGTGTAAATATGTATGTTACTACGAAATGTGTGTACGTGTAGATGTGTGCATATATGTCAAGATGTAACTGTGTCTGCATGTTTGTTTCTCTCTAGGTGTGTGTGTGTGTGTTTCAGTGAATCGTGTATGTGTGCGTATGTGAGTGTGTGTATGTTCATGTATGTTAATATGTTTCTTTATATGTATATGTTTTCGTGCGTATGTGTTAAGATGTCTGTGTGCACATAGTCGTTTCTCTGTATGTGTATACGTCTTCATGTTTGTCTCTCTGTGTGTGTGTGTGTTAAAGTGTCTGTATGTGTTTCATCTTTATGTGCATATGTTATCGTATGTGTGTGTGTGTGTGTTCACATGCACGAATAAACATATTGTCTTACGGACACTTGCTTGCTACAGAACAAGCTAACAATTTAAAACGAGACTTGTGGTTATGCAAAATATTTCATGTGTGCGTATGTGAGTGTGTGTATGTTCATGTATGTTAATATGTTTCTTTATATGTATATGTTTTCGTGCGTATGTGTTAAGATGTCTGTGTGCCCATAGTCGTTTCTCTGTATGTGTATACGTCTTCATGTTTGTCTCTGTGTGTGTGTGTGTGTTAAAGTGTCTGTATGTGTTTCATCTTTATGTGCATATGTTATCGTATGTGTGTGTGTTTGTTCACATGCAAGAATAAACATATTGTCTTACGGACACTTGCTTGCTACAGAAGAAGCTAACAATTTAAAACGAGAGTTGTGGCTATGCAAAATGTTTCATCACAGATCTTAACTTGAATACTCATATTTCAGGAGATGTAAGGATTTTTCTTCAGCACGTTCGAATATTTTTTGAACACGACTGTCTTATGTTACGTTTCCTGTCAGATGTCTCGTAACGAGCAAAGCGTGTGTGTGTGTGTTCTGCTAATACAGAAGAGAATTTTCAACCGAGAATATTTCAAACTTAGAATAATACGACATCCTGAAGTTTGAAATATTCTCGGTTGAAAATTCTCTTCTGTATTAGCAGAACACACACACACACGCTTTGCTCGTTACGAGACATCTGACAGGAAACGTAACATAAGACAGTCGTGTTCAAAAAATATTCGAACGTGCTGAAGAAAAATCCTTACATCTCCTGAAATATGAGTATTCAAGTTAAGATCTGTGATGAAACATTTTGCATAGCCACAACTCTCGTTTTAAATTGTTAGCTTCTTCTGTAGCAAGCAAGTGTCCGTAAGACAATATGTTTATTCTTGCATGTGAACAAACACACACACATACGATAACATATGCACATAAAGATGAAACACATACAGACACTTTAACACACACACACACACAGAGACAAACATGAAGACGTATACACATACAGAGAAACGACTATGGGCACACAGACATCTTAACACATACGCACGAAAACATATACATATAAAGAAACATATTAACATACATGAACATACACACACTCACATACGCACACATGAAATATTTTGCATAACCACAAGTCTCGTTTTAAATTGTTAGCTTGTTCTGTAGCAAGCAAGTGTCCGTAAGACAATATGTTTATTCGTGCATGTGAACACACACACACACACACATACGATAACATATGCACATAAAGATGAAACACATACAGACACTTTAACACACACACACACACAGAGAGAGACAAACATGAAGACGTATACACATACAGAGAAACGACTATGTGCACACAGACATCTTAGCACATACGCACGAAAACATATACATATAAAGAAACATATTAACATACATGAACATACACACACTCACATACGCACACATACACGATTCACTGAAACACACACACACACACACCTAGAGAGAAACAAACATGCAGACACAGTTACATCTTGACATATATGCACACATCTACACGTACACACATTTCGTAGTAACATACATATTTACACATAGAGACAAACACACACACACACACACAGAGAGAGAGAAACAAACATACAGATAGACATACGTACAAGACAGTGTGCTTTAGTGTAATGCGGTGCCCTGTGAACTAAAGAATCTTTCTCAAACCCAAACAGTATAACTTTCACGTACGTTCTGATATCAAAGATAATGTGTCTTCTTGCAGTGCAGCACCCCCATGGGCTAAAAATCTTTCTCAAACCCAATCGTAGTGTGTTTTTTCACAGATGTGTTCCATGGGCAGTGATCGTTATCTCTATAGATTTAAATGTGAAGCATAGAGTGCGTATCTCTTTGTATGAAATCGCTTATAATGAGAAAATATTTCCTTTAAAAGTGTGCTGGAGATATTTGGTGGTGATTCAACCACACATTTAAGGTATTTTAATGATTTGAAAGCAATTCTGTCTTTCCCTATCCCTGTATTTATCTAATTTTTACAGTTGTTTTTTCAGCTATTGGAACTTATTTTGAAGTTATTCTGTCATGCGTCCACTGCATTTGAAGATATTTTGTCGTTCATTCATCAAATAATTTTAGCTCTTGACAAGAAAATGGGGGTGAAATACATGAATGTAATAAAAAAATTAATGTAATGGATAGTGATTTTTCTAGATCCTAGTACAGTAATATTTCATGTGAGAGGATGTCGGGACCTTGGTAGGAAAACAACACAAACGTTCATGTCTTACTATGGATCTCAGACCTTGGCTTTGTTAGATCCGAAGTAACTAACCTGCTGTCTATGAGATAGATTAGAAATATTCTCATGCAGGAAAAATAACTAAACACACATGAAATCCCGTGTTAGACTGTAGTGAAACACCCTATCTTTGTCGAAAAACTTGTGTTTGCAGCGAAAAATAGCCGTCTTCACCCACACTTATGCACTTATTCATGCAGTGTCCCGTGAACTAAAGAATCTTTCTCAAACCCAAACAGTATAACTTTCATGTAGGTTCTGATCTCAAAGATAATGTGCTTTCCTGCAGTGCAGCACCCCCATGGACTAAAAATCTTCCTCAAACCCTATCATAGCGTGTTTTTCACAGATGTGTTCCATGGGCAGTGATCGTTATCTCTATAGATTTAAATGTGAAGCATAGAGTGCACATCTCTTTGTATGAAATCGCTTATAATGAGACAATATTTCCTTTGAAAGTTAGAAGATATTAGTATGAACTAAAAAAGTGGTGATGTATACACTATCTGATCATTAAAATCAAACTTTAGCAAGTTAATATATCATTCTCTAGCTAGCGAGTCCGAAATTAGTGTGTCTTTGCTTTAAAAATAAATACGCCTTCACGCAGCTAATTGTCGTAACAGTTACAGGATTTTTTCATACGACCCAGTAGAAGGGGGTGAGAGGATGTCGGGATCTTGGTAGGAAAACAACACAAACGTTCATGTCTTATTATGGATCTCAAACCTTGGCTTTGTTAGATCCGAAGTAACTAACCTGCTGTCTATGAGAAGGATTAGAAATATTCTCATGCAGGAAAAATAACTAAACACACATGAAATCCCGTGTTAGATTGTAGTGAAACACCCTATCTTTGTCGAAAAACTTGTGTTTGCAGCGAAAAATAGCCATTTTCACCCACACTTATGCGCTTATTCAAACGTACCGAGGGGGGCAGAAACTCTGAAAAAAGAGAGCGGCTTGGGATAACTGACGAGAGAGCTTACATTACGTTTTATTGGTGGTTGAAGTCAGAGAATGCAAAGTCGGGTCTAGCGGATCGATTCTGGGATTCAACTTTTCATGGAAGTACTGAAAATATTGTTGTTTTCTTATAAACACTGAGTTTTCAGATTTTAAATTTCCAAACTTCTGTGGTTCTTTGCTGATGTTTTCTATATGCAAAGTATTTTGTGATATTCGTCCATCCGTGTGTACGCAATGTAGTATAGAAATGTGTATTCTCATGCAGGAAAAATAACTAATAGTGAAAACAACTTGTGTTTGCAACGAAAAATAGCCAACTACACCCACACTTATGCGCTACGTACCAGGGAACTATAGAACCAGGAAATCTGAAAAGAGCGTGAGATAGCAGTTTGGAATAACCGTCGAATAGTCGTTTTTTTTTTTTCTATCTTTCAGTATTTGCGTTGTAATTTTCTGTTTTGAAGCGATTTTTTACAACCATCCCACTACATTTTTATACTTTCTCTCTCGTCACAGTATGTTTTACAGTTATTGTGCCTTCCACTTCCAAAGAATTGTGAAAATATTCACCTATCCAATGAAATGTGTGTGCATTTACAGATATTCCAACACTCTTTACATTTTAGTGATTCTCATTGAATTTACCAAGCATTTCGTTGTTTTTCTAATTTTCGTTTATGCATGTAATTTGATTTAACGACCTAGTCACATGGTATATCATGGGTAAAGTACTACCCATTTCATCTCTTTTCAGGTTTGTATGACAGTAAAGGAAACTTGCAATCAGTTTTTCATTCTAAATGCTTGTTGTCTGCATATCACCGAAATTCCTCCTCGTATGCCTTCCAAAAAGATACATTGTAGGTTATCAACTCTAGTATTTGTCATCTTCAGGTATGAAGGCAGGAGCTGTGTAAACATAGCAGGGGTCAGTATCTGCCACCAAACACATCAGCTAAGAGGAGCACGTCAGTGTACGCGATATTGGCGTAGGTTTTTTTTTATGTCGAATGAATATTTTCATTACACGGGTATAGTCTTCTACCCGCTAGCGCTTCTCCGAGGAGCTAATGTGTGTCATCTCAATTTTAAGCATTCTAATAAGATTATTTCATAACCTAAAGGACAACCTTCTGCAAGGAATTATTAATTGCATTCCCTATAATATGGAAAACAGCATTCTCCCTTTGAATTTCATAGAAACAAATTCTTAATGGAACAATAATGCTGCTTTTCATCGTCTGATAACAGTAGGAGATTTGCGTGCGCTTTAAATCTGAATGGTGTGATGTAGAGTGGGAACATCTCTTTCTCGTATCCAGACAGAAATGTTAATTTTTTCGAATTTAGATATTTGATTTATTGTTAAAGGGAAAATTAGACCTGATGTGTTTTCTTCTAAATGTATATAGTTGTTAAAGTGTTCAGTGTTTCCTATTGCAGGATACAAAGTGGCTAAAACAGACAAAACATTTTTTGTCGGAATTACATACATTAACAATAGCACGTTTTCATTAGTAATTCTCTTGGAGTAGGGATATAACTAGGTCCCGCAAGAGGCCAATGTTCATTTCACTATGGAGTACAGTATCCACTATGTGCTCCTTCAAATGAGGTCTTGATCTTCTTGCACATTGAATCCGATTCTCTGTTTAGGGATGATGTAGGAAGACTTGTGACACAGTTACTTCGGAAAAACGGGGTGCAGTGTTCGAAGGGGAGGCTTTTCGCCTGAAGCGCACTTGCACTGTAAGGTACCATTTAATAACTATTTTAAACTTTGTCCACTAAATTATTTTTCTGATCGTAATACATGCAATTGAATTTCGTTGAAACATATTTCTTCCCGACACTGTACCATAATTGTGTATTCTTATGGAAGTTGAGTGATTCAAGTCACTGGTTCATTTCTAACAATAGTTTTTCAAGTAAGCTGAAATCTGGAGATGTTTTAGCACGAAATCAGTTTGGGTTCTTCCCAGTATTTTCCCAGTGATACCCCATTATTTAATTAGTTTTTATTTTTAATGAAGGAAATCGTTTTATCAGTAGCAAATATTGTCGAGCGGATAGCAGGGCCAGAGTTGAGATTTAGCTCCGCAAAAATCCGCGCCCTGGCGATGACACTTCAGCTATCGGCACTGAGGTAGCGCGTTCAAATACGGCGACGAAAGCCAATATTTTTTTTTTAAATACAGGAGACGTACTAAAAATAGTATGGACGTTGGATGACACCGATTAAATGCGCAAAAACTGATTTGGTTTAAAGAGGGGAGGGAATATGGGTTAAACAGAGGAAAAACAAGAAAATTCGAGAAAGGGACTTAAAATATAAGTCAACCAGGGGTTCTATGAAGAGGACTTAAAATATGGTCGGTTGCGACATAGGGTTCAAAGTCTAATCTGAGAAGGCAATGTGGATTCTAGGAAATATCTATTTTTAAAACTTATCAGTGTCAAATGCAGACACAGTGAAGCGCTGGACATTTGACCTTTTGATCTTCCAGCTGATAAAGGATTGCACCATATCGTGTGATGTGGCGAAAGTGCTGTTGCTACCCCCTAATAAACGATCTGAAGGATGTCTACAGGAAACGTACGATTTCCGATACACTGATAACGGACTTGGAAAACTTTTAGCCTGTTGAACGTCTATTGCAAGGTAGATCTTATATACAAGTCCTACGAATAATTTAAACCAAATTTTATTAATTTTTCTGTGGAACAGTTACTATGTCATTCTTCTAGTAAAATACGTGGACCTTGGATCCGATGAGACTTTTTCCCGAAATTAACGTTGAGGTACGCTAGCGAGGGAATTATTATTTTTTTTTCTCGATTAAACTGATTTATTACGAGCGCTGGATGATTTTAATAAAGGTGAGTGAGAGTTTTTATTTACTAGGGGATCGATTAACGGGGTTGGAAAAAATGAATCCCAAAGAATTGAAATTTAATAAAAGGGAATCGTTTAGCAGTCCTGGCAAAATGAATAGCAAAAGATTTTTAATAGAGGTAACTTTTAATAGAAAGGGTTTTAATTAATAAGAATACAACTTTGAGAGTTGATTTTTACAATTGAGACTTGTGTCATCCTTTTCTGTGGAATTATTCTGAGACTTGTAATCCGAGGGAAGGAGGGGCCTAAATATAGGTCAACCAGGGGGGTTTAAAAAATCGAGGTTTTAAAATAAAAGGTGGGTCTGAAATAAAGAAAAATCGATGCTATTCGAGAAGGGGAGCTTAAAATATAGGTGTGTCAACCAGGGGGTTTGCAAAATCGAGGTTTTAAAATAAAAGGTGAGTCTGAAATATAGGCCAACCATGTGGTTTGCAAGTGGAGGGTTTAAAATATAGGTGAGACTGAAATAAAGAAAAATCGAGACTATTCGAGAAAGGGAGTTTAAAATATAGGTCAACCAGGGGTCTATGAAGAGGGCTTAAAATATGGGTAGGGGTCTAATCAAGAAAAATCAAAACTATTCGAGAAGGGGAGCTTAAAATATGGGTGGGTCAACCAGGGGGTTTGCAAAATCGAGGTTTTAAAATAAAAGGTGAGTCTGAAATAAAGAAAAATCGAGACTATTCGAGAAGGGGTGTTAAAATTAGAGTTAAAAACTAGATAGCACCAGGGGTTAAAAGGGGGAGGAATTTTCAATTATGAATTATGAATTATTAATTATGAATTATTAATTATGAATTATTAATACCATGACAGTTGCAATGCCAGGGTCAATTTCCTGTTGATTGCAATATAAGGGTCAAAGTTCAGAAGGCAACGTGGCCCAGCACAGGTCAATTTCCGGTCGATTGCGACATAGGTGGTCCAAGTCAAGAAGGCAACGTGGACGATTGCGACATAGGGGGGGAAAGCACTGTGCAAAGAGGGATCGGTCGGTTGGTACAATACTACTTGTATTAAGCACTTTTTTAAATCTATAAATAGATATGGAATAGCAGTTTATGGGACAGCCTATAAGACAGAATTAAATAAAATTAAAAGAATACAAAGTAATCTGCTAAAAGGATTGTGTAATTCAGAAGTTTAATATTCACTTACAGCAAAAGATGATATTTTTAGTTTATTCAAAATTTTATCTATTGATAGTTTACATGTTTTGTTTGTGTTATCAATAACTTCTTTTATAATAACTACAAGAAAATATTTGCCACGAGAAGTTTACTAGAAAAAAGTTAAGGATGTTTTAAAACAATCAGAATTATATAATAATTACTGACGAAAGTTCAAAGAATTTCAAATTCCGTACCTATTTAACTTGCTTCCTAGAGAAATTGTAAACTTAAGTAAAATTTATTATTGTAAAGAATTATTATTTAAGTGGTTGATGAAAAAGTAATCTTTTTAATCGGAAACGTTTAATATTTCAAGTTTTCTTAGGCGGATATAGTACACCTATGAAATGCAATGTTTTTTTTTGAGTCAATAAAAATTATTATTTTTTTATCCTTAAAACTAGATACTCTCTAGTGGAAGTAAGTGAACGGAAGATGTGGGGCTGCCAGATTAATGTGGCCTACCGATCTGGACAACTATGGCTACTTTTCTTTTTTTTCTACCCTGCTGAGGAGTGGTCAACCACACAGGGTCCTTGTGCTGACCATATAAACCCACTGGACTGGACAGATATATGGCTCTGAGCTTGATTATGGATCCTGATTTTGCTGCACTGGTGGGCTTCTGTGGAGGGAAAATCTTCCGCTGTGTTTTCTGTTTGTTTGTGGGTTGACAGCCCCAAGTGAATAGATTCACAGGATATGTTTATCAGCTGATGGATAATCCTGAGCAGAGGTCATCGCAGGCACCTGAACTCTTTGCTTCTATTGGCATCGTCAAATTCTACACTGGAAGACTTCCTCCAATGAATGGATGTGATCTGGCAACCTTCGTGTCACGTGACACGAAGGTTGCCAGATCACTAATTTCTAAAAAAATCGTTGCCAGATATTTTTTCTGAATTCTGTAATCTACCATAGTGTTCGGATACTTTTTTGAGCGACTGTACATGCCCCAAGAGGACTTCCAAAGATGGACATTCACATCCTCCAAAGAGGATTTCCAAAAGTGAACAATTCCATATTTCATAGAGAACTTCAAGAAATGGACTTTTCCCTTCTCCAAAGCGGACTTCCAAAAATAAACACTTCATCCTCCAAAGAGGTCTTTCAAAAGTAAAGATCTCCATCGTCCATAAAATTGATAATTCCATCTCCCAAGGGGACTTCCGATGACGGATAATCAAATCCCCCAAAAGACGATTTCCAAAACCGAACAATTCCATCTTCCATAGAGAACTCCAAAAAGGATTATTAATCCATCTCGTATGACGATGGACCACCCTGTAAAAGGGGACTTCCAAAAGTTGTCAATAACTTCGATACTCCAAAGAGGACTTCCAAAAGTGGGGAATTCTGTCCTTCGAAAAAGATTCTAAACAATGTTTCGAAGAATGGAAGAGAAGAATGGAGCAATACATTAGATCAACCGGAATTACGTGGACGGGGTCAGCCTTTGATTTCTGTAATTTTTCATTAATTAAAGTTTTATTGCCATGGTCATCGTTCCCCACCTTATATGTTTTTACAGTAATCTTCGCCCCGGCAGCCGAGTAGTTAGCGTGCTTGGTTGCTGATCAAAGATACCCGGTTTCGAACCCCGGACAAAACACGGAGGGGCGGGGGTGGCTCAGTCGGTAGCGCGCCAGGCTCGTAATCTGTAGTTCCCAGGTTCGAGTCCCAGCTGGGTCAGCGTTGAGATTTATCTCCGCAAAATTGCCTGCCCTGCCCACGGTCAGTAGGGGACACCGATGGGCTTGGAAAGGCCGCCGTCCGTCGGATGGGACGTTAAGCCGTGGCCCCGTGTGCGGGAGAGCCATACCCTGTGCACGTTAAAGGACACGCTGGATGGCCTTGACGGGAGGCTACCATCTGTCTCCCAACAGCTGTTCCAGTGGGTCCCCTAACCTTCTCTGAGACTTCGGGGTCCTTGTGACCTGGCCATTTGGCCCATGCTGTGCAAAAAAGTGCCGCTCAGAGGTAAAACAACCCAACACAACCTGGCCATTTAGCCCATAGTGTGCAAAAAAGTGCCGCTCAGAGGTAAAACAACCCAACTCAATCACCCGTGTGCGTCAGATCCATACACGTTAAAGAACACGCTGGATGGCCTTGACGAGAGGCTACCATCTGTCTCCCAACAGCTGTTCCAGTGGGTCCCCTCCCCTAACCTTCTCTGAGCCTTCGGGGTCCTTGTAACCTGGCCATTTAGCCCACGGTGTGCAAAAAAGTGCCTCTCAGAGGCAAAACAACCCAACCCAACCTCCCGTGTGCGGGAGAGCCATACCCTGCGCACGTTAAAGAACACACTGGATGGCCTTGACGGGAGGCTACCATCTGTCTCCCAACAGCTGTTCCAGTGGGTCCCCTCCCCCAACCTTCTCTGAACCTACGGGGTCCATGTGACCTGGCCATTTAGCCCATGGTGTGCAAAAAAGTGCCGCTCAGAGGTAAAACAACCCAACCCAACCCAAAACACGGACGTTTTCATTCTTGTGTTGTTCTTCTGCTATCGCATTCTTTACAAATCTTATCTATGGCCTTTTCATCTAACAAATTAAGCCTCTGTTACAAGTAGCTCTTTGAGAAGTAATTTATTTTTTTTACCGAAGCCTACTGTGGCATATAAACTGACAGGCTCCTGTCAGACCTCTGTGGCAAGCAGCTGCTTGAGGGGGTATTTATTTTTTTATTTATTAAAGGCAAATAAATATATTTCGATACACGAAAGCATCGTCATGGTCAACGAGAAAGAAGTCTGCATCTCTTTTTTGACAAACGATTACGATTTTACGGATATCAATCACAAGCTGCTTAGCAAACGAAAAGTTTTAGCAGGAGCGCGTGATCAGGAGCAAATCGATAAAGTTTTAAGTTGGGGTGTTTTACCTCTGAGCTGCACTGCTGCATTTTTCTTAGCACACTATGAGTTAAATGGGTCTCTTCAATGAGCTCTTCTCTGAGTCTCAATAATGAGCTCTTCTCTGAGGGTCCTTTTCCCCCAATCTTCTCTGAGCTCTCAGGGTCCTTGTGACCTCCAGGTCACAAGAACCCACTGGATAGCTGTTGAGACACCTGGTAGCCTCCCATCGAGGCTATACAGCGTGTTCTTTAACGTCCACAGGATAAATGGGCAAGTCACAAGGATCCACAGGATAAATGGGCAAGTCACAAGGTTCCACAGGATAAATGGGCAAGTCACAAGGATCCACAGGATAAATGGGCAAGTCACAAGGATCCACAGGATAAATGGGCAAGTCACAAGGATCCACAGGATAAATGGGCAAGTCACAAGGATCCACAGGATAAATGTACAAGTCACAAGGATCCACAGGATAAATGTACAAGTCACAAGGATCCACAGGATAAATGTACAAGTCACAATGATCCACAGGACAAATGGGCAAGTCACAAGGATCCACAGGATAAATGTACAAGTCACAAGGATCCACAGGATAAATGTACAAGTCACAAGGATCCACAGGATAAATGTACAAGTCACAATGATCCACAGGACAAATGGGCAAGTCACAAGGATCCACAGGATAAATGGGCAAGTCACAAGGATCCACAGGATAAATGTACAAGTCACAAGGATCCACAGGATAAATGGGCAAGTCACAAGGATCCACAGGATAAATGGGCAAGTCACAAGGATCCACAGGATAAATGTACAAGTCACAAGGATCCACAGGATAAATGTACAAGTCACAAGGATCCACAGGACAAATGGGCAAGTCACAAGGATCCACAGGATAAATGTACAAGTCACAAGGATCCACAGGATAAATGTACAAGTCACAAGGATCCACAGGATAAATGTACAAGTCACAAGGATCCACAGGATAAATGTACAAGTCACAATGATCCACAGGACAAATGGGCAAGTCACAAGGATCCACAGGATAAATGTACAAGTCACAAGGATCCACAGGATAAATGTACAAGTCACAAGGATCCACAGGATAAATGTACAAGTCACAAGGATCCACAGGATAAATGTACAAGTCACAAGGATCCACAGGATAAATGTACAAGTCACAATGATCCACAGGACAAATGGGCAAGTCACAAGGATCCACAGGATAAATGGGCAAGTCACAAGGATCCACAGGATAAATGGGCAAGTCACAAGGATCCACAGGATAAATGTACAAGTCACAAGGATCCACAGGATAAATGTACAAGTCACAAGGATCCACAGGATAAATGGGCAAGTCACAAGGATCCACAGGATAAATGGGCAAGTCACAAGGATCCACAGGATAAATGTACAAGTCACAAGGATCCACAGGATAAATGTACAAGTCACAAGGATCCACAGGATAAATGTACAAGTCACAATGATCCACAGGACAAATGGGAAAGTCACAAGGATCCACAGGATAAATGTACAAGTCACAAGGATCCACAGGATAAATGTACAAGTCACAAGGATCCACAGGATAAATGTACAAGTCACAATGATCCACAGGACAAATGGGCAAGTCACAAGGATCCACAGGATAAATGGGCAAGTCACAAGGATCCACAGGATAAATGGGCAAGTCACAAGGATCCACAGGATAAATGGGCAAGTCACAAGGATCCACAGGATAAATGTACAAGTCACAAGGATCCACAGGATAAATGTACAAGTCACAAGGATCCACAGGATAAATGTACAAGTCACAATGATCCACAGGACAAATGGGCAAGTCACAAGGATCCACAGGATAAATGTACAAGTCACAAGGATCCACAGGATAAATGTACAAGTCACAAGGATCCACAGGATAAATGTACAAGTCACAAGGATCCACAGGACAAATGGGCAAGTCACAAGGATCCACAGGATAAATGTACAAGTCACAAGGATCCACAGGATCAATGGGCAAGTCACAAGGATCCACAGGATAAATGTACAAGTCACAAGGATCCACAGGATAAATGTACAAGTCACAAGGATCCACAGGATAAATGTACAAGTCACAATGATCCACAGGACAAATGGGCAAGTCACAAGGATCCACAGGATAAATGTACAAGTCAAAGGATCCACAGGATAAATGTACAAGTCACAAGGATCCACAGGATAAATGTACAAGTCACAATGATCCACAGGACAAATGGGCAAGTCACAAGGATCCACAGGATAAATGGGCAAGTCACAAGGATCCACAGGATAAATGGGCAAGTCACAAGGATCCACAGGATAAATGTACAAGTCACAACGATCCACAGGATAAATGTACAAGTCACAAGGATCCACAGGATAAATGTACAAGTCACAAGGATCCACAGGATAAATGTACAAGTCACAAGGATCCACAGGATAAATGTACAAGTCACAATGATCCTCAGGACAAATGGGCAAGTCACAAGGATCCACAGGACAAATGGGCAAGTCACAAGGATCCACAGGATAAATGTACAAGTCACAAGGATCCACAGGATAAATGTACAAGTCACAAGGATCCACAGGATAAATGTACAAGTCACAATGATCCACAGGACAAATGGGCAAGTCACAAGGATCCACAGGATAAATGTACAAGTCACAAGGATCCACAGGATAAATGTACAAGTCACAAGGATCCACAGGATAAATGTACAAGTCACAAGGATCCACAGGATAAATGTACAAGTCACAAGGATCCACAGGATAAATGTACAAGTCACAAGGATCCACAGGATAAATGTACAAGTCACAATGATCCACAGGACAAATGGGCAAGTCACAAGGATCCACAGGATAAATGGGCAAGTCACAAGGATCCACAGGATAAATGGGCAAGTCACAAGGGTCGACAGAACGCGACTCCCTGGACAATTATTAGGAGACAATGGTAGCCCCAGTCAAGAACATTCAGAGTGTTCTTTAACTTGCGCAGGCTATGGTTCTCTTCTGCACACAGTGCCACGGCTCAATGTTCCTTATGATGGACGGCAGCCTTTCCAAGCCCATCGGTGTCCTTTACTGACCAAGGACAGGGCGAGGAGTTTTGCGCAGATGAATCTCAACACAGTTGGACTCAAACCTGGGAGTTGGAGATTATGAGCCTGATCAGCTACCGAATGAGCAACAGCCCCCCCCCCCTCCACCCCCGACACTTAATTGGAATGGGGTTGGTCTAATTTACGGGGACTTCCTTAAAAAATATTATTCAAGCTCTCAAAGTATGCGTGGGCTAATAACCGTTCCCCCTCATCCAATCTTTTTTGAGTCCCTCGGATTCTTATGACCTGGATGCTGATACTTAATACCATTTTGTAAGATTTCACCTAATTTTTTTTTGCATTATTTTTACTTTCAGATAAACTCTCACTTAGATTTATTTCTGATGATCACACCGATATCGATTATCTCTACACGCGCAGAAATTGGATTTTGGGTTGGGTTGTTTTACTTCTGAGTGGCACTTTTTTACACACCATGGGCTAAATGGCCAGGTCACATGGACCCCGAAGGCTCAGAGAAGGTTGGGGAAGGGGACTCACTGGAACAGCTGTTGGGAGACAGATGGGAGCCTCCCGTCAAGGCCATCCAGTGTGTTCTTTAACGTTGGGTTGTTTTATCTCTGAGCGGCACTTTTTTGCACACCATGGGCTAAATGGCCAGGTCACATGGACCCCGAAGGCTCAGAGAAGGTTGGGGAAGGGGACTCACTGGAACAGCTGTTGGGAGACAGATGGGAGCCCCCCCCCCCCGTCAAGGCCATCCAGCGTGTTCTTTAACGTGTACAGGGTATGACTCTCCCACACACGGGGCCACGACTTAACGTCCCATCCGACGGACGACGACCTTTCCAAACCCATCGGTGTCCCCTACTGGCCGTGGGCAGGGCGGGGAATTTTGCGGAGATAAATCTCAACACTGACCCAACTGGGACTCGAACCTGGGAACTACAGATTACGAGCCTGGCGCGCTACCGCCTGAGCCACCCCCGCCCCGCAGAAATTGGAATTTAAAAAGAAAAATTCAAGTACAGCTTTCTGTGGGAAAGATGCACCACCTGCAGGCACCTAATGACACTAAGCACTATCAACTTTTCGACCTCAAAGGAATCCATTGCATAAATAATTCCCACAAATTCGGTTCACTGTTAAGACTTGCGCAGTGGAAACAACTACACCTCTCTATACGTTCCCTCGGGCTTTCTTGACAGTAATAACAGTTGTGCTATGTAATGCCAGAGCTTTGTAATTTCTACCCTTAAGGCCATCAAGCTGCGGCACGCCCGCTTACACCTGGCCTCTGCAATTAGTCAGGTCTTGTTACCAACGAGAACAGGGATTGCCTGCCTCGGGGAGTGTGAAGAGGGCAGACGTGAACTGACACTTGCGACCCACCGCCGCCGCCGCCACCAGAGGGCGACACGAGGTCGTGCGGTCATTAGCACCCGTCTTTGCCGCTCACTGGTGTCACATCTGATTAGGGTAGAAAGCGAAAAAAAAGATCGCTAGGCCTGCTTTGACTAACAACAGGCGCATGCTTCCTGCTCCTCTCGTGCAAGGTACGTCGTTTGCTTATAACGAAACCGTAACCGCATGAATTAAATGCGGAATGCCAAACGATACAGGCAGAATTAATTTCTCTGATTTCATTTGAATTACGGTTAAGGTTTGCTATTAAACGGTTTGCATCTTTCAAATGTTATTGTGTTTATTGTATGTAAAATTAATTAATTAATTAATTATAAATTTAGTTTGATTAACATACTATTAATGTAGAAAATTGCCGTTAATTAAAATAATAACATTCCAAAACTAAAAGTTAAGGCCGACAGAGCAAACATTGCAAGTTTCCGTTTGGGCGGCATGTTAGTAATTTAGATGATCTTGCTGTAATTTCGATCGAAAACGATTCTCGTGAATGTTAATTGCTAAGGTCTTTACATATCTTTGCGAGAATAGTAATTTTGAAACCCGGTTACAAATGATTTAGCTGGCAACAGGCCCGTCTAACCCACCATGGCCACATAATCATTAGAAATGTATATTTTAATTTTTTTTTCTTAAATAGAGAATTTTTTGCGCGTCTCATTTACAATTTATTCCTTTTCGATAAGTTTGAATTGCACAAGAGTTGCTAGAGCAGTGGTTCTCAACCTTTTATGCTTCACGTACCCCCTGGAAATGTGTATGTAACTGGCGTACCCCTTATATAGATAGATAAAACTATATTTATATATAACAATGGTTATTTTTACTTTGTTACTAGATCTAGCGACTTTTGAGCTCTCACGGCGTACCCCAAAAAATTTTACCGCGTACCCCATGAACAATTCTCTAGGACAGTGGCTTTTTTTTTATGCTTCACGTATCTGTTATATTATTTATATACTATTATATACTATTATACCTTTTATGCTTCACGTATTCCCTGGAAATGTGTATGTAACTGGCGTACCCTTTGTATAGACAGATAAACTATAGTTATAGTGTAACAGTGGGAATAAAACATATACATAACATATATCTAGCGACTTTTGAGCCCACACGGCGTACCGCAAAAAATTTAACCGCGTACCCCACGTTGAGAACCCCTACTTTAGAGTTTCAACGAGAATTATATATCAGTATTACAGTTGGTAGGAGACAGGGTATGGCTCTCCCGCACACAGGACCACGATTTAACGTTCCATGTGACTGACAGCGGCTTTTACAAGCCCATAGGTGTCCCCCTGAACAAGAGGGGGGGGGGGCAGAATTTTGTGGAGATAAATCTCAACCTGACAAACAGCAGAGGTCAGTTGTTAACGGACCTGTTGCGGCTTGATGGCCGTAAGGTTAGGAATTATAAAGCTCTGGCATAAACAAGATTTTAATCAGATAGTCAAAAACAAAATTTCGAGAGGGCTTAGTTTTAAAACCAATGTTCGAAAAAAAAAGAGATAAAGATGCAATATCTATATTTACTGTTGGTTAATTATATAATTTCATGCAGTGTAATAAAAAATGGCTAGTTTTTGGGTTGGGTTGTTTTACCTCTGAGCGGCACTTTTTTGCACACCATGGTCTAAATGGCCAGGTCACAAGGAC
Source organism: Ryuthela nishihirai (assembly GCA_038380435.1). Classification (NCBI taxonomy): domain Eukaryota; kingdom Metazoa; phylum Arthropoda; class Arachnida; order Araneae; family Heptathelidae; genus Ryuthela; species Ryuthela nishihirai. The sequence goes on from JAWZYU010000026.1 coordinate 7,394,080, forward strand.
CCCGAAGGCTCAGAGAAGATTGGGGGAGGGGACCCACTGGAACAGCTGTTGGAAGACAGATGGTAGCCTCCCGTCAAGGCCATCCAGCGTGTTCTTTAACGTGCACAGGGTATGGCTCTCCCGCACACGGGGCCACGACTTAACGTCCCATCCGACGGACGGCGGCCTTTCCAAGCCCATCGGTGTCCCCTACTGACCGTGGGCAGGGCGGGGAATTTTTGCGGAGATAAATCTCAACGCTGACCCAGCTGGGACTCGAACCTGGGAACTACAGATTACGAGCCTGGCGCGCTACCGACTGAGCCACCCCCGCCCCAAAAAATGGCTAGAAAACACTAGGTATATACAAAAAAAAATTGTTTCTAACAATCTTAATATTCCAAAATTTTTACACCTTAGTGCCATTCCGTGGCCGAGTGGTTAACGCGCTTTTCTACTGGATCGAAGAGACCTGGATTCGAACCCGGATAAGATATGGATGTATTTTTAATGTGCTGTCTTTCTGCAGAGGTCTCGTCTTCCTCACAGATCATCTCTATGGAGTATTAAACTGACAGACTTCTGTTAGACCTCTGTGGCAAGCAACTGCTTCAGAGGACTGCGACAGTGGTAACCCCACAGTCGAATTCAGTTGTTCAGGAATACAAAAAAAAACCCTTGCAAGTCATCGAATAGTTCTCTTGTTAAATATTAAAATTTAAACATGAGATTAAAATGCAATTCACTTTCTTGCTTGCTCTTAAATTATGAATCATTTTTTAAAAAAAATACCCCATCAAGCAGCTGCTTGCCACAGAGGTCTGACAGGAGCCTGTCTGTTTATATGCCACAGTAGAAGATCTGAGAGGATGGCAGGACCTCAGCAGAAAAACAACACATACATCCATGCCTTATCCGGGGCTCGAACCCAGGTCCCTTAGATCAGTAGCCAAGTGCGCTAACCACTCGGCCATTACGCTTTTTAAATATCTGCATTGCCATGAATAAATAAAACACGTAAATGAAAATTGCAATGCGTAGTAATTTTTGTCGTTATCTGTTATCTTACCACTTATTCTTAGATTCCGGTTAAAAAAAAATATGAAGATATAAGCAATGGTGTCATTAAGTACATTATTAAAAAAAAAATAAAAAATGAAAAAAGGTAGTTTGAATAATAAAGCTAGAAGAATAAGGTCGCTCAAAAAAATATCCTAACACTATGGTTGATTACAGAATTCAGAAAAACTATCTGGCAACGATTTTTTTTTTAAATTACTGATCTGGCAACCTTCGTGTCACGTGATTACAGAATTCAGGAAAAACATCTGGAGCGTGTACAGCAACTGCACACGCTCAATATTTCCGTGAGTGAGCCCACACGATCTAGGTCTTTGTGAGCTCGTGATCTGGCAACCTTCGTGTCACGTGATTACAGAATTAAGGAAAAATATCTGGAAACGATTTTTTTTTAAATTAGTGATCTGGCAACCTTCGTGTCACGTGACACGAAGGTTGTCAGATCCTATGATGAACCTATCGGAACAGCTGATCGTCCAGTCAAAACGTTCTAAGTGAGTGAATGTGCCTTCTTACTGCTCTATGTATTCGTTGTGATTTAATCTCTTGCTGTGTTTAAAGTTATTTTTAGTCTTCAGTTTTCTGCGAAGTTAAATGAACGTGTTTCTAAAGTGCCTTGAAACGTGGATAAATGGATAATTAAGAAGAAAAGTAACGTGGAGCCGGAGACATTGCTTCTACATCTACGACTACGTCATCATCCCATGTGAGTAGGGTTGGGTTGTTTTACCTCTGAGCGGCGCGTTTTTGCACACCATGGGCTAAATGGCCAGGTCACATGGACCCCGAAGGCTCAGAGAAGGTTGGGGGAAAGGACCCACTGGAACAGCTGTTGGGAGACAGATGGTAGCCTCCCGTCAAGGCCATCCCGCGTGTTCTTTAACGTGCACAGGGTATGACTCTCCCGCACACGGCGGCAAGGCTTAACGTCCCATCCGATGGACGACGGCCTTTCCAAGCCCATCGGTGTCCCCTACTGACCGTGGGCAGGGCGCGGAATTTTGCGGAGAAAAATCTCAACGCTGACACAGCTGGGACTCGAACCTGGGAACTACAGATTATGAGCCTGGCGCGCTACCGACTGAGCCACCCCCGCCCTGCATTTTTCTTTAGTAGAGGAAAATGAAAGTTCACTTAAAGCGTCTTACAAAACAAGCCTTCAAATTGCCAAAGCCGGAAAGGCTCACACAATAGGCGAGACAGTCATTCTTCCAGCAGCAGAAGAAATGGCTTATTGTATGTTTGGTCAAAAAGAGGCAAACCTTGTCAGAACCATTCTTTTGTCAAACGACACGGTTTCCAGGAGAATTAAAGCTATGGCCTGTAATATTAAGAACCAACTCATTCAAGCTATTCAATGTAGCCCGTGGTTTGCCATACAAGTGGATGAGTCGACAGACGTAGCTGGCCTAGCTCAATTACCGTATATTTCCGCAGATAAGACGATAGTTGAATCATAAAAAAAAGGCCCCCAAAATCCGGGTCGTCTTATAGGACAGATGCAAAAAAAATTAGATTGAAATTTATATAAATTGAAACCATTATAAAATAAAACAAATCACTCACCACCGACTGCGACTGATCTTGAGAATTATTACAACTTATCCAAAAATCTGTCATATTATTTAAATACGCTATATGATAATACATTATATTGTAATAGTAGGGGCGGGGGTGGCTCAGTCGGTAGCGCGCCAGGCTCGTAATCTGTAGTTCCCAGGTTCGAGTCCCAGCTGGGTCAGCGTTGAGATTTATCATTACATTGTAATAGTAAATAATGCATTACGTTGTAATAGTAAAATAATACTAAAACAAAATAAATATTAAAAGTTATGTTTATTGAGTTACTGAGGAAAAAACGGACAAACCGAAATTATTTACTAGTACAGTTGGATTGTTTTACCTCTGAGCGGCACTTTTTTGCACACCATGGGCTAAATGGCCAGGTCACATGGACCCCGAAGGCTCAGAGAAGGTTGGGAGAGGGAACCCACTGGAACAGCTGTTGGGAGACAGATGGTAGCCTCCCGTCAAGGCCATCCAGCGTGTTCTTTAACGCGCACAGGGTATAGCTCTCCCGTACACGGGGCCACGGTTTAACGTCCCATCCGACGGACGGCGGCCTTTCCAAGCCCATCGGTGTCCCCTACTGACCGTGGGCAGGGCGGGGAATTTTGCGGAGATAAATCTCAACGCTGACCCAGCTGGGACTCGAACCTGGGAACTACAGATTACACAGCCTGGCGCGCTACCGAGAGAGCCACCCCCGCTCCTCCTCTCATTACAATTCTAAATCTACGCTACTTTATAACATAAGCACTAAGTTAAAAATAAGTTTTTAAACAAAAGTAGTCTGCAAAGAAATGACAATTAATTAATTGCAAACCATAGTCTGAAAATATTAATTTGAAAGTCATTGAACTTCTCAATATCATAAGTGTCAAAATATTGGAAACGCCAAGAATAAAAAAAAATACATATATAACATCCAGACAACCATTTATTCATTACAGCAGTACTTTTCGAACAGCAAACTGCTCGAGATAATAATGTAATTGTCGCGCGCCACACGCTTCTTGAAGTGGCCAATCAATTCCGAGCACGTCCTTGACGCAGAAAGCTCAGAAAATAAGGACGCTTTTAAAAATCATTAATACGTAGATGTAGCTAAGAGTTTATGCTTGACGCTGGAGAGCTCTTCTAAATGCTCTCTAGCGTTTCTTACAACCTAAATAAAGCTTCAGGAATTGCGCAGAAAGATGTTGAAGTCTTCTCGTGCGAGGATGCAAACAAGCCTCTTGTTGTCATGGTGACAGGACCTGTGCATCAAAGTATTGGGTTTAAATTCCTCGCGTTATTTAAAATGCGGATGAGAGAGACGCTTTTTTTTTCACTCGCTCGTTTCGTGTTTAGACGGTTTCTGAGATAACACCTCCTGCTTTTGAATGTAACAATTCGAAATCATTTTCAAGAATATTGCTTTTTTCTTTTTTCAAAACTTTATGAATCTCGGTGCGTTTTAAATACTTTGTTGTCGGCTTAGACGATTGCAGTTTGAGTTATTCCCGAACATTGCAAGTTATTTCGACTTTTATACGGGGAAAAAAAAGGTAACAAAATGAGTGTATTATAAAAAGATGACATACATTTCGAGAGTGGATTGCTGCAATGAAAGTTAAGGAATTCTTTTTTGCAAAAAAGAGGAGAATTTGGATTTCTTCGCATTTTTGCTGTCGCGTGCAATTTTATTTTCTCGGAGTCAGTCTTTGCTGGAGGAGAGAATTTCTTATTTGGATACTTTAGAGTTGAAGATAGGAGATGATATTGAAATACGTCGAAGGAATCCGAAACCCAAAATAATTTTCTTTCCAAAAAATAAAAAAAAATTTGCCGGGAGGGAAGGCTCTTGCTCAGTTTCAGTAGAGTGCTAGGCTTTCAACCTGATGTTTACAGGTTAGAGTCCAACTTTTGCATATACTGAGACCTTCTTCTCACTTTTATTTTCCGCAAAAAATTCCCCGCCCTGCCCACGGTCAGTAGGGGACACCGATGGGCTTGAAAAGACCGCCGTCCGTCGGATGAGACGTTAAGCCGTTGCCACGTGTGCGGGAGAGCCATACCCTGTGCACGTTAAAGAACACGCTGAATGGCCTTGACGGGAGGCCATCAATCTGTCTCCCAACAGCTGTTTCAGTGAGTCCCCTCCCCCAACCTTCTCTGAGCCTTCGGGGTCCTTGTGACCTGGCCATTTAGCCCATGGTGTGCAAAAAACTGCCGCTCAGAGGTAAAACAACCCAACGTTAAAGAACACGCTGGATGGCCTTGATGGGAGGCTACCATCTGTCTCCCAACAGCTGTTCCAGTGGGTCCCCTCTCCCAACCTTCTCTGAGCCTTCGGGGTCCATGTGACCTGGCCATTTAGCCCATGGTGTGCAAAAAAGTGCCGCTCAGAGGTAAAACAACCCAACCCAACTCACTTTTATTTCCTTAGAAAGATGATGCACTAGCGTTATCTTAAAAAGTGCCCTAGTGCATTGATTCTCAGCGTAGGGTACGCGGTAAAACTTTTAGGGGTACGCCGCGAGAACTCAAAAATCATATATATATGTTTTATTTTATTTCAATTGTTATACTATAACTGAAGTTTTATCTATCTATACAAGGGTTACGCCAGTTACATACACATTTCCAGGGGGTACGTGAAGCATAAAAGGTTGAGAACTACTGCACTAGTGTTTTATGTAAAAGATGATATATATACCAGTGTTTATAGATGCTGCATTAGTGTTCAAAAGATGATGCACTGGTGGTTAAAGACGATGCACCAGTGTTTACTTTAAAAGATGATGCACTAGATTTTGTTTTAAAAGATGATGCACTAGCTATTGATTTAAAAGATGATGCACTAGCTTTTGATTTAAAAGATGATGCACTAGCTGTTGTTTTCAAAGATTATGCACTAGTGTTTGTTTAAAAGTTTATGCAGTAGCTTTTGCTTTCAAAGATGATGCACTAGTGTTTGCTTTAAAAGATGATGCACTAGCGTTTGATTTAAAAGATGATGCACTAGCGTTTGATTTAAAAGTTGATGCACTAGCGTTTGATTTAAAAGATGATGCACTAGCGTCTGATTTAAAAGTTGATGCACTAGCCTTTGCTTTAAAAGATGATGCTCTAGCGTTTGCTTTCAAAGATGATACACTAGCGTTTGATTTAAAAGCTTATGCAGTAGCTTTTGCTTTAAAAGATGATGCACTAGTTTTGCTTTAAAAGATGATGCATAGTGTTTGCTTTAAAAGATGATGCACTAGCGTTTGATTTAAAAGTTGATGCCCTAGCTTTTGCTTTAAAAGATGATGCACTAGCGTTTGCTTTCAAAGACGATGCACTAGCGTTTGACTTAAAAGTTGATGCATATCGTTTGCTTTAAAAGACGATGTACTAGCGTTTCATTCAAAAGTTGATGCGCTAGCTTTTGCTTTAAAAGACGATGTACTAATGTTTGATTTAAAAGACGATGCACTAGGGTAAAAGATGATACACTAGTGCTTACGTTAAGGCTCGGGGCGGGGGTGGCTCACTCGGTAGCGCGCCAGGCTCGTAATCTGTAGTTCCCAGGTTCGAGTCTCAGCTGGGTCAGCGTTAAGATTTTTCTCCGCCCTGCCCACGGTCCGTAGGGGACACCGCTGGGCTTGGAAAGGCCGCCGTCCGTCGGATGGGACGTTAAGCCGTGGTCCCATGTGCAGGAGAGCCATACCCTGTGTATGTTAAAGAACACGCTGGATGGCTTTGACGGGAGGCTACCATCTGTCTCCCAACAGCTGTTCCAGTGGGTACCCTCCCCCAACCTTCTCTGAGCCTTCGGGGTCCATGTGACCTGGCCATTTAGCCCATGGTGTGCAAAAAAGTGCCGCTCAGAGGTAAAACAACCCAACCCAACTTTAAGGCTCAGAGGAGGACGAGGAAGAGAACAGATGGGATCCGTCCGTAAAGGAATGTGCACTGGGTAGGAATCTCGTGTACACGGATCCATGGCTTAAAGTTCTATCCGACAGACGTCGGCCTTTCCAAGCCTATCAGTGTCCTCTTTCTCACCTAGGGCAGGGTGGGGATTTATCGGAGATATGCCTTAACGCTGGCACAGTTAGGATTCGAACCTGACAACTACAGATTACGAGCCTGCCGCTGCTCCTCTGAATATAGTGTACACCAAACTGTTTTCCCAGCAATTATAGGGGCGGGGGGGGGGGGGGGGCTCAGACGGTAGCGCGCCAGGCTCGTAATCTGCAGTTCATAGGTTCGAGTCCCAGCTGGGTCAGCGTTGAGATTTATCTCCGCAAAACTCCTCACCTTGCCCACGGTCAGTAGGGGACACCGATGGGCTTGGAAAGGCCGCCGTCCGTCAGATGGGACGTTAAGTCGTGGACCCGTGTGCGGGAGAGCCATATACCCTGCAAGTTAAAGAACCCGCTGGATGGCCTTGACGCCTTGACGAGAGGCTACCATCTGTCTCCCAACAGCTGTTCCAGGGGGACCCCTCCCCCAACCTTCTCTGAGGCTTCGGGGTCCTTGTGACCTGGCTATTTAGCCCATTGTGTGCAAAAAAAGTGCCGCCCAGAGGTAAAGACAACCCAACCCAATCCCAGCAATTACTTAACAGAACGTTCGGTCAATGAGTAAATTTTGTTCCGCTTAGAATCTTTCCAAAGAGCTTTTTCAAACTAGATGTAAGCGTGGTGTGAAGGAGGATGTATCTTCCACGTGCAAGTCTTCATGCCTCGTCTTCATCCTCAACTTTAACGAGCTCCAGATATCGGATGCTGCAGATGAAATGATCTCCCCCCCCCCCTGCAGAAACGGAAGCTCGCTTGACAGGTCATAAATATCAATTTGCCACGAGATGACATCAACACACACCACATGGCTACTAGTGTCATGAAACATTTCAATGCTGATGGAGAGAGTTGGTAAGGAAGTTATAGAAAGGATCTCTGTATATTCTGCAGTTTCCGAAATTTCCTCACTTATGTAATGGTGAAATTTTTGCCTGTCCGTCTTGATGTACATTTGGGGGAAGCCCTTTAAGATCAATAGAACTTTTTGGAGTCGTCATCCGAAACGAATTTAACACTTGCGAGTAATGTGACTGGGAAGTCACGTTAGAAATTTCTTAAACTATGAAAATAAGCATTAAGCGGGAAAAATGATAAAGATAAATTCGAGATCTCACTAATAGCTCTTTAAATCTCGATTTTTCTATAATATTCGTTTAAAATATAGAAAATGGCATATTTAATAGAAATGTTGCTCTCCGACCTGCCCAAGGTCAATAGGGAACACCAATGCGCTTGGAAAGTCCGTCGATGGCTTAAAAAGTCCGTGTGTGGGAGAGCCATACCCTGTGCACGTTAAAGAACACGCTGGATGGCATTGACGGGAGGCTACCATTTGTCTCACAACAGCTGTCCAGTCCAAACCTTCTCTGAGTCCTGGGGGGGGGGGGGTTGTTTTACCTCTGAACGGCACTTTTTGCACACCATGGGCTAAATGGCCAGGTCACATGGACTCTGAAGGCTCAGAGAAGGTTGGGAGAGGGGACCCACTGGAACAGCTGTGGGAAGACAGATGTTAACCTCCTGTCAAGGCTATTCAGAGCGTTCTTTAACGTGCACGGGATATGACTCTCCCGCACACGGAGCCAAGGCTTAACGTCCCATCCGACGGACGACGGCCTTTCCAAGCTCATCGGTGTCCCCTACTGACCGTGGGCGGGGTGGGGAGTTATGCGGAGATAAATCTCAACGGTGACACAGCTGGGACTCGAAACAGGGGGGGGGGGAGGGGGGCTCAGTCGGTAGCGCGCCAGGCTCGTAATCTGTAGTTCCCAGGTTCGAGTCCCAGCTGGGTCAGCGTTGAGATTTATCTCCGCAAAATTCCCCGCCCTGCCCACGGTCAGTAGGGGACACCGATGGGCTTGGAAAGGCCGCCGTCCGTCGGATGGGACGTTAAGCTGTGGCCCCGTGTGCGGGAGAGCCATACCCTGTGCACGTTAAAGAACACGCTGGATGGACTTGACGGGAGGCTACCATCTGTCTCCCAACAGCTGTTCCAGTGGGTCCCCTCCCCCAACCTTCTCTGAGCCTTCGGGGTCCATGTGACCTGGCCATTTAGCCCATGGTGTGCAAAAAAGTGCCGCTCAGAGGTAAAACAACCCAAACAACAACCCTAATCCTTAAAACCCTGCATTAAATGCATAAAAAAAGCGAAATAAATAAGTGCCAAGTCATAAATAACAATTCTTTGAGAATCTTATAAATAAAATTTCTTATAAATAAAATTTTTGAAAATTCGCAAATCCCAATAACTATGAAAATTGGAATTATTCGTCCGGTATATAAAAGTGGATCAAAAAAGAATTTTAATAATTATAGACCAATCACTCTATTAACAATTTTTGATAAGATAATGGAAAAATACGTTGGAGATCGCTTGCAAAATTTTTTGAATAAAATAAATTTTCTGTCAAATCAGCAATTTGGGTTCCGTAAAGGTATGGGAACGCAAAGTCTTTTGGAAGATCTTATTAATAATATAAATATTATTTAAAATATAGGAAAGAAATGCGTTGCGGTATTTATGGACTTAAATAAAGCATTTTATTCAGTTGACATTGATATCTTGCTACAGAAATTATATTTACTTGGTATAAGAGGGAATATTTTTGAATGGTTTAAAAGCTACTTATTACATAGAGAAATAGTTATGAAAATAAATGATAATTTTAGCGATAAATTTCAGATCAATTTTGGAGTTCCACAAGGATCTATTCTCGGCCCTATGCTATTTCAAATATACATAAATGATTTGGCTAATATTAATTTCGATAGTAAATTATAAATGTATGCTGATGATACAGTGCTAATCAACTTCCACTCTGATTTAGAATACGTTATTTGCAATCGACAAAGTAATTTCAATAAAGCAGTTAAATGGTTTGCTCTTAACAAACTGAGTGTAACCGAGAAAAAACTAAATTTATTTGTATTGGTTCTCAACAACCTACACTTAATAGAAGATTTTCTAAGCATCGAATAAGTTGTACTAGGCTGGATGGTTTATCACCTGGTACATGCAATTGTCCTAAAATAGAAGAAGTAAATGAAATAATTTACCTCGGCTTGAAAATGAATTCGAAAATGAAATGGAATAAACATATTGATTGGATGTGTTCAAGACTACGATTTGTAGCATTTAAAATTAGGAAACTTGTTTGTTGAAACACTGATAACTATTTTAGTATATAAAGCACATTTTGAATCTATAATTAGGTATGGGATAATAGTTCATGGGACAGCCTATAAGACAGAATTAAATAAAATTAAAAGAATACAATTTAGTCTGCTAAAAGGATTGTGTAATTCAGAAGTTAACTATTCCCTTACAACGAAAGAAGATATATTCAGTTTGTTCAAAATTTTACCTATTAAAAGTTTATATGTGTTTGTTTCTGTTATCAATAACTTCTTTGATGATACCTATAAACAAAATATTTGCCACAATAAGTTCACTAGAAAAAAGGCTATGGGTTTTTTGAAACAACCAAAATTTTATAATAATTACGGACGAAATTCCAAAGAATATCAAATTCCCTAACTATTTAACTTGCTGACTAGAAAAATAGTTAACTTAAAAAAAATTGTGATGTTAAAGATAAATTATTTCAGTGATTGATGAAAAAGTGATGTTTTTATTTGGAAACTTTCATCATTTTCTCGGTTTTCTTTCTCATTTATTCCTTTTTTTCTCTCCTTCATTTTTTGTACTACTGAGGCAATCTAGATCATATCTGTAAAAACATATATGTACATTCCCGCTGATAAGCTTCGGCTTAGTGGGATTTTTTATGTAATATAATTATAGATAATACTTATTGAAAATAAATTTGAATTTGGAATTTGAGAAAGACATCGTCTCTTCTGAGCTCTTGCACCACCTCTCCGAATGCCTTTCGTTTTCTCTTTCATCTAGATGCCGGAAGATATAAAACCGATAAACCGGTCCACACAAGTCCCACATCGACTAAACCTCTCTTCCAGCTTGTCTTCTACGGATCGTCGTAACCAATCCACTTTGTCTAAGCATGCCTATGTTTGGTATAAAATAATACTCGCCTGGTCGGTAAAAGGGTTGAACTACATGCCATGCCCTCAATATGAATATAAATTACAGGTAATTGTCTAGGACGTAACATTTTTACGTTTTGCAATTTCTTTTTTAGTTCTTTCTTTTGTATTATTCTTTTTTTTTCTTCACCATCTCGATATGATCTGCTTACCTCAGAGGTCACAGGTCATGGAAGACACGACAGTAGAGAAAAAAAAAAGGAAAAAAAGCGGCGGTGACCTCTTAATCCACACGTTACTGTAGAAGTCACGGTTTTAGGTCAGTCTGGAGGACGGAAGCTTAACAAGTGATCAGGATTGGTCTTGCGACAGTTGCAGAAAGGGTTGAGTTGTTTTACCTCTGAGCGGCACTTTTTTGCACACCAAGGGCTAAATGGCCAGGTCACATGGACCCCGAAGGCTCAGAGAAGGTTGGGGGAGGGGACCCACTGGAACAGCTGTTGGGAGACAGATGGTAGCCTCCCGTCAAGGACATCCAGCGTGTTCTTTAACGTGCACAGGGTATGGCTCTCCCGCACACGGGGCCACGGCTCAACGTCCCATCCGACGAACGGCGTCCTTTCCAAGCCCATCGGTGTCCCCTACTGACCGTGGGCAGGGCGGGGAATTTTGCGGAGATATATCTCAACTCTGACCCAGCTGGGACTCGAACCTGCGAACTACAGATTACGAGCCTGGAGCACTACCGACTGAGCCATCCCCGCCCCATTGCAGAAAGGGTAAATGATACATGATTTCCTTGTGTAACGATGTGATTCCAATATAGGTTTAAAAGTTGTTGTTTTTTAACTTGGTGTGTCTATTTGTTTATCTTGGATCGGTAGATACGTTAGAACAGCATTTGAGAAATATAATACAATATCTGCATACATTCAGAGGTGGAAAGGCCGCCGTCCGTCGGATGGGACGTTAAGCCGTGGCCCCGTGTGCGGGAGAGCCATACCCTGTGCACGTTAAAGAACACGCTGGATGACCTTGACGGGAGGCCACCATCTGTCTCCCAACAGCTGTTCCAGTGGGTCCCCTCCCCCAAACTTCTCTGAGCCTTCGGGGTCCATGTGACCTGGCCATTTCGCCCATGGTGTGCAAAAAAGTGCCGCTCAGAGGTAAAACAACCCAACCTGCATTCAGAGGCAGGTTTATTATATACACTTCCAGGCCCTGCTCTACATTAAAAAAAAAGGGGCGAGGGGGAAGAAAATGGATTTAATTTTAGTATTAATATTTTTCCCTGCATTTTAGTTGAGGGTGACTCTGTCGGTAGCGAGCCAGGCTCGTAATCTTCAGTTCGTGGTTCGAGTCCACAAGCTGGGCCAGCGTTGAGATTAATCTCAGCAAAACTTTCCGTCCTGCTGACGGTCAGCAAGGGACACCTATGAGCTTGGAATGGCCGCCATCCGTCGGATGGGACGTTAAGCAGTGGTCCTTGCGCGGGAGAGCGTTACCCTGTGCACGTCAAAGAACTTCTTTAACGTGGACCACCTGTCTCCCAACAGCTGTTCCAGTGGATCCCCCTCCCCCAACCTTCTCTGAGCCTTCGGAGTCTTTGTGACCTGGGCCATTTAGCCCATTGTGTACCAAAAAAGTGACCCTCAGAAATGAAACCACCCAGCCCAACCTACAAAAATATTAGAAAATTTCTCGTGTTATGTTAATGGAATTCTAACTTCGAAGCTCTATAACTTCTAAAATATTCACTTAATGGAAAAATGTGACTGGAGATAAATTAAAGATCATAATCAAATCTCTTCTAATCTCGACTTAAAAAATATATTTAGAATTTAAAGAGTTATGAATATTTGAACAATAAAGTTTCTTAGGTAGAGAGACTAGGGTCTAGGTTGGGTTGTTTTGTCTCTGAGCGATACTTTTTTGCACACAGTGGCTAAATGGCCAGGGCACAGGGCCCTGGAGGACTCGGAGAAGGCTGGGGGAGGAGACCCACTGGAACAACTGTTAGGAGACAGATGGTAGCCTCCCGTCAAGGCCATCTAGCGTGTTCTTTAACGTGCACAGGGTATGGCTCTCCCGCACACGGGGCCACGGCTTAACTTCCCATGCGACAGACGGAAACCTTTCCAAGCCCATCGGTGTCCGATACTAACCGTGGGAGGGCAGGAAGTCTTGCGAAAATAAATCTAAACAGTGGCCCAGCTGGGACTTGGACCTGGGAACTGCAGATTACGAGCCTGGCGCGCTAATGACTGAACCACCCATGACCACTAGGGTCTAGCTCAGTGTCTCGCAAACTGTGTGCCGCGAGAGATTTTCAAATTGACACTAGATATTCCAAAGATTTCATTTTGACTTGACATCTGTTATCACGTGCTTTAATATCGAAGTGCTATCGACGTGCAATAAAAATCTTTCAGATTTTATCAATTGGGATCTTGTAAGTATTTATCAAGCTTTTTCCAATTTTTGGTATTAATTTTTGATTATTTCAAGCCACAGAATGGACAAATATTTAAAACAAACACCGAGTTATGATTAATTATATTAATTATTATATTTATTTTAAATAAAATGCATTTAACGAAACTTCAATTTTCCTCTTTTTACGTAACCATCAAAAATTCTTTTTTATGTGTGCCGCGGAAAAAAAATTAGATTCAGTGTGCCGCGGGAAAAAATTAGATTCAGTGTGCCGCAGAGTAAAAAAGTTTGCGAGGCAGTGGTCTAGCTAAACCTTAGTCTCGCCAAGCAAATGGAAAATGTAACACTTAAACTTTAGTCCAGGGATGTGCACGTATTTTCTTTGTATTTTTTTTTTTTTTTGGGGGGGGGGGGGGGGGGGGGAGGAAAGGCAGTTTTCTGAAGAATGGCGTAGGAAAATCGAGGTGGAGTGATCAGCATGCTTGAGACTGCTGATTGGTCATTCTAATAACTTTATTTAGAATTATGTATTTTAAAAATATTAAATTGAAAATATTTTAAGAACATCAATTCTTAAATGTAATTTTATATTCTTAATTTACAGTAGTAATCTACATTAAAGAAAACCTGAACTTTACAAGTTAGTGTAATCTGCAGCAATTTGTAGTAGCATGACTTTCAGAAAGTATTAATGTTAAAATGATTATTGGACCAATCATTTTACAATATAGCGTAGCTTGGAATGTTTGCATTCACCACATGGAAAGAAAAGACTATTTTGAAGTGAAATTTCATCTAAAGGGATTCTGTTCCGCAAGAATTAGTTCTGAAAAACTGGTATTCATTTTCAGAATTTTATGTTTAGTTTTATATACTTTTCATTCTAGGTGCTTATGCAGTATCTTGGGTATTAGGTGGTTCAACTTTGTAAATAATGATGAGGTTAGGCAAAGGAGTCTGCAACCTCCTTTAAGCAGCATATTGTGCAGAGAGAGACTCCGTTGGTTTGGCCATGTTGCCCGTATGAATAATTATAGATTGGCTAATAGGGTTATGAACAGTGTGCCTAAAGGCCTCAGAAAGAGGGGGAGACCTAGGATGCGGTGGGCAGACAATGTCAAACAGGACCTTGTTAGAATTGGTGTGCAGTGGCCTGATGCAGTAGATGTAGCTCAGGATAAACTTGCTTGGAGAATTAAACTGCACGGTCTGGTTGGACCTCCGTAGCCCATGGCTGCTTGAGGATGATGATAGTTCACAACAGTTAAGCTACAATTCCAATTTATGCCAAGAGAAAACCAACTTCGAAGCTGTGTAACTTCTAAAATAAGCTATTTATGATAAAATGTGTGAAGATAAATTAAAACGATCTCAATCTCATATTTCAACAATATTCGTTACGTATTTAAAGAGTTTTCGAAGTTTGGATTACAACAATAGCAGACAGTTCTAAATAAATGTACATTTTAGATGTTTATGTCGGTAATTCTTTCAATATTCAATATTGTATGAGTTTCACACGAGAGCATTGCATATTACAGCTTCCATCATCATCATCATCCTCAAACAGCCATGAGCTACGGAGGTCCAACCAGACTGTGCAATTTAGTTCTCCAATCCATCTGTCCTATCCATCTGTTCTGAGCTACAGCTGCTGCATCTGGCCACTGCACACCAATTCACCATAAAAAGCTTATTTTAGAAGTTCCAGAGTTTCGAAGTTAGTTTCTTATTGGCATAAAATGGGATTGTAACTTTTGCACCTCAGTATAGTTTTCCCTTTTACGAAAGGTTCACAAAAGCTTCCCAGCAGCCAAGAATGTCCCCACGTGCCATATTTCGCCCCCCCCCGGTCTCACCAATGAAACGAAAGGATGAATCGCCTAAACTCTAAACTCACCAATGTCAGAGTGGAAACAACTAACTTCTAGTATCATACCTTATTTAAATCTATAAAAGTAACGTTTATGATCCCTAACCTGGAATGGCTCTCATCTTGCATTTTCTATAAAACTAATTTCATTCAAACCATCGTACTAATTTCACGCAGCTGCCCATCATCCTCCTAAAAAGCATCTTTCAAGCGTCCTTATGAAGCATTAGTCGTTACATCCTCTTCCCATTGTTCCTCCCTATCAGTTACGCCCCATCACTCCCATCTCCATCCTCTTCACCATCCAGCCTCGCTGCATCTGAACGTCCATTGCAAACAGTGGGTGTCTACTAAAGGCATCGCATTAAAAACAAGATGAAGTGAAAATATTTCACGACATCCAAACTAGTACGTAAACACATAACATTCTAATGCCAAGCAGCATGGGTAGAAGCCCATAATTTGGTGCCTATTAGTGCCACGTGTGGTAATTAAAACCGCGAAACTACTGCGCATACGCTTCACCTCTTACTTCCTCGAGTTTGGAAGCAGCGATCTCTTCCTTTCCAATCTTCCCCCTTCCCTGTGCAGTCTCTCCACAACATTCCCTACATTACTGAGCACATGTGATGCATAATTGCCAGTTGTGCTGCTTCTCCGTTACCATGTGACCGGCCAAGCATGGTCTTGGGGAGCCTGTTGCGGCCGATGTCCCGGAGAGATAGGGCCAGAGAGAGGAGGCCAGGCGATTTCCCTTTCGCAAATGCAAAGGCAGCAATTATCGCTTTTGTTCTTCCTGTGATGAGAGAGACTTAATATTCTCTCAAAGTATTCTCTCTGTTTATATCTCTTTCGGTTTTTCCTACCAGGGTCGGGTTGTTTTACCTCTGAGCGGCACTTTTTTGCACACCATGGGCTAAATGGCCAGGTCATCATGGACCCCGAAGGCTCAGAGAAGGTTGGGGGAGGGGACCCACTGGAACAGCTGTTGGGAGACAGATGGTAGCCTCCCGTCAAGGCCATCCAGCGTGTTCTTCAACGTGCACAGGGTATGGCTCTCCCGCACTCGGGGCCAAAGCTTAACGTCTCATCCGACAGACGGCGGCCTTTCCAAGTCCATCGGTGTCCCCTACTGACCGTGGACTCGAAACTGGGATTTGGGTTGGGTTGTTTTACCTCTTAGCGGCACTTTTTTGCACACCATGGGCTAAATGGCCAGGTCATCATGGACCCCGAAGGCTCAGAGAAGGTTGGGGGAGGGGACCAACTGGAACAGCTGTTGGGAGACAGATGGTAGCCTCAAGTCAAGGCCATCCAGCGTGTTCTTTAACGTTGGGTTGTTTTACCTCTGAGCGGCACTTTTTTGCACACCATGGGCTAAATGGCCAGGTCATCATGGACCCCGAAGACTCAGAGAAGGTTGGGGGAGGGGACCAACTGGAACAGCTGTTGGGAGAGAGATGGTAGCCTCCCGTCAAGGCCATCCAGCGTGTTCTTCAACGTGCACAGGGTATGGCTCTCCCGCACTCGGGGCCAAGGCTTAACGTCTCGTCCGACAGACGGCGGCCTTTCCAAGTCCATCGGTGTCCCCTACTGACCGTGGACTCGAAACTGGGATTTGGGTTGGGTTGTTTTACCTCTTAGCGGCACTTTTTTGCACACCATGGGCTAAATGGCCAGGTCATCATGGATCCCGAAGGCTCAGAGAAGGTTGGGAGAGGGGACTCACTGTAACAGCTGTTGGGAGACAGATGGTAGCCTTCCGTCAAGGGTATCCAGCGTGTTCTTTAATGTGTTAGGGTATGGCTCTCCCGCACACGGGGCCACGGCTTAACGTGGTTTAACGATAGTTACACGTTCACACAAGAACAAAAGTCTGATTAGTCTAGTCAGCTATATTCCCCACCCTGCCCACGGTCAGAAGGGGACACCGATGGGCTTGGAAAGGCCGCCGTCCATCGGATGGGACGTTAAGCCGTGGCGCCGTGTGCGGGAGAGTCATACCTTGTGCACGTTAAAGAACACGCTGGATGGCCTTGACGGGAGGTTACCATCTGTCTCCCAACAGCTGTTCCAGTGGGTCCCCTCCCCCAACCTTCTCTGAGCCTTCGGGGTCCTTCTGACCTGGCCTTTTAGCCCATGGTATGCAAAAAAGTGCCGCTCAGAGGTAGAACAACCCAACCCAACCTAGTCAGCTATTTTGCTAACAGGTTCGGCGATCATCAATATTTTTAACAACCGGTGCGAACCGGATGAATATCACCACTGGTTAGGAATGGCCAAAAATTCTCTTTTTTTTTGCGGAAAACAGAATTTTTTTTTTTTCGTTTTCTCACCGAGTATGCAAAAGAACTTTCGAGAAAACTAGATGATCCTTTTTTCATTGATCTCTAAAAAAAATTGATATTGTTTCCGTAAAATTCGTATCTTTTAAAGCACATAATTAAGGAAGTCTTCAGAAAATTAATGTCTAATATCAATCAATAAAATATGATTGAAGATTTACTGGTAATAATCAGGAAAAAAATGTGATTTGAATTTGAATTTGGATTCAATTCTTCGGGTTTTTTTGTTAATTATTAATATTGAGTTGGCAATTTTTAATTTTAATATTTTTGAATTTTTTTCTAAAATATTAACGCAATTTTTATCCCTAAACATTTAAGAACTAATAATTTCAGTTAATAGTTAAAATATGAGAGAAAATCTCATCTGGTACAGTAAGAATATCCAAACTGAAAAAGAGAACATCTCTCTAGGAGAAAAAGAACCTCTGAAAAATAATCTCTCTAAGAAAGAGAAAATCTCTAGAATAAAAAATAACATCTCTCTAAAAAAATCTGTAGAAGAAAAAGAGAGCATCTATAGAAGAAAAAATAACATCTTTCTAAAAAAAAAAAGTGAGCATTTCTAAAAGAAAAAAATTACATTTCTGCAAAATAAAAGAACATCTCTAGAAGAAAAAGAGAGCATCTATAGGAGAAAAAATAACATCTCTCTAAAAAAAGAGAACATCTCTCTAAAAAAGAGAGCATCTATAGGAGAAAAATAACATCTCTCTAAAAAAAAGAGAGCATCTATAGAAGAAAAAATAACATCTCTCTAAAAAAGAGAACATCTCGCTAAAAAAGAGAGCATCTATGGAAGAAAAAATCTCTTTAAAAAAAGAGAGCATCTATAGAAGAAAAAAAACATCTCTCTTAAAAAGGGAGCATCTATAGAAGAAAAAATAACATCTCTCTAAAAAAGAGAACATCTCTCTAAAAATCTAAAAAAGAGAGCATCTATAGAAGAAAAAATCTCTTTAAAAAAAGAGAGTATCTATAGAAGAAAAAATAACATATCTCTAAAAAAAAAAAGGTAGCATCTATAGAAGAAAAAATGACATCTCGCTAAAAAAAGAACATCTCTAGAAGAAAAAAGGAACATCTATAGAAGAAAAAAAAGAACATCTCTCTAAAAAAGAGAGACATCTCCAGGAGAAGAAATAGGAGCATCTCTCTAAAAAGAGAACACCACTGGGAAAAAACATCTCTCTAAAACAGATCTTCTGGCCACCCCATCCGTCAGACGTATTTCTTTCTTTAACCAACAGATGGCGCAAGCTGATATTCCTCCGCCATTTGCAGAAAGTAAGCACACACTAAGTCTGACCTTGCTAGCCCCCATTAAGGTTCCTCTGTCCAGTACAGACTCACGGCTGAGTCATTTGATGGCTAGGACCAGCCAGACAGAAATGCACTAATGTATCGTAGCTAAGCACTAAACCCGCACACGTTACTTCCCCTCTTAAGAGCAGCCAGATCTCCGGTATGCTGCATACAGAATAATTGGCGTTTCTCTATCGAATCACAACCGCTGAAAGACAAGCTACCAACTATGGGAATTGCATTTTCTCTGCACGCGGTGGAGGGGGGGACGGATAAGATCATATTCAATTATTGAATGTCACTAGAGATTATTAAAATTCAGCCTCTATGAAGTCTCTGATTTTAGGAAGTTTAAGCGTTGCCCGGCATCGGCGGTCATTTTGCAGAAGGGTCGATTTGAGGAATTCTGCGGACAGTCTGCATACGAATGCATTGTTTCCGATGATCAAAGGTTGCCGCGTATTAATTAGCCTGTGTATATATTGCAGATCGCCTGTAGTTCTCTGTACAAAAGCTCAAACTTAATCGTCGGTAGTTCGTGAAGAATTCCGTTCGATGAATAATTAGTGCAGAATCACTGTTACTGTATTTGGTTGCTTAGCAACCAAATCCGTATTCGGCTCTCACGTAGAATAAGAGTTCTCGGTAGAAGTGCCGCAATTGAACCTGCGGAGGTCAGGAAATTTTGGTGTAGGTCAAGTCTGTGGCAACTCTTTCTCTGAGAGTCGGTAGCGCGTCAGGCTCGGGGCGGGGGTGGCTCAGTCGGTAGCGCGCCAGGCTCGTAATCTGTAGTTCCCAGGTTCGAGTCCCAGCTGGGTCAGCGTTGAGATTTATCTCCGCAAAAACTCCCCCCCCCCTGCCCACGGTCAGTAGGGGACACCGATGGGCTTGGAAAGGCCGCCGTCCGTCGGATGGGACGTTAAGCCGTGGCCCCGTGTGCGGGAGAGCCATACTCTGTGCACGTTAAAGAACACGCTGGATGGCCTTGACGGGAGGCTCTCGGTTGTCTCCTAACAGTTGTCCAGTGGGTCCCCTCCCCCAACCTTCTCTGAGCCTTCGGGGTCCTTGTGACCTGGCCATTTAGCCCATGGTGTGCAAAAAAGTGCCGCTCAGAGGTAAAACAACCCACAACCCGCGTCAGGCTCGTAATCTGCAGTTCCCAGATTCGAGTCCCAGTTGGACTAGCGTTGAGATTTATCTCCGTTAAATCCCCACTCTTCCCTCGATCATTAGGGATATCGATAGGCTTGAAAAGGCCGTCGTCTGTCGGATGGGACGTTTAGCCGTGTTCCCGTGTGAGACACAGCCATATACTGTGCACATTGAACACACTGGATGGCCTTGATGGGAGGCTACCATTCATCTCCTAACTGTCCAATAGGCTACTTTCCCCAACTTTCTCTGAGCCCTCGGGGCCGAATTAGCCCATTGTGTGCAAAAAAAGTGTCACTCAGAGGTACAGTCGCTCAAAAAAAAATCCGAACACTATGGTTGATTACAGAATTTAGAACAAATATCTGGTAACGATGTTTTTTAGAAATTAGTGATATGGCAACCTTCGTGTCACGTGACACGAAGGTTGCCATATCACTAAATTTCTAATTTTTAGAATCTCTAATTTTAAGAGATAGCCGTTACATGAAAATTAGCAGAGCCTTTAACATGGGTCTCTTCCGCAGTACTCTGCTCCAGATATCCATGGCATGCAGCTGCTTCCTTCGGGGTGTTCATTCGGAAACAGCTTGTTGTAGGCCTGCATTGACTGACTGGTGCAATTCCTGCCTCATTGCAAAGCGGTTTGTGCCCTAATAGTGCGTGATACATTGCGGCGGCCCCTATTGGTGAACACAGTCTTTCTGCAGCAGTTCTGGCGACAATTAGTGGTGGAAAGTGATGTACGCCACTGCTGGTTGAACCTTTGGAAAATGAATCTCTTTGTTGCGATCTTATGCAACCACGGCAATTCCCGGTTCCGCCTGACAGCACTACCTGGTTAAGAAAAGCCATGACCATCTAGAGCCGGGGGCAAAGAATACGCCCTATAGGCGCACCTCAACCCCGGCCTCACATGGCAGCAGTCCTATAGAAGGAAAGCTAACCACCGGAAGAAACCTTACTTTAATCTATTCCCCGGTTTGCAAATGTGCAAGGATATAAAGATCCAAGCTCGATCGGCACCCGGGGTGGAGACTCTTAGTAAGACCCAGACTTTTTGGACAGCTCGTGCCTACTAGGCAGGGGGAAATCTTTCGGCAGATCCGTCGAACAGACCACACAGGTCTCCTGAGAGGTGAGGTCTCCGACGCCGTCACCATCCGACCGGCAATCAAGCAGGCCAGCAGCGTCTTCAACCTCGGTTGGCCTTAGCCATGTCCAACCGGTGAGCCAATCCGGTCGGCACAGCCTTCAGCCGGGTTGCTGGGCCCTAGGCCCCCCCCCCCCACCACCACCACGACAAGGTGGTCCCCTATCGGGGGGGGGGGGAACCTTTGGACAGTACGTTTCGACACACCTGCAAAGGGAGCAACTTCTTGTACGCTATGCCCTTTGACCCAGCCAAAAGCAATAACACCTTTTTGCCGCTCATTCACATCTTTGGCGCGACCCGTGTTTAACGGAGCGACTAATACACACGTGGAAAGCAACCACTTCTTGCCACTATATGAACCCTGTAGCGCACGGCACAGCTATTTGTAGGACGCGTTTATTACTGGTGCGCCCTCTGTTGCTGTCGAATGGACATAACCCTTTTACGGCAGGACGATGACTAATTTTTTATCCGGTTTGGGTTGCGTTGTTTTGACTAATTTTTTGTCCGGTTTGGATTGGATTGTTTTACCTCTGAGCGGCACTTTTTTGCACACCATGGGCGAAATGGCCAGGTCACATGGACCCCGAAGGCTCAGAGAAGGTTGGGGGAGGGGACCCACTGGAACAGCTGTTGGGAGATAGATGGTAGCCTCCCGTCAAGGCCATCCAGCGTGTTCTTTAACATGCACAGGGTATGGCTCTCCCGCACACGGCGCCACGGCTTAACGTCCCATCCGACGGAGAGCGGCCTTTCCAAGCCCATCGGTGTCCCCTACTGACCGTGGGCAGGGCGGGGAATTTTGCGGAGATAAATCTCAACGCTGACCCAGCTGGGACTCGAACCTGGGAACTAGAGATTACGAGCCTGGCGCGCTACCGACTGAGCCACCCCCGCCCCTTTTTGTCCGGTGAGCTCATATATGAATAACTTTAAAAATAAAATATCAGCATTATCAAACACAGTGAAAACAAACACAAAACTGCGAAGAAGTTTCTTGTAAAATCAGATACAAAGGAACAAACAAACTTTGCCTACAAAAAAGATTTAGTAGAATCAGAACGACAAGAGTAAAATACCAAAAGAAACTATTAGAATTAGAGACCACGGAAGAAAACAAAGAATATTAAAAAAGAACTTTAGTAAACGATAATTTTTGTCTCTGTCAATCAAACGGAAGAGGAAATCTAAATGGAACCAGAAAAGACAACTGACGAATCATTCATTAGTAACGGGGGGGCGGGGGTGGCTCAGTCGGTAGCGCGCCAGGCTCGTAATCTGTAGTTCCCAGGTTCGAGTCCCAGCTGGGTCAGCGTTGAGATTTATCTCCGCAAAATTTCCCTGTCCTGCCCACGGTCAGCAGGGGACACCGATGGGCTTGAAAAGGCCGCCGTCCGTCGGATGGGACGTTAAGCCGTGGCCCCGTGTGCGGGAGAGCCATACCCTGTGCACGTTAAAGAACACGCTGGATGGCCTTGATGGGGGGCTACCATCTGTTTCCCAACAGCTGTTCCAGTGGGTCCCCTCCCCCAACCTTCTCTGAGCCTTCGGGGTCCATGTGACCTGGCCATTTAGCCCATGGTGTGCAAAAAAAGTGCCGCTCAGAGGTAAAACAACCCAACGTTAAAGAACACGCAGGATGGCCTTGACGGGAGGCTACCATCTGTCTCCCATCAGCTGTTCCAGTGGGTCCCCTCCCCCAACCTTCTCTGAGCATTCGGGGTCCATGTGACCTGGCCATTTAGCCCATGGTGTGCAAAAAAAGTGCCGCTCAGAGGTAAAACAACCCAACCCATTAGTAACGGATATTTTTTGAAAGCATCCTTACCTTTAATCACCTTCCGATGAGGAGATGAACCAGCTGCTACCGATCCTAAAGTGCAAAACGAACCACCACCATCTTCTCGACATGTGACAACTTCGACTCTCGCTAATTAGGGTATCACTAGCATCTTTGACGTAAATGGAGAAAAGGAGTTAGCTGGATGAAATCAAGAAGAAGAAGATTTAACATCCACATCGAGACAGCATTCTGCATCTCTCCAGATTCCGGGAGAAACTGAACCTCCTCATCTCCTCGTATCATTCTCCTCGCTCCTAGACTCCCCACCAAGTGCCACACTCGGTCGAAAGAGACAAGGACCTTCTGTGTTTCGCTCCACAGGTCATCAGAGGTCACTGGTGTTCGTGTCGTGCACGGTGGATTCCACCAGACGCTCACTATACCTCCTTTGCTGGTCTCTGAGGCTGAAGCTCTGCAGATTGCCTTTCGCCATCTGCATGGTGATGCTGTGTTGGATAAGGAAACGGAGATCAAGCTCAAAATCCAAACACTGGCGAGTCATAAACAGACACTTATGAAAGGCCTACGCACACCAGGAAAAAAACATTCGCCCGCACAAGTGAGGTCCATTTTAAGACTGCTGAATGGAAATTACTGTTAAGATGTGTGATGCGGAATGTGAAGAGGGATGTTATTTGATGAGAGGAAGTTGCCACAGGCAGAGAGTGTTTTGATTTAATATTGTTACAAAATAATACAAATTACGAGACGAAGGTGAAAACTATTTCATCTACACTAGGCCTGTCCAAACCGCGGCGGGGCGGGGGTGGCTCAGTCGGTAGCGCGCCAGGCTCGTAATCTGTAGTTCCCAGGTTCGAGTCCCAGCTGGGTCAGCGTTGAGATTTATCTCCGCAAAATTCCCCGCCCTGCCCACGGTCAGTAGGGGACACCGATGGGCTTGGAAAAGCCGCCGTCCGTCGGATGGGACGTTAAGCCGTGGCGCCGTGTGTGGGAGAGCCATACCCTGTGCACGTTAAAGAACACGCTGGATGGCCTTGACGGGAGGCTACCATCTGTCTCCCAACAGCTGTTCCAGTGGGTCCCCTCCCCCAACCTTCTCTGAGCCTTCGGGGTCCTTGTGACCTGGCCATTTAGCCTATGGTGTGCAAAAAAGTGCCGCTCAGCGGTAAAACAACCCAACCCAAACCGCGGCTGATTTCAAAAGCAGTTACGGTTCATAGCACAAATAATCAATATTACAAATTATCAAGCTTATTTCTTCCAAATGTTTGACCAAACATTTTAGGTGCCTAACTGAACACTCATTAAAAATAAATATTTTTGTTTCTAAATCTAGATAACTTTCTTGATTGATTAAAAATATTTTTTCCTTTAATTCGTTAATCATGCGAAATGTGTGTGTTATTTTTTAAGTAGGGGTGGGTACGCACCAGACTTGTAATCTGCAGTTTCCAGGTTCGATTCTCGTCTGGCCCAGCGTTGAGATTTATCTGCGAAAAACTACTTGGGGAATAGAGAACACCGAGTAAGGCTTAGAAAGGTCGTCGTCTGTCGGATGGGCCATTAAACCGTGGTCCCGTGTGTGCGAGAGCCATACGCAGTAGACGTTAAAAACATGCTGGATCGCCTTGACGGGAGGCTACCTTCTGTCCTTATCCTAACATTTCTACAGTAGATCACCCCCCCCCCCCCCCCGACCTTTCCGGGATCCTTGTTGAGTTGTTGGCTTGTTTTACCTCTGAGCGGCACTTTTTTTGCACACCAGGGGCTAAATGGCCAGATCACATGGACCCCGAAGGCTCAGAGAAGGTTGGGGAAGGGGACCCACTGGAACAGAAGTTAGGAGACAGATGGTAGCCTCCCGTCAAAGCCACCCAGTGTGTTCTTTAACGTGTACGGGTATGGCTCTCCCACACACGGACCACGGCTTAACGTTCCATCCGACGGACGGCTGCCTTTTACAAGTCCATCGGTGTCCCCTACTGTCCGTGGGCAGGGCGGGGAATTTTGCGGAGATAAATCTCAACGCTGACCCAGCTGGGACTCGAACCTGGGAACTACAGATTACGAGCCTGACGCGCTACCAATGGCGTCAACTCTACTCCCACCCCCCCCCCCCCACCCCCATAAAATACCATCTGTTAAATCTCGCTGAAGCGAAGATTACAAATTACCCTTGTCAAATCAATTTCATCCTCTTGTCTTAATTTCCTGATTCTGATTCAGTTACAATCCATCATTTGAGTGTTAGTCGAGCTCCAGAAAAAAAAAAACTTAAAAAAGAATAGAAGAATTGGCGGGGGGGGGGGGGGGGGTTGAAGAATGAACGTTTCCCTTCTCTATTAACATCCCGTTATATACCATCGCTTGTTGATTCCGACCATAAAGTCCTTTCCTTGTTCTTTGCAACTCTACCACGTCATTAATTCCTTCCGTGTTTCCTTCTGGTTAGTTGAAAATGTTCCTTGTCTTTTCATAGGGAAGTTCAAATTTCTTCTTCAGCCAGGACCACCTACATTCACTTTTTTCGACCCTCCCCCTCTTAGAATCCCCGTCCTCTTCCTCCTCCGTCTCTTTCACCCTCTCGTTCCCCCTCTTTTCCACCCCGCACCAGTATTTTGCCTGTCTCCCTCAAATCTTTCGCTTTCGCGTGTTTTCAGAGTGATGTAGGGTATGGTCCCACAAAAAGTGCTTTAGCGTTCCCTTTCTGTGTGTGGCCGTGATCGTAGATTTGGAAACCAGGGGCCCAACTAATGTAGGTCATTTGGGCAGATGGCTTTCTGCGAGAAGCTCGTGTTTGGCAGCATTAGTTGTGGGAGGTCTTCCGAAAACAAGTCATTTTTTTTTGTGTGGGGAGAGGTTTCGTGTACGATACTGTTTTGCTCCATACTTGTTGTCAGTTATCTATTTACGCTACCAATACAAAAACATTAAGTAAACAGTGATTTTTTTTTAACTAGCATCTAATGAACACTGCAGGCAAATAAAAAATAAACTTTTCCTTTAAAATGTATTGGGTGGTTGGTTGTTTTACCTCTGAGCGGCACTTTTTTTACACACCATGGGCTAAATGGCCAGGTCACATGGACCCCGAAGGCTCAGAGAAGGTTGGGGGAGGGGACCCACTGGAACAGCTGTTGGGAGACAGATGGTAGCCTCCCGTCAAGGCCATCCAGCGTGTTCTTTAAATTTGGGTTGTTTTACCTCTGAGCGGCATTTTTTGCACACCATGGGCTAAATGGCCAGGTCACATGGACCCCGAAGGCTCAGAGAAGGTTGGGGGAGGGGACCCACTGGAACAGCTGTTGGGAGACAGATGGTAGCCTCCCGTCAAGGCCATCCAGCGTGTTCTTTAACGTGCACAGGGTATGGCTCTCCCGCATACGGGGCCACGGCTTAACGTCCCATCCGACGGACGGCGGCCTTTCCAAGCCCATCGGTGTCCCCTACTGACCGTGGGCAGGGCGGGGAATTTTGCGGAGATAAATCTCAACGCTGACCCAGCTGGCACTCGAACCTGGGAACTACAGATACGAGCCTGACGCGCTACCGACTGAGCCACCCCCGCCCCCCTTTAAAATGGGAGATAATTATATTGATAAATGATCATTTGTTGATACAGTCGCTCAAAAAAATATCCGAACACTATAAGTTGATTACAGAATTCAGAAAAAATATCTGACAAAGTATAAATAATTACAGAATTATATTACTGCACTAACAAATGGCTTAAAAAACACTAAATATATACAAAGAAAATTCGTTTCTAAAGTTTTCATCATCCATTTTTTTTTTCATTTTCTTAGAATTTCGGGAGGGATGAAGCAAGTCCCCCCTCTTCCGACTTACAATGAACGTTATGATTACGGGAACACCATTCCCACTGAAATGAATCACGGTTTACTTCTATACGGTTTTTGTGAATTTTTAAAATGGATAGGCACTGAGCGTGAGTATTAATAATTATATTTTCAAACCAATTACAATACAATGCAAATTGTTACAAAAATATGGATGAAGTATCTTATATACAAATTAAATACTATCATACATAAGTCATTAACCTTTTTGTACAGAGCATGCAATATCAGCTCTGTCTGTTGTACTAAAATACTACCTCTTCACTTTGTTTACCATGCCACTTGAATACCTTCAGACGTAAACAAACTCTCGTCCCTGTGCTTGTTCACTAAACTTTGGGGCGGGGGTGGCTCAGTCGGTAGCGCTCAGGCTCGTAATCTGTAGTTCCCAGGTTCTGAGTCCCAGCTGGGTCAGCGTTGAGATTTATCTCCACAAAAATTCCCCGCCCTTCCCACGGTCAGTAGGGGACACCGATGGGTTTGGTAAAGGCCGCCGTCCGTCGGATGGGACGTTAAGCCGTGGCACATACCCTGTGCAAGTTAAAGAACATGCTGGATGGCCTTGACGGGAGGCTACCATCTGTCTCCCAACAGCTGTTCCAGTGGGACCCCTCCCCCAACCTTCTCTGAACCTTCGGGGTCCATATGACCTGGCCATTTAGCCCATTGTGTGCAAAAAATGCCGCTCAGAGGTAAAACAACCCAACCCACTAAACTTTTATTACTAACAACAGAAACCAAACACCCGCGCACACACTAATAAATATACTAATTATTTTCACTTAACGCGCACTGACTTATACTATCTACGCCTTTCAGAACGTCCTTTCAGATCTCACAACTTTAACACACTTAACGCGTAAATACTCAGATGAACTTCATCTTTCACAATACCACACTACTGCATTACATTTCTTCCATTTTCATTCTTTCGAACTGTTCTAAGTTCTAATTCGTTGGCTAAAAATGAGCAAAACGTGACAACACGAGCGTTGTCACATTTTGTCATGAAGTCACTGCTGTCAGTATCTGTCGTAACAATACATAGAAGTCATTGTTATAGTAGAAATAGAAACCGTATAGAAGTCCATTAATTTTTGGAAAAAGAAAAACGTATATAAGTCCATTATTCTTTTTTTGGGGGTAAGGGGAGGAGGAAGAGGACTCTATTCCTTTTTTTTTTTGAAAAAACAAAAAATGTATAGAAATCTATTATTATTTTTTGGGGAGGAAAAGAGAGAAACGTACAGAAGACCGTTATTTTTTAATAAAAAAAAAACGTATAGAAGTCCATTATATTTTGGGGAAAATAATTTAAATTTTTCCAGAATTCGACTCTTGACTGGGTCAGCGTTGAGATTTATCTCCGCTAAACCTCCACCTTGACCTCTCGGTGAAAAAGGGGGATATCGATTGGCTTAAAAGGCCTTTTGTCCATCAGTTGGGGCGTTAAGCCGTGATTTCGTGTGCAGAAGTGCCGTACGCTGAGCATGTTAAAGAGTATGCACCGCATACGGTGTGACCTAGCCATTTAGTCCATTGTGCGTTAAAATAAAAGCTCCACTCAAAGGAAAATCAACCCATTTTTCTGTTTTCTTATTGAAAACAAATTTCTTAGTACTCTACGTACTGATTAAATAGACTGGTGCTGCCATCTGTTGACATTGTTACTTACTACGAAATATTAAACCTTGGAATAAACTCTGTCCTGTCGCGCCATCGACATTAAAATATAATCCGAATAATATAATGGCAGTGACTTTATATTATTCGGACATAATGGCACTGACTTTCGCTAAGAAATGTTAGCAACAATATCTCTAATTTATACTCTACTAAGGTGCTTTTCAAACTTTTTCAGCAGCGGATTTCGCCACTATCTGACTCTTTTGTGGAAGAGCTTTATCATTCATAAAAAGGAACTCTGAACCAATGGCACCTCTAAAAACTCTCACGTAAATCTCTAGGATCTCTAGAGCTATTCCATACAAAGAAAATGTTTAATCTCTAAAAAGGAAAAAATTACCTCTTGGAACAACTCCGACTTTCTACTCAGTCCCTGGAAGTAAAGGATTCAACTAATTATCGCCAATGAAAACCTTATATCCTCACAAATGGGCGGGGGTGTCTCACTCGGTAGTGCGCGAGGCTTGTCAGAGTTGAGATTTATCTCCGCAAAATTCCCCGCCCTGCCCACGGTCAGTAGGTGACACCGATGGGCTTGGAAAGGCCGTCGTCCATCGTTTGGTACGTTGAGCTGTGGCTCCGTGTGCGGGACAGCCATACCCTGTGTACAGTTAAAGAACACGCTGGATGTCCTTGACGGGAGGCTACCATCTGTCTCCCAACAGCTGTTCCAGTGGGTCCCCTCCCCCAATATTCTCTGAGCCTTCGGGCTCCATGAGATCTGGCCATTTAACCCATGGTGTGCAAAAAAAGTCCCCTCTTCCATTCCAGATCATTTGACAGAATATCGCAGCAATGAAACGGAATATTAGGAAGCGGCCATGTTCACTCTCTTGCTGCTGATGAGTCATACTCATAGACAGTGAAAATGAGGAAAATTTATATCAATTAACGAACGAGGGTTAGGCGTATCTAACACTCGTTGTTAGCACATTGTTGGAAAAACAGACCTGCCGATTCATTTCCTCAGTGCTGAACCCACTGCTTGCCAGATCGAGAATTGGCGTCCGTCAATATACTGTTGCCTGCCATCTTGGCTGCCACGTCACAACTGCATCGTAAGCCAACTGTAATTCTGCCGAACTCTTGCAACTAAATAACTTCAACTCTGTAATTGATTTATCCATTTCCTCTAATAAAATCTTAAAAGAATTACAATGGCACATATTAGAAGACAGTTATGATAGTCATCATTTACCTATCTTTATTTATTTTAAAAATTATAAAAGCACAAAACCTAATATAAAAATAATAAATTGGAAGAACTTCAAACAAGACATTCAAAATAAGGAATTAATAAATGATAAATATGGTTATATAGAATTAACAGAATTTTTAAATAACAAAAAAAAAAAAAAATACTATCACTATCACTAAAAAAATACCCAAAAATAATATACACACAATATTTGTCAATAAATTAATAGCCATTCGTAGAAGGGCAGAGAGGAGAATGAACAGGAAAAAAACATTAAACATTTAAAGATGCCCAAAACTTTAACAGACTAAATAAAGCTATCTCAAAAAAAAATAAAAAATTTAGAGAAACTTAATTGGAGAAAATTCACCGAATACTTAACACCTCATACAACCACATCAAACCTCTGGAAATTTTATAAAAAATTATACACTAATACTACCCCAAACAATCCAATTTAAACATATGCAATTGAGAATAATAGAACATTAAAAGAAGACTTAGCACAATTTTACATTAATTCACACTTCGAATATGACAATGAAATAGATAAAATGTTTAAAAATTCAAATATCTTCCACAAATTTTTTCATTGTAACTCAACTAAATATTTAAACCTTCCCTTTACAATTCATGAATTGAAAACTGCTATAAAAACTCTCAAACAAAATACCACACCAGGCCCTGAAGAAATTACTAATAAACTGATTAAGAATTTAACATATAAATGGTTAATTAAACTTTTAGAAATCTTTAATACATTTTGGTCCCAAAAATGCTACCCTGAATCATGGCTAGACAATTTTATGATATTCATAAAAAAAGAACATAAACCTGCTGATGATCTAAAATCGTATCGATCCATTTGTCTTAGCTCAAACATGCTCAAACTGTTTGAAAAGTTAGTCTTTAATAGACTTAACTGGCATTTTGAAAATCTTAACTTATTTCATTTCAACTTCTTTGGTTTTAGACCAGGACGCTTCACTAAGGATCTATTATTGAATCTTGAGACGCTGAATTTGCAATTAAAAATGTTTTTTTTCTTGTTGCAGTTGTAATAGATTTAGAAAAGGCTTTTGATACAATCTCACACCAAGGATTATTAGCTAAAATTAGAAAATGTTAAATTTATCACAATATGTATCACTTTTTCTCTCGTATAATACAAAATAAAAACTTTAGAGTTAAAATTGCAAATAACTTCTCAAATAAATATGAACTTAAAAATGGAATAATTCAAGGAGACATACTTTCTCCAATATTCTTTAACATATATCTAAATGACATCTCAGAAATTTTTTCCTCAGATATTTCATATAGTACATATGCAGATGACCTTATCTTCTGGACCATTCACACAGATCATAATATAATAAACTCAAAAATACAAAATACTCGTAATAAACTACTAAATTATTGTAAAAAATGGAATTTAAAAATATCATCAGAAAAATCAAAAAACACATATTTTCACAAGAGACAGAAAATCACAAATGAAATAAAAATAACTTTAAATAACACAGAATTAAAAATTACAGATAATATAAAATTTCTTGGACTTCATCTGGACTCGAAATTATTATGGAATCATTTTCTTAAAAATGCAAAAGAAAAAGCTACTAAATTATTTAATTTCTTAAGATTCCTTGGAAGCTCTAAATGGGGCTGCTCCACAAAAAAACTTTTATTAATATTTCATTCTATAATCCTACCTAAATGTGTATATGGAATTGAGCTCATAAATAACATTTCTCAAACAAAAAATATCTAGAAACAATTCAATTCAAAATTTTAAAATTTTGCCTTGGACTTTTGCAATCAACAAACAAATTAAATATATACGCTGAAACTGCATTTCCCACAATTGAAATAAAAAAAAATATTTACTATCCAATTTAATATTTCGAATAATCACTAAAAATCAACAACACCCTATAACAAATAAACTTAATAATAACTTTCAAGATACAATTTTGAAGGTTTTTTCAGAAAAAGAAAAGATATTGGAACTAATAAATAATAAACTTAGCGGAGATTATCTTCCAAACTTTCCCTGCTGGATTTCAACATTACCCATTTTTTCTGATAAAATACCAGGAATTGAATCTAAAAATCAATATGATAAATCAACTATAAAATCATTAACTGACACATTTATCAGTGATAAGTATAAAAATTATATACATGTATTGACAGATGGATCTCTTAACTCTGACTTCCACTATCACATTTGTAGCCTTCCATTGCCCAAATGAAAACTATGAACACCAATTTAAATTTAACATAACTAAACCAGTAATTATAGCTGAGATATTTGCTATTATTATAGCAATCAACTGGGCCTTAAAATATAAAAATAAAAAATTAATTGTCATATTTACAGACTTTAAATCATCACTAGACATTTTTCAACATAACCCTTTCAAAAATGATTTTTCAATATTTATTAATGATATATTTACTTTAACTTACAAACACATAGATCAGAATAACATTATAACTTTACAATGGATACCTTCACATGTTAATATAACATATAATGAACATGTAGACACTTTAGCAAAAAAGGCAAAAGATCTAAACCACACTATAGATTTTCCTTATCATTTTGTTATATATAAAAAAATAAAATAAAATTATTGGCAGAATTGCAAAATTGGTACATTAAAAAACCTAGGAACACATATAGATTTCAAATTTCTAATAACATTGGTAAATGTAATAATTTTGGATGAAAGAAAAAAGAAATCTCTATGATTTTAAGAATAAAGTCTAATCTAGCTCTTACAAATTCCACACTATTTAAATTTAGAAAAATAAACTCACCAAATTGTTTTTCCTGCAATAACATACAAACACTAGAGCATATAATATTCAGTTGTAACAAATATGAAGAGGAGAGAAAAATATAGTTTAATAAATTGCAAAAACATAAACACATTTAATTTTAAAAACATATTAGAACCAACATCAAAAAAATTAAACCTAACTTTTTATAAATTATTAATTAATCTCAAAAACATACATCTCTTAGATAAACTATAATAAAAGATAAATGAATAATAATTAAAAAAAATTAAAAAAAATCAATGAATATAAAATGAATAATAATTAAAAAAACCTATATATATTCGTAAGGATCCACAAAAATTATGCCTGAATGAGTCTGCATTGTTTTAACTCTTTGCAGGAATATTCAAAGTTTGATGTGTATTGATGATGATGACAAAGCATTTAATGGCAACTGTTAAAGTGCAAAAGTGAGTGCATATCTGGCACGGTTGCGACAATTGTAAGCCAACTGTAATTCTGCCGAACTTTTCTCACAAAAACAACTGCAACTCTTTCCAGTCACAACTGCAAAAGCAGTGCAAATATTCAACCCTTACAGTGAAAATGCGAGCGTAACTACTCAACGGTTACGACTATTGCAACTCTCTAGCGGTAACGTTAACTATAACTCTACCGCGTTTGTGACAACTAGAAAAACAGGTGCAACTGTAGACGGCCCATTTGCCTACTGTCGAAATTCATGAGCAGTAGCATCAGCTGATAGGTTTTATGTGTTTTGCTTCACATTTTACCACTTTTGATGCCCTCTTCCATTCCAGATCATTTGATAGAATATCGCAGCAATGAAACGGAAGTAGTTTGTTGCCATTATACGGATCCCCCTTTGCACAGTGCTTTCCCCCTACGACATCATCGACCACGCCCCTATGACGTAGCATTACGTAACATGGCGTAATCATTACATAATCATTACGTAACAGGCCACGCCCCTTTATTAATAATTAATAATTCCTCCCCTTTATTAAACCTCCCTTTCACCCCCATTTTCCCCTCAGTGGCGCCATCTGTTGACAGTGAGAAGTACTATTTTCCCAAAAACCCTTTATTTTCACTCTAATTTCTCGTTTTCGGACCCCCCGGTCGACCTACCTATATTTTAAGCCCTCCCCCTTATTAAAAAACCCTCCTGGCGCCATCTGTTGACCGGGAGAAGTACTATTTTCCCAAAAACCCCTTGATTTTAAGTCTAATTTCTCGTTTTCGGACCCCACGGTCGACCTACCTATATTTTAAGCCCTCCCCCTTATGAAAAACCCTCTGGTTGACCATTTTAAGGCCCCACTCCTTCACTCGGCTGATGCAAGTCTCAGAATAATTGCATGGAACGAATGGCTGTGTACTTTGCTACGTGTCACGCGTTTATCCGATGGGGTGATGTGTAAAGGTCACGGTTCTGGCTGTATATAACCGCTGAAAAAAGGTTTGGCTTCTATTCTGAGCTACAGGTTACGGGTGTCGACATGGATTTTGATATGTGGCTGAGTGACGAGGACTCGGGGTACGAGTCCGATCCACCGTGCTACCCATTCCGAGAACGTCGTTATGTGTATCGGGGACCTGTGATTGTACATCCACCTCCACCACCGCCGCCTCCTGCCATCACTATTAAGATGTTGCCGTGAGCTGGGATTGGTGGTCCGATGCTACAGGCCGTTCTCGTGGACAACACTACCCCACCACCACCTCGAAGGCTGCGACGACCTCTGGTGATGAAGCCACCCGAAACCTGGCCCCTGGGACTACCGCAGAGTGTTGTGCAGGCTCTGAGACGTAAACGACAGAGACGTCTGTAGACCCTGCCAGTGTGAAGACGTCAAGTGTTTTCATCTCCAGATACTCGAACTAGTACAACTATGCAAAACATCTGTATGGTTCTAGACCTCGACGGTTTCCGTGTAAATGGTCGTTTCCTAATGCGTGAACTTGGATATGCAACTCTGAATGGGAAATGTGGTGTCTATCGTTTCAATCTTCGACAGCACCAACCTTTGTCAGTAAAAGACAGAAGGACAGCCAACTACGTGTCTAAATATGTGATAGGTCTACCCTTTCATCCTCTGCGTCGAGAAAAGGTGTGGTCGTTAGATCACGTTCCTAACATCGTGAAATATGTTTACAAACTTGCACGTACTGAAGAAGCTACTGTGGTGGGTTACAAAGGAGTACTGTGGAAAGAATTCTCTTGGAACAATTAAATCTTCCCAGTGTTAATCTCGAACTTTACGGCTGCCCCCAAATATTGTGATCTCCCCAAAGTTTCTGAGTTCGAATGCGGATATCACACCGGAGAGGTCGTCCACTGCTCTTTAGCAGAAACAGCTGCTTTCTTCAGATGGATCGATCGTCGAGAGCATGTCTCAACAAACACCTGCTTATCAGCTCGTTCCTGATTGGTCGTCTCAGGTGGTGCGGCTCTCTAATTAAATAGGGAGCGAGTGCTCTGTGCCGCATTGTTCACGATGCAGCCTAGCAATCCAGATGCGTGGTGTCTCGGTGAAGATGTGTACGTCGTGCCCTCACTGTTCAAAAATAAGTTTTCTGTGCACGTACGCCGCTACAAGAAATATGAAAATGGTGAACTCATCTACCCTACACCAGCAGGAGTTAGCCTCTCCATACCTGAATGGGAGGCTTTGTGTGCCGTGGTACCCCACGTAGAGGACAAAGTGAAAATTGGCCCCGATCAACAGACATGGTACGTGATGCACGGTTTACGTGCCTACATGTATCGCACTGCAGGTATTGAACGCTGTGTCGACTTCATCAAAGAATCAGCAGACCAAAGAACTCTACAGTTCCGTGTGGTGAGACGTTGTATAACATTGAACGCTTCGCAGTTGTTCATGCTGGCTATTCACTTAGATGAGGTGATGCGCATTGTGCACAACGTGTGCGGGACCCCCAAAGATCACCAACTCCGTACAGCCATTATGGAACATTCTGAATCCATTCGTCCTTTCCTACTGAGTCCTGTTTTCGACGGTCCCGATTGTGTTTACCCGCTGTTGGTGAATATTTTTCAGCAAGAACTTATGCGTGTGATACCATTAGATGGACTGCAACCCGAAGAAAAAATACCAACCATCGTAGGGTGGTCTGGTGACTTGGACATTAATGGTCTAGCACAGGTATTTGTGGATACGGCCTGGAAGCGAGGTCTATTGAATTTTGTAGATTCTGGTTTTGTTTGCAATCTAAAATATAATGCTATTGTCGACGAGGCAAAAAATGAAATGTATAAATTAAATAAATAATTGTAACCTTATAAAATGTGTCTGTCTTTTCATCCTATGTCATTTTAGTCTTGGTATAGATAGGAGAAAAAAGGTGTTAGCTAGTGTGGGTAGTGTAATCGTGACATTGTTAACGATAGCCGTACTTGTATTAGAACTTGTAGCTCCTAGTAAAAATATTCGGTATGGGGAGTCAAAAGACTTAGACGGAGAATACAAAATTCGTGTGTGTAACTTAACAGTGGATATCAGACAGTTTATAGGTGACGTTCCTACAGTGACAGGTGTTACACTTTCACTACATCAATGGTAAAACCTGGTGGGGTACGACGTCTGGGTGCAGCAGAAAACAAAACTTTGGAGTCCCATTATTTCGACCCCGAAAGAGGATTCGGTAGTGTAAAAAAGTTGGCACAGAATACGGGACTGCCACTCAAACTCGTCCGAGAATGGTTAGAAAAGCAGCCGGCCTACACGTTACATAAACCTGTTCGCAGAAAGTTCCCTCGTAACAAAATTTACGTCACAGGGTTAGACGAACAATGGCAAGCCAATCTCATGGTTGTGAAAAATCTAACTCGCTTCAATGACGGGTATCGCTACATATTAACAGTCATCGATGTGTTCTCGAGATACGGGTGGGCGCTGGCCATGAAGGCTAAAACGGGGAAAGAAATGGTCTCAGCTTTCAAAAAAATCCTTTCCAAGGGTCAATCCCCAATGAATTTAAATACTGATCAGGGTACGGAATTTACCAACAGAGTGTTCCAGAAATTCCTGAAAAAGAAAGGTATTCGGTTCTTTGCTACATA
Organism: Ryuthela nishihirai; assembly: GCA_038380435.1. Classification (NCBI taxonomy): domain Eukaryota; kingdom Metazoa; phylum Arthropoda; class Arachnida; order Araneae; family Heptathelidae; genus Ryuthela; species Ryuthela nishihirai. The sequence continues at coordinate 7,430,478 of JAWZYU010000026.1, forward strand.
CTCCGACAAAAAAGCAGCTTTGGTGGAGAGATGGAATCGTACCCTACGCGAGAGACTGGGGAGATATTATACACGCAACAATACCTACCGCTACCTGGACGTGCTGCAGCGTGTTGTAAGGGGATACAATGCCACCGTTCACAGTGCACACGATATGGCCCCCAAGGACGTGACCTTACGCAACGAAGACGTCGTGTGGGTTCGACTCTACCGCAATCCGAGTGTAGTAAAAGAAAAACCAGCATTTAAAGTAGGTGACACAGTTCGACTAGCCAGTGTAAAAGCGCCCTTCAAGAAGGCAGGTACATATTTGTGGACCGAAAAAATATTTATAGTTGACAAGGTATTACAACGGCAGCCCCCTGTGTATGTCGTAAGGGATTCTGAGGGAGAAGTGTTGAAAGGCACATTCTATAAATCGGAGCTTCAAAAAGTGACAGAACCCGAACTTTACACGGTTGAGAAAATAATCGAGAGAAAAGGTCAAAAGGCACTGGTCAAATTTCGCGGATATCCCAAACCTTCCTGGATCCCTAAAAAATGGATAGTTTCTACCTGACTCTTCCCTCCACGGCTAGTCAGAATATTTATCCGAACAATTCGCAGACCGATTTCACAGTCCGTCTGGCACAACCCCTAAGACTGAGAGGAAAATGGAAAGTGGGACTAGCAGAAGTTCACTTACCGGTGAGCTGGTACAATGTGGACGGTTCTAACGACACATATGAATATTACGCCCCTGCCATCCCTGAAGAATACAGGAAAATCAAACTTAAACCAGGTAAAATAACTCGAATGGAGCTGTTGTCTCTCCTCACCACACAGCTCCCCAAAGAAATAATAGTTTCCTATAACGGTGGTTACTGGGTATTCAAACCGAGTGAGGGGTACGGACTGATGTTTCCTAAAACGAATTTCGGTAAACTTCTGTGTATCAGGGAGGGTGAAGTTGACAAACCCTTCCACCAACGATTTGCCAGCAAACTTTGCAATACACCAACGTTTGACATAGATGACGAGTGTTATTTCTACGTGATCCCTCCAGGTAGTTTCCAAGAACGAAAGGTACCCCACGGACGATACGAAACTGCCGAATCATTATTCGATGCAATGAATCAGATGTTACCCTACAGGCTGAGAAAAGCTTACCATTTCAAGCAACAGGCAGATCACACCGTATTGATGGATACAGACAAGTCGCATTACATTAAATTTCCTCGATCGAACCCTGGATTAGGAGAAATGCTAGGAATTACTAAATTAGATATACCACTGAATAAAGTCCTGGGTGACTATCCCATCGATATGAACAGAGGAATGTATGGTATTTATTTGTATTCAGATCTGATTGCTCCTCAGTTGTTAGGTGATACTCACAGCGAACTGTTGCGTGTCGTGAACCCCGCCGTCAGAACCAATAATAACGAAGCCATTGTTGCAGTGTATCAGCAACCTGATTACTACCCCCTTGCAAGGAACAATTTCGAGAGTGTGAGAATCTTCCTTCGTACCGACACCGGAGAACCACTGCATTTTAAATTCGGTAAAGTTTTAGTCAAGTTACATTTCTGTCATGAGGGTTAAATTCGTTCCCCCTTCCGCAGACGCCTACGTGAGCTACTACAAGAGCCAGACAGGGAAGGGTGTGTTCTGTGGTCCTCGTTATCAGAGAGGCGACGGGCTAGGAAGCATCTTTGCTAGGATCGGACGTTTCATCAGCCCTCTCGTACGACCTGCGCTGTCCACCCTACGTAAGGGTGGGCTACGGTTCGTTTCAGAGATGTCCCAGGGGCAAAATTTCAAATCTGCAGCCAAAGCGGGACTCCGTGAAGTGGGCGCCGACCTCTTGCAATGTGCCAGTTCAAAGCTGCAGGGAGGGAAAGGAATAAAACGCCGCCGTCAACATCCCAAGGTTCATAAAGTGAAGAGACACTGTACTGTGCAGGACGTGTTTTCATCATGAGCATTCAGAAAATTCACGCTGATTCTGGCGACTGTGCCAATTCAGAACTGGACCTGTTTCTGATCCCTCCCACAGTCTCACAATTAGAAAGAGGCTGCTATGTCAATTATTTACCTGTGGCTTCCTTGGAAGGTAATGCTCCACTTGAATTCATCGTGAAAGGAACAGACGATTACATTGATCTATCTCGATGTCACCTACGTCTGTCTTGAAAATTGTAAAATCCGATGGTACAGCACCATCGGAAGTGATTGCTCCCTGCAATCATTTCTTCCAGAAATCCAGAATCCAATCCATAAAGCCAGAATCCAATCCATAAAGGCGTCCGTTTCCGGGAATGAAGCATAGACCCACTCGTCGTCCACTTGGTATGTGACCACACATAGTATCGGTTTTAGCAAACCGTCGACACACTGCACAGTCTCTACGTCAAAGTAGAGGTAGGTCTGACCGACAGGATCAATTTTGCAGGGCTCGACGAATTTTAAGGTGTCAGCCTTACAAACGTGCTTTTTCAGGGGATCGTAAATGCTAATGCACTTAACACAGTGACGCCGTGTCTGACATGTCTTCAGCAGGTGCGCCTGAAAGCATTCAGCCCCGCGCAAATACACACAGCACACCGTGCAAAGCAACAGCTCCCCTGTATGAAGCACATCGACTGACAGGCACCTGTTGCAGGTTCCCTTGCAAACGTGGCCCTCTGTATTTAACCCCTTTAAGCAAATGTGGCAGAATTGCTTAGCCCCAAAAAACCCTGATGGTTTAGTAATCACGTCGTAATGCTACTAAACAATAAATAAATGTTGTCCCCACCTTCGGGACCAATGAAGATCGGAAGGAAGGCGTCGTCAGCAGAATACACAACAATCCTGAATTGTGTCAGGGACACTTGAAAGAGACGGACTTCCGGGAGTCCACAGGGACCCTCGGGAATACCCGCATCCAAGTGAAGTTGACGGGCTTCTTGGCGTTGTAAAGGGTAGCGGTAGTCCCGGATCTGCACATAAGTGTTTGGCAGGCTTTTATTTTTTAAGCAAAGCTCTTGTGCGATGACGAGAGCTCTTGCTAGACAGATGTTGTCGCGATTAATGATGCTTCGGATGCTACCCTTCCTACGGGCGAAAGACTGGACATCCACGAGGCTGCGTTTTTCGGGTCCTGCACGTCTGCCAATACCTCCACCGCTGCCGACCCTATCCAGGTCAGCACAGACAAAGTCGAACTCCAATTCGCTCCCGGGACCGAGAGACTCATTTGACTGCACTACTTTGTCGAGTGCAGCCATGAATCTCTCCCCCGTCAGGGCATTACGCCGAATAAGAGCCAAGTTGACGGGGTTTTTCAAATCCCGGGAGCGTAAACATAGCCGAACATGGCTATACTCCCCTGTGGGGACGACGTCAGCCAACGTTTTCTCATGCAGGTCATGCAGGACCGGAATGAAATTATGGGGCTGTACATCCTCCATTCCACCAAGCCGCACACTCATTGAGATAAATTGTGTGCGAAACTTGGCGGAGTTGTAGTGGCGTGTGTTCACAACGGTGTAGTAAGGTGCTGCTGCAGCAGGTCTGACTGTGGTGGATGGTCCTGGAGCGTTGAAGGACTCGACAGACCTAGATAGATAATTTATTCTCAGAATATGCAGTACTTTACGTGTTTTTTTATCTTACAACTGAAGTTATAATGCTGTATTGCTCAGATACACGTTTTTAAAGTATTACATTTTCCCCAGATTCACACTTTTAAAGTAGCACATTTTCCCCAGATACACGCTTTTAAAGTATCACATTTTCCCCAGATACACGCTTTTAAAGTATCACATTTTCCCCAGATGCACACTTTTAAAGTATTACATTTTTAAAGTATCACATTTTCCCCAGATACACAATTTTAAAGTATTACATTTACTAATATTCTTCTTTATACATAGTTTGTCCAATAAAAATCATATATTTATTCACATATATATATATAGAAATTTTTCCTACAGTACAAGTCTGTGAAAAAATGTTCCACAGGAGTAAACACTCGAAGGTGGAAAAATTTAACAGTTGTAATAAAGGACAACACACATTGCTAGTATAATTTTACCTACAGTACAAGCCTGAGAAAAAATGTTCCACGAGAGTAAACACTCGAAGGTGGAAAAATTTAACCGTTGCTAGCTCGAGCAAAAGGTCTAATTAAATATTTAACTAATTTATAAGTAGAATAAAGAAAGTAAAATGGCTTTACAGGCTATAAAACTATATATGCTTTAGTAAATGATTGAACCGTTTAAGACCCCGCTCAACATCAAAAGAAATTTCATCTACCTGACTGCAGCTGAGGATCCTGCGCCTGTGAAGATTGCAGAGGTGACGTCAGCACACGCAGGGTCGTTGAGGGACGTAGCTGCCACTGTCAATGACGAACGGGCCATGGGTGGCTGTGGCTTGGTTAGCACACGCGCGGCTCCGAGTAACACACTCTCCGTGGGGGCCCTACATTGATAGATAATTCAGTCTCAGAATATGCAGCACATTTACATGTTTTTTCATCTTAGAACAGAAAAGGCAATATGCAGTACATTTACTAGTCTGAGCAAAAATCTAAGTAACTAAAGTTTGAAAATTAGGTTTTAGAATAAAAGACAGCACAGTTTGCTAGCATGCGCAAAAAATCTAAGTAACTAAAGTTTGAAATTTATCATTTAGACTTTACTAGATAGAAACAAATATAAAACTCTATGTTGTGATAAAAGACAACATACACCACAGTTTACTAGCCTGAGCAAAAAAAAAAAAAAAAAATCTAAGAAAATATTTAGCTAATTTATAAGTAGAATAAAGTAAGTAAAAATGACTTTACTGGATAGAAACAAATATAAAACTCTATGTACGTCAGTAAATGATTGTGTGTCTTAAGGACAACATAGCATTAAATAAAGGTTTATTCACCTGCTAGCCATTGAAGCAACAGCACCCGGGACGGATGAAGTCCTCATCTCCGCTGCTGCTTTTGCTGCGGCAATGCGCTTGCGATGAGTTAACGAAAGTCTCATCGTCCTCGGTCGTAATATTTCCCCGGCCTCCATCTGACGACAGACACGCTTCACACTTCTGTCCTCTGTCTCCATGCTTCTTTTGGAGACATCGGAGAGGTTCTGAACTGCGGCTAGAAGTTTCTCAAAGCACTGCGTGGTGTTCCTAGATAGATAGATAATACGGTCTCAGAATATGCAGTACATTTACTAGCGCAATCAAAAATATCTAAGTAACTAAAGGTTTGAAAATTAAGTTTTAGAATAAAATGACTTTACTGGATAAATGGTTGAGTACCTTAAGGGCAACACAGCATTAAATAATTTATAAGGCAACACAGCATTAAATAATTCTTAAGGGCAACACAGCATTAAATAATTTATAAGGCAACACAGCATTAAATAATTTATAAGTAGAATACAGAAAGTAAAAACGTCTTAAGGGCCGCATTAAATAATTTATAAGCAGAATACAGAAAGTAAAACGTCTTAAGGCCAGCATTAAATAATTTATAAGTAGAATACAGAAAGTAAAACGTCTTAAGGACAGCATTAAATAATTTATAAGTAGAATACAGAAAGTAAAACGTCTTAAGGACAGCATTAAATAAAATTTTAGCTACCTGTTAGCAGATGATGATCCAGCTGAAGGAATGTTGGAGGCTCATTCACCAGACATCTCTGAGGAGTTTGACAATCAGGTGTCAGAGTATCAGCGTTGACAGTTGAATGACATTGGAGGATGCTGTCCTCCGCATTTTATACACACAGCCAGGCCGCCTGACACGTATTACAAGAGGTCAAACTAACATCACGCGATCGAGACAACAACAACAATTTCTATTTTGAAACCTTATCAGCATCATATGTAAACAAAGTGTGGTGCTGGACACTGCCCTCTTGAACCCTCACCGATCAGACCACGTCGCGTGATGTTTTTGAAAGTCTTGTTCCTAGCCCCGATAAGCACTTGAAAGGAATACCGCTTGCGATAAGGAGTTTGAATTTTCTGAGAGCAGATCATAACACGGCACTATTCGACAGCTATTACGAATAATTTAAACCATTCGCCCCGGACTATAGGACGATTTTTAATGTGGGAATTTTAACCAGTGCTTAATTACTAGGGAGTTTAATTATAAGAAAATCGTTTAACCGTCTTGGTGGAATAAATACAGCTTTGTGAGTTTGATTTACAATTTGAGATCCGCATTCAAAAGCGTTCAGTGGTAGTGTTGGTTTTGATGTAAGAAATACATAGAAAAAGCTAGTTATAAAGAATGCTAGGTTATAAATAATCTGAAACGTCTGACCCGTTCGACACGCATCTAAACCACAGCTAGTACACGGCATGGCATAGTCCTGGAATCCACCCAGCGAGGGACGATTTTTTTTTTCCGGTGAAACACATCTACAGAAAACTGATTTTTATTTCGACCGGGGAGTGATTTTAATAAAGGTGAGGAATATTTTGACGAGTGTTAAATTACTAGGGAGTTGATTAATGGAGTTTGAAAATTTTTCCACTGCAGACGTGTGTTCTAAAAGCAGATTAAACATGTCATCCCTACGAATAATTTAAACCATTATTATTTTCACCCTATGGTATTTTCTATGGAAACAGTAAGAGTAAAATGAGTTTCAACTGTAGGATGATTTTTAATAGAGGTAAGGGAATTTTGATGAGTGTTTAATTACTAAGGAATTTTGTATCATCCTTTTCTGTACAATTATTCTAAGACCAGTCAATCGTTCCATGCAATTATTCTGAGACTTGCATCAGCCGAGTGAAGGAGTGGGGCCTTAAAATGGTCAACCAGAGGGTTTTTCATAAGGGGGAGGGCTTAAAATATAGGTAGGTCGACCGTGGGGTCCGAAAACGAGAAATTCGACTTAAAATAAAGGGTTTTTTGGGAAAATAGTACTTCTCCCGGTCAACAGATGGCGCCAGGAGGTTTTTTAATAAGGGGGAGGGCATAAAATATAGGTAGGTCGACCGTGGGGTCCGAAAACGAGAAATTAGAGTGAAAATAAAGGGTTTTTGGGAAAATAGTACTTCTCACTGTCAACAGATGGTGCCACTGAGGGGGAAAGGGGGGGTGAAAGGGGGTTTAATAAAGGGGGAGGAATTATTAATTATTAATAAAGGGGCGTGACCTGTTACGTAATGATTATGTAATGATCACGCCATGTTACGTCATAGGGGGCGTGGCCTGTTACGTCATAGTGGGCGTGGTCGATGACGTCATAGGGGTCGTGGCCTGTTACGTCATAGTGGGCGTGGTCGATGGCGTCATAGGGGGAAAGCACTGTACAAAGGGGATCCCCGGGTGTGAACAAACTACTAACGGAATATTACGAAGCGGCCATGTTCACTCTCTTGCTGCTGATGAGTCATACTCATAGACACTGAAAATGAGGTAAATTTATATCAGTTAACGAACGAGAGTTAGGCGTATCTAACGCTGATTGTTAGCACATTATAGGAAATAAACAGACCTGCCGATTCATTTCCTCAGTGCTGAATTCACTGCTTGCCAGATCGAGAATTGGCGTCCGTCAATATACTGTTGCCTGCCATCTTGGCTGCCACGTCACAACTGCATTGTAAGCCAACTGTAATTCTGCCGAACTTTTCTCACAAAAACAACTGCAACTCTTTCCAGTCACAACTGCAAAACCAGTGCAAATATTCAACCCTTACAGTGGAAATGCGAGCGTAACTACTCAACGGTTACGACTATTGCAACTCTCTAGCGGTAACGTTAACTATAACTCTACCGCGTTTGTGACAACTAGAAAAACAGGTGCAACTGTAGACGGCCCATTTGCCTACTGTCGAAATTCATGAGCAGTAGCATCAGCTGATAGGTTTTATGTGTTTTGCTTCACATTTTACCACTTTTGATGCCCTCTTCCATTCCAGATCATTTGATAGAATATCGCAGCAATGAAACGGAATATTAGGAAGCGGCCATGTTCACTCTCTTGCTGCTGATGAGTCATACTCATAGACAGTGAAAATGAGGTAAATTTATATCGATTAACGAACGAGAGTTAGGCGTATCTAACACTCGTTGTTAGCACATTGTTGGAAAAACAGACCTGCCGATTCATTTCCTCAGTGCTGAACCCACTGCTTGCCAGATCGAGAATTGGCGTCCATCAATATACTGTTGCCTGCCATCTTGCTGCCACGTCACAACTGCATTGTAAGCCAACTGCAATTCTGCCGAACTTTTCTCACAAAAGCAACAACAACAACCCAGTCACAACTGCAAAAGCAGTGCAAATATTCAACCCTTACAGTGGAAATGCGAGCGTAACTACTCAACGGTTTCGACTATTACAACTCTCTAGCGGTAACGTTAACTATAACTCTACCGCTTTTGTGACAACTAGAAAAACAGGTGCAACTGTAGATGGCCCATTTGCCTACTGTCGAAATTCATGAGCAGTAGCATCAGCTGATAGGTTTTATGTGTTTTGCTTCACATATTACCACTTCTGATGCCCTCTTCCATTCCAGATCATTTCATAGAATATCACAGCAATGAAACGGAATATTAGGAAGCGGCCATGTTCACTCTCTTGCTGCTGATGAGTCATACTCATAGACAGTGAAAATGAGGTAAATTTATATCGATTAACGAACGAGAGTTAGGCGTATCTAACGCTCGTTGTTAGCACATTGTTGGAAAAACAGACCTGCCGATTCATTTCCTCAGTGCTGAACCCACTGCTTGCCAGATCGAGAATTGGCGTCCATCAATATACTGTTGCCTGCCATCTTGGCTGCCACGTCACAACTGCATTGTAAGCCAACTGCAATTCTGCCGAACTTTTCTCACAAAAACAACAACAACAACAACCCAGTCACAACTGCAAAAGCAGTGCAAATATTCAACCCTTACAGTGGAAATGCGAGCGTAACTACTCAACGGTTTCGACTATTGCAACTCTCTAGCGGTAACGTTAACTATAACTCTACCGCGTTTGTGACAACTAGAAAAACAGGTGCAACTGTAGACGGCCCATTTGCCTACTGTCGAAATTCATGAGCAGTAGCATCAGCTGATAGGTTTTATGTGTTTTGCTTCACATATTACCACTTTTGATGCCCTCTTCCATTCCAGATCATTTGATAGAATATCGCAGCAATGAAACGGAATATTAGGAAGCGGCCATGTTCACTCTCTTGCTGCTGATGAGTCATACTCATAGACAGTGAAAATGAGGTAAATTTATATCGATTAACGAACGAGAGTTAGGCGTATCTAACGCTCGTTGTTAGCACATTGTTGGAAAAACAGACCTGCCGATTCATTTCCTCAGTGCTGAACCCACTGCTTGCCAGATCGAGAATTGGCGTCCATCAATATACTGTTGCCTGCCATCTTGGCTGCCACGTCACAACTGCATTGTAAGCCAACTGCAATTCTGCCGAACTTTTCTCACAAAAACAACAACAACAACAACCCAGTCACAACTGCAAAAGCAGTGCAAATATTCAACCCTTACAGTGGAAATGCGAGCGTAACTACTCAACGGTTACGACTATTGCAACTCTCTAGCGGTAACGTTAACTATAACTCTACCGCGTTTGTGACAACTAGAAAAACAGGTGCAACTGTAGACGGCCCATTTGCCTACTGTCGAAATTCATGAGCAGTAGCATCAGCTGATAGGTTTTATGTGTTTTGCTTCACATATTACCACTTTTGATGCACTCTTCCATTCCAGATCATTTGATAGAATATCGCAGCAATGAAACGGAATATTAGGAAGCAGCCATGTTCACTCTCTTGCTGCTGATGAGTCATACTCATAGACAGTGAAAATGAGGTAAATTTATATCGATTAACGAACGAGAGTTAGGCGTATCTAACACTCGTTGTTAGCACATTGTTGGAAAAACAGACCTGCCGATTCATTTCCTCAGTGCTGAACCCACTGCTTGCCAGATCGAGAATTCGCGTCCGTCAATATACTGTTGCCTGCCATCTTGGCTGCCACGTCACAACTGCATTGTAAGCTAACTGTAATTCTGCCGAACTCTTTCAACGAGAAAGCAGTTAATGTATTAATTATTTCGTTTAATATTTAACTATGTTTTAATGTCTTCAGACCAGTGGTTGCGAACCTTTTTGGACCCACGAACCCATATGAAGTCAAAGGATTCTGCGGAGCATATTTAGTCAATAAAACAATATTTAGTCATATATTCCAAAATTGAAACGTCATCCCAGCGAATAAAATAACTAGATCTCACCTATATAATTCATCCCGGGCTTTCGTTTTTCATTTTTCAGTTTCCGTCGACCAAGGTGATGAATCCTCTAAACCTGAAATTCAAAACCTTTAAAGTTCCATGAATCTCAGGTTCAGTTATAAATCGAGCACAGATAAGGACTTGCGACTTGAAATTACGATCTCGAATTAGCTATTCCAATACTAATCAATCCAATATTTTCCAAATAGCCTACAATTATCTCCAAATTGTTAGAGAAATTCACTCACTCTTTTCCTCACTCTATCTCCTCAAAGGTGAATTAGACAACTGCATCTTCTTTTATACTCTCGAACTCAATGGTGCAACATGTACAACAAATAAACGATTGCTCGGTTATCTCACTCTCTTGCTGCTGATGTTCACTCTCTTGCTCTTATGTTCACTCTCTTGCTGCTGATGAGTCATACTCATAGACAGTGAAAATGAGGTAAATTTATATCGATTAACGAACGAGAGTTAGGCGTATCTAACGCTCGTTGTTAGCACATTGTTGGAAAAACAGACCTGCCGATTCATTTCCTCAGTGCTGAACCCACTGCTTGCCAGATCGAGAATTGGCGTCCATCAATATACTGTTGCCTGCCATCTTGGCTGCCACGTCACAACTGCATTGTAAGCCAACTGCAATTCTGCCGAACTTTTCTCACAAAAACAACAACAACAACAACCCAGTCACAACTGCAAAAGCAGTGCAAATATTCAACCCTTACAGTGGAAATGCGAGCGTAACTACTCAACGGTTTCGACTATTGCAACTCTCTAGCGGTAACGTTAACTATAACTCTACCGCGTTTGTGACAACTAGAAAAACATGTGCAACTGTAGACGGCCCATTTGCCTACTGTCGAAATTCATGAGCAGTAGCATCAGCTGATAGGTTTTATGTGTTTTGCTTCACATATTACCACTTTTGATGCCCTCTTCCATTCCAGATCATTTGATAGAATATCGCAGCAATGAAACGGAATATTAGGAAGCGGCCATGTTCACTCTCTTGCTGCTGATGAATCATACTCATAGACAGTGAAAATGAGGTAAATTTATATCGATTAACGAACGAGAGTTAGGCGTATCTAACACTCGTTGTTAGCACATTGTTGGAAAAACAGACCTGCCGATTCATTTCCTCAGTGCTGAACCCACTGCTTGCCAGATCGAGAATTCGCATCCGTCAATATACTGTTGCCTGCCATCTTGGCTGCCACGTCACAACTGCATTGTAAGCTAACTGTAATTCTGCCGAACTCTTTCAACGAGAAAGCAGTTAATGTATTAATTATTTCGTTTAATATTTAACTATGTTTTAATGTCTTCAGACCAGTGGTTGCGAACCTTTTTGGACCCACGAACCCATATGAAGTCAAAGGATTCTGCGGAGCATATTTAGTCAATAAAACAATATTTAGTCATATATTCCAAAATTGAAACGTCATCCCAGCGAATAAAGTAACTAGATCTCACCTATATAATTCATCCCGGGCTTTCGTTTTTCATTTTTCAGTTTCCGTCGACCAAGGTGATGAATCCTCTAAACCTGAAATTCAAAACCTTTAAAGTTCCATGAATCTCAGGTTCAGTTATAAATCGAGCACAGATAAGGACTTGCGACTTGAAATTACGATCTCGAATTAGCTATTCCAATACTAATCAATCCAATATTTTCCAAATAGCCTACAATTATCTCCAAATTGTTAGAGAAATTCACTCACTCTTTTCCTCACTCTATCTCCTCAAAGGTGAATTAGACAACTGCATCTTCTTTTATACTCTCGAACTCAATGGTGCAACATGTACAACAAATAAACGATTGCTCGGTTATCTCATTGTAGACAAACTAATGATGCAACATTTCCTTTACGTCAAATTTCTTTTTCTTTCAGGCCATTGTTAAGAAGTATTACTCATTAAATACAGTATCACAAAACTTTTAATTCAGCTCTCTTTCTTTTCCAGTTATCAGATTTATAACATTATGAATTAAAATGTACATTATCCGTATATATTTACCTTCCTACCAAAATATAAGAGAATTTTCATATTATACCAATGAAAATTTACTTCGATTTTTCCAGTGACGCATTTTATTCGGTATTATAATCAGATCTATTTAAATCTCGATTTTCGACAATATTCGTTCAGAACTCCAAGGATTAAGACAAAATAATGATGCAACATTTCCCTTACGTCAAATTTCTTTTTTTGCAGGCCATTGTTAGGAAGTATTAGTCATTAAATACAGCATGACAAAACTTTTAATTCAGCTCTCTTTCTTTTCCAGTTATCAGAGTTATAACATTATGAATTAAAATGTACATTATCCATATATTTACCTTCCTACCAAAATATCAGAGAATTTTCATATTATACCAATGAAAATTTACTTCGATTTTTTCAGTTACCATTTTATTCAGTATTATAATCAGATCTATTTAAATCTCGATTTTCGACATTATTCGTTCAGTACTTCAAGGATTAAGACAAACTAATGATGCAACATTTCCCTTACGTCAAATTTCTTTTTCTTTCAGGCCATTGTTAGTACCAACATGACGAAACTTTCAATGAGCTGTCTTCGTTTTCCAGTTATCTATTAATTAGTTATATATTTAATATGCGAACGAGAGTTAGGCGTATCTAACACTCGTTGTTAGCACATTATAGGAAATAAACAGACCTGCCGATTCATTTCCTCAGTTAGGCATAGAATGACAGTTAGGCATAGAAGATACGTCAATCTAATGCTCCTTGTTTGCACATCAAAAATATATATAGGAAATAAACAGACAAGTGCAAAAGTGCCAAAGAAAATTTCTCTAGCAAAAATATGCTAGGTTCAGCGCTGAGGAAATAATCATTTCCTCAGCGCTGAACCCACTGCTTGCCAGATCGAGAATTGGCGTCCGTGAATATACTGTTGCCTGCCATCTTGGCTGCCACGTCACAACTGCATTGTAAGCCAACTGTAATTCTGCCGAACTCTTGCAACTAAATAACTTCAACTCTGTAATTGATTTATCCATTTGCTCTAATAAAATCTTAAAAGAATTACAATGGCACATATTAGAAGACAGTTATGAGAGTGATCATTTACCTATCTTTATTTATTTTAAAAATTATAAAAGCACAAAACCTAATATAAAAATAATAAATTGGAAGAACTTCAAACAAGACATTCAAAATAAGGAATTAATAAATGATAAATGTGGTTATAGAGAATTAACAGAATTTTTAAATAACAAAAAAAAAATACTCTCACTATCACTAAAAAAATACCCAAAAATAATATACACAAATATTTGTCAATAAATTAATAGCCATTCGTTGAAGGGCAGAGAGGAGAATGAACAGGAAAAAAACATTTAAAGATGCCCAAAATTTTAACAGACTAAATAAAGCTATCTCAATAAAAATAAAAAATTTAGAGAAACTTAATTGCAGAAAATTCACCGAATACTTAACACCTCATACAACCACATCAAACCTCTGGAAAATTTATAAAAAATTATTCACTAATACTACCCCAAACAATCCGATTTAAACATATGCAATTGAGAAAAATAGAACATTAAAAGAAACAACAGAAGACTTAGAACAATTTTACATTAATTCACACTTCAAATATGACAATGAAATAGATAAAATGTTTAAAAATTCAAATATCTTCCACAATTTTTTCATTGTAACTCAACTAAATATTTAAACCTTCCCTTTACAATTCATGAATTGAAAACTGCTATAAAAACTCTCAAACAAAATACCACACCAGGCCCTGAAGAAATTACTAATAAACTGATTAAGAATTTAACATATAAATGGTTAATTGAACTTTTAGAAATCTTCAATACATTTTGGTCTCAAAAATGCTACCCTGAATCATGGCTAGACAATTTTATGATATTCATAAAAAAAGAACATAAACCTGCTGATGATCTAAAATCGTATCGATCCATTTGTCTTAACTCAAACATGCTCAAACTGTTTGAAAAGTTAGTCTTTAATAGACTTAACTGGCATTTTCAAAACCTTAACTTATTTGATTTCAACTTCTTTGGTTTTAGACCAGGACGCTTCACTAAGGATCTATTATTGAATCTTATCTGAGACGCTGAATTTGCAATTAAAAATGGTTTTTTCCTTGTTGCAGTTGTAATAGATTTAGAAAAGGCTTTTGATACAATCTCACACCAAGGATTATTAGCTAAAATTAGAAAATTTAAAATTTATGGCAATATGTATCACTTTTTCTCTCATATAATACAAAATAAAAACTTTAGAGTTAAAATTGCAAATAACTTCTCAAATAAATATGAACTTAAAAATGGAATAATTCAAGGAGACATAGTTTCTCCAATATTCTTTAACATATATCTAAATGACATCTCAGAAATTTTTTCCTCAGATATTTCATGTAGTACATATACAGATGACCTTATCTTCTGGACCATTCACACAGATCATAATTTAATAAACTCAAAAATACAAAATACTCTTAATAAATTAGTAAATTATTGTAAAAAATGGAATTTATAAATATCATCAGAAAAATCAAAAAACACATATTTTCACAAGAGACAGATAATGACAAATGAAATAAAAATAACTTTAAATAGCACAGAATTAAAAATTACAGATAATATAAAATTTCCTGGACTTCATCTGGACTCGAAATTATTATGGAACCATTCTCTTAAAAATGCAAAAGAAAAAGCTACTAAATTATTTAATTTCTTAAGATTCCTTGGAAGCTCTAAATGGGGCTGCTCCACAAAAAAACTTTAATTAATATTTTATTCTATAATCCTATCTAAATGTGTATATGGAATTGAGCTCAAAAATAACATTTCTCAAACAAAAAATATCTAGAAACAATTCAATTAAAAATTTTAAAATTTTGCCTTGGACTTTTGCAATCAACAAACAACTTAAATATATACGCTGAAACTGCATTTCCCGCAATTGAAATTAAAAAAAATATTTACTATCCAATTTAATATTTCGAATAATCACTAAAAATCAACAACACCCTATAACAAATAAACTAATAATAACTTTCAATATACAACTTTGAAGGGTTTTTCAGAAAAAGAAAAGATATTGGAACTAATAAATAATAAACTTAGCGGAGATTATCTTCCAAACTTTCCCTGCTGGATTTCAACATTACCCATTATTTCTGATAAAATACCAGGAATTGAATCTAAAAATCAATATGATAAATCAACTCTAAAATCATTAACTGACACATTTATCAGTGATAAGTATAAAAATTATATACATGTATTGACAGATGGATCTCTTAACTCTGACTTCCACTATCACATTTGGAGCCTTCCATTGCCCAAATGAAAACTATGAACACCAATTTAAATTTAACATAACCAGTAATTATAGCTTAGATGTTTCCTATTATTATAGCAATCAACTGGGCCTTAAAATATAAAAATAAAAAATTGTCATATTTACAGACTGTAAATCATCACTAGACATTTTTCAACATAACACTTTCAAAAATGATTTTTCAATATTTATTAATGATATATTTACTTTAACTTACAAACACATAGATCAGAATAACATTATAACTTTACAATGGATACCTTCACATGTTAATATAACATATAATGAACATGTAGACACTTTAGCAAAAAAGGCAAAAGATCTAAACCACACTATAAATTTTCCTTATCATTTTGTTATACATAAAAAAATAAATAAAATAAAATTATTGGCAGAATTACAAAATTGGTACCTTACAAAACCTAGGAACACATATAGATTTCAAATTTCTAATAACATTGGTAAATGTAATAATTTTGGGTTAAAGAAAAAAGAAATCTCTATGATTTTAAGAATAAAGTCTAATCTAGCTCTTACAAATTCCACACTATTTAAATTTAGAAAAATAAACTCACCAAATTGTTTTTCCTGCAATAACATACAAACACTAGAGCATATAATATTCAGTTGTAACAAATATGAAGAGGAGAGAAAAATATAGTTAAATAAATTGCAAAAACATAAACACATTTAATTTTAAAAACATATTAGAACCAACATCAAAAAAATTAAACCTAACTTTTTATAAATTATTAATTAATCTCAAAAACATACATCTCTTAGATAAACTATAATAAAAGATAAATGAATAATAATTAAAAAAAATTAAAAAAAATCAATGAATATAAAATGAATAATAATTAAAAAAACTTATATATATTCGTAAGGATCCACAAAAATTATGCCTGAATGAGTCTGCATTGTTTTAACTCTTTGCAGGAATATTCAAAGTTTGATGTGTATTGATGATGATGACAAATCATTTAATGGCAACTGTTAAAGTGCAAAAGTTAGTGCATATCTGTCACGGTTGCGACAATTGGAACTGTCGCGGTTACGAGATCTGTAACTCTGCCGCTTTTCTCACAAAAACAACTGCAACTCCTTCCAGTCACAACTGCAAAAGCAGTGCAAATATTCAACCCTTAAAGTGGAAATGCGAGCGTAACTACTCAATGGTTACGACTATTGCAACTCTCTAGCAGTAACGTTAACTATAACTCTACCGCGTTTGTGACAACTAGAAAAACAAGTGCAACTGTAGACGGCCCATTTGCCTACTGTCGAAATTCATGAGCAGTAGCATCAGCTGATAGGTTTTATGTGTTTTGCTTCACATATTACCACTTTTGATGCCCTCTTCCATTCCAGATCATTTGATAGAATATCGCAGCAATGAAACGGAATATTAGGAAGCGGCCATGTTCACTCTCTTGCTGCTGATGAGTCATACTCATAGACAGTGAAAATGAGGTAAATTTATATCGATTAACGAACGAGAGTTAGGCGTATCTAACGCTCGTTGTTAGCACATTATTGGAAAAACAGACCTGCCGATTCATTTCCTCAGTGCTGAACCCACTGCTTGCCAGATCGAGAATTGGCGTCCATCAATATACTGTTGCCTGCCATCTTGGCTGCCACGTCACAACTGCATTGTAAGCCAACTGCAATTCTGCCGAACTTTTCTCACAAAAACAACAACAACAACAACCCAGTCACAACTGCAAAAGCAGTGCAAATATTCAACCCTTACAGTGGAAATGCGAGCGTAACTACTCAACGGTTACGACTATTGCAACTCTCTAGCGGTAACGTTAACTATAACTCTACCGCGTTTGTGACAACTAGAAAAACAGGTGCAACTGTAGACGGCCCATTTACCTACTGTCGAAATTCATGAGCAGTAGCATCAGCTGATAAGTTTTATGTGTTTTGCTTCACATATTACCACTTTTGATGCCCTCTTCCATTCCAGATCATTTGATAGAATATCGCAGCAATGAAACGGAATATTAGGAAGCGGCCATGTTCACTCTCTTGCTGCTGAAGAGTCATACTCATAGACAGTGAAAATGAGGTAAATTTATATCGATTAACGAACGAGAGTTAGGCGTATCTAACGCTCGTTGTTAGCACATTATTGGAGAAACAGACCTGCCGATTCATTTCCTCAGTGCTGAACCCACTGCTTGCCAGATCGAGAATTGGCGTCCATCAATATACTGTTGCCTGCCATCTTGGCTGCCACGTCACAACTGCATTGTAAGCCAACTGCAATTCTGCCGAACTATATATACAAACGAACTATATAACAAGAATATCAAGACTACTGATGATAACACCCACATATAAAAGTTTTACATCTAATGGTAGGAGAACAGGGAATATGCTCTTGTATCTAAACGAGACAATATTTAGTCATATATTCCAAAATTGAAACGTCATCCCAGCGAATAAAGTAACTAGATCTCACCTATATAATTCATCCCGGGCTTTCGTTTTTAACTTTTCAGTTTCCGTCGACCAAGGTGATGAATCCTCTAAACCTGAAATTCAAAACCTTTAAAGTTCCATGAACCTCAGGTTCAGTTATAAATCGAGCACAGATAAGGACTTGCGACTTGAAATTACGATCTCGAATTAGCTATTCCAATACTAATCAATCCAAGATTTCTAAAATAGCCTACAATTATGTCCAAATTGTTAGAGAAATTCACTCACTCTTTTCCTCACTCTATCTCCTCAAAGGTGAATTAGACAACTGCATCTTCTTTTATACTCTCGAACTCAATGGTGCAACATGTACAACAAATAAACGATTGCTCGGTTATCTCATTGTAGACAAACTAATGATGCAACATTTCCTTTACGTCAAATTTCTTTTTCTTTCAGGCCATTGTTAAGAAGTATTACTCATTAAATACAGTATCACAAAACTTTTAATTCAGCTCTCTTTCTTTTCCAGTTATCAGATTTATAACATTATGAATTAAAATGTACATTATCCGTATATTTACCTTCCTACCAAAATATAAGAGAATTTTCATATTATACCAATGAAAATTTACTTCGATTTTTCCAGTTACGCATTTTATTCGGTATTATAATCAGATCTATTTAAATCTCGATTTTCGACAATATTCGTTCAGAACTCCAAGGATTAAGACAAAATAATGATGCAACATTTCCCTTACGTCAAATTTCTTTTTTTGCAGGCCATTGTTAGGAAGTATTAGTCATTAAATACAGCATGACAAAACTTTTAATTCAGCTCTCTTTCTTTTCCAGTTATCAGAGTTATAACATTATGAATTAAAATGTACATTATCCATATATTTACCTTCCTACCAAAATATCAGAGAATTTTCATATTATACCAATGAAAATTTACTTCGATTTTTTCAGTTACCATTTTATTCAGCATTATAATCAGATCTATTTAAATCTCGATTTTCGACATTATTCGTTCAGTACTTCAAGGATTAAGACAAACTAATGATGCAACATTTCCCTTACGTCAAATTTCTTTTTCTTTCAGGCCATTGTTAGTACCAACATGACGAAACTTTCAATGAGCTGTCTTCGTTTTCCAGTTATCTATTAATTAGTTATATATTTAATATGCGAACGAGAGTTAGGCGTATCTAACACTCGTTGTTAGCACATTATAGGAAATAAACAGACCTGCCGATTCATTTCCTCAGTTAGGCATAGAATGACAGTTAGGCATAGAAGATACGTCAATCTAATGCTCCTTGTTTGCACATCAAAAATATATATAGGAAATAAACAGACAAGTGCAAAAGTGCCAAAGAAAATTTCTCTAGCAAAAATATGCTAGGTTCAGCGCTGAGGAAATAATCATTTCCTCAGCGCTGAACCCACTGCTTGCCAGATCGAGAATTGGCGTCCGTCAATATACTGTTGCCTGCCATCTTGGCTGCCACGTCACAACTGCATTGTAAGCCAACTGCAATTCTGCCGAACTTTTCTCACAAAAACAACAACAACAACAACCCAGTCACAACTGCAAAAGCAGTGCAAATATTCAACCCTTACAGTGGAAATGCGAGCGTAACTACTCAACGGTTACGACTATTGCAACTCTCTAGCGGTAACGTTAACTATAACTCTACCGCGTTTGTGACAACTAGAAAAACAGGTGCAACTGTAGACGGCCCATTTGCCTACTGTCGAAATTCATGGGCAGTAGCATCAGCTGATAGGTTTTATGTGTTTTGCTTCACATATTACCACTTTTGATGCCCTCTTCCATTCCAGATCATTTGATAGAATATCGCAGCAATGAAACGGAATATTAGGAAGCGGCCATGTTCACTCTCTTGCTGCTGATGAGTCATACTCATAGACAGTGAAAATGAGGTAAATTTATATCGATTAACGAACGAGAGTTAGGCGTATCTAACGCTCGTTGTTAGCACATTATTGGAAAAACAGACCTGCCGATTCATTTCCTCAGTGCTGAACCCACTGCTTGCCAGATCGAGAATTGGCGTCCATCAATATACTGTTGCCTGCCATCTTGGCTGCCACGTCACAACTGCATTGTAAGCCAACTGCAATTCTGCCGAACTTTTCTCACAAAAACAACAACAACAACAACCCAGTCACAACTGCAAAAGCAGTGCAAATATTCAACCCTTACAGTGGAAATGCGAGCGTAACTACTCAACGGTTACGACTATTGCAACTCTCTAGCGGTAACGTTAACTATAACTCTACCGCGTTTGTGACAACTAGAAAAACAGGTGCAACTGTAGACGGCCCATTTGCCTACTGTCGAAATTCATGGGCAGTAGCATCAGCTGATAGGTTTTATGTGTTTTGCTTCACATATTACCACTTTTGATGCCCTCTTCCATTCCAGATCATTTGATAGAATATCGCAGCAATGAAACGGAATATTAGGAAGCGGCCATGTTCACTCTCTTGCTGCTGATGAGTCATACTCATAGACAGTGAAAATGAGGTAAATTTATATCGATTAACGAACGAGAGTTAGGCGTATCTAACGCTCGTTGTTAGCACATTATTGGAAAAACAGACCTGCCGATTCATTTCCTCAGTGCTGAACCCACTGCTTGCCAGATCGAGAATTGGCGTCCATCAATATACTGTTGCCTGCCATCTTGGCTGCCACGTCACAACTGCATTGTAAGCCAACTGCAATTCTGCCGAACTTTTCTTACAAAAACAACAACAACAACAACCCAGTCACAACTGCAAAAGCAGTGCAAATATTCAACCCTTACAGTGGAAATGCGAGCGTAACTACTCAACGGTTACGACTATTGCAACTCTCTAGCGGTAACGTTAACTATAACTCTACCGCGTTTGTGACAACTAGAAAAACAGGTGCAACTGTAGACGGCCCATTTGCCTACTGTCGAAATTCATGAGCAGTAGCATCAGCTGATAAGTTTTATGTGTTTTGCTTCACATATTACCACTTTTGATGCCCTCTTCCATTCCAGATCATTTGATAGAATATCGCAGCAATGAAACGGAATATTAGGAAGCGGCCATGTTCACTCTCTTGCTGCTGATGAGTCATACTCATAGACAGTGAAAATGAGGTAAATTTATATCGATTAACGAACGAGAGTTAGGCGTATCTAACGCTCGTTGTTAGCACATTATTGGAAAAACAGACCTGCCGAATCATTTCCTCAGTGCTGAACCCACTGCTTGCCAGATCGAGAATTGGCGTCCATCAATATACTGTTGCCTGCCATCTTGGCTGCCACGTCACAACTGCATTGTAAGCCAACTGCAATTCTGCCGAACTTTTCTCACAAAAACAACAACAACAACAACCCAGTCACAACTGCAAAAGCAGTGCAAATATTCAACCCTTACAGTGGAAATGCGAGCGTAACTACTCAACGGTTACGACTATTGCAACTCTCTAGCGGTAACGTTAACTATAACTCTACCGCGTTTGTGACAACTAGAAAAACAGGTGCAACTGTAGACGGCCCATTTGCCTACTGTCGAAATTCATGAGCAGTAGCATCAGCTGATAGGTTTTATGTGTTTTGCTTCACATATTACCACTTTTGATGCCCTCTTCCATTCCAGATCATTTGATAGAATATCGCAGCAATGAAACGGAATATTAGGAAGCGGCCATGTTCACTCTCTTGCTGCTGATGAGTCATACTCATAGACAGTGAAAATGAGGTAAATTTATATCGATTAACGAACGAGAGTTAGGCGTATCTAACGCTCGTTGTTAGCACATTATTGGAAAAACAGACCTGCCGATTCATTTCCTCAGTGCTGAACCCACTGCTTGCCAGATTGGCGTCCATCAATATACTGTTGCCTGCCATCTTGGCTGCCACGTCACAACTGCATTGTAAGCCAACTGCAATTCTGCCGAACTTTTCTTACAAAAACAACAACAACAACAACCCAGTCACAACTGCAAAAGCAGTGCAAATATTCAACCCTTACAGTGGAAATGCGAGCGTAACTACTCAACGGTTACGACTATTGCAACTCTCTAGCGGTAACGTTAACTATAACTCTACCGCGTTTGTGACAACTAGAAAAACAGGTGCAACTGTAGACGGCCCATTTGCCTACTGTCGAAATTCATGAGCAGTAGCATCAGCTGATAAGTTTTATGTGTTTTGCTTCACATATTACCACTTTTGATGCCCTCTTCCATTCCAGATCATTTGATAGAATATCGCAGCAATGAAACGGAATATTAGGAAGCGGCCATGTTCACTCTCTTGCTGCTGATGAGTCATACTCATAGACAGTGAAAATGAGGTAAATTTATATCGATTAACGAACGAGAGTTAGGCGTATCTAACGCTCGTTGTTAGCACATTATTGGAAAAACAGACCTGCCGAATCATTTCCTCAGTGCTGAACCCACTGCTTGCCAGATCGAGAATTGGCGTCCATCAATATACTGTTGCCTGCCATCTTGGCTGCCACGTCACAACTGCATTGTAAGCCAACTGCAATTCTGCCGAACTATATATACAAACGAACTATATAACAAGAATATCAAGACTACTGATGATAACACCCACATATAAAAGTTTTACATCTAATGGTAGGAGAACAGGGAATATGCTCTTGTATCTAAACGAGACAATATTTAGTCATATATTCCAAAATTGAAACGTCATCCCAGCGAATAAAGTAACTAGATCTCACCTATATAATTCATCCCGGGCTTTCGTTTTTAACTTTTCAGTTTCCGTCGACCAAGGTGATGAATCCTCTAAACCTGAAATTCAAAACCTTTAAAGTTCCATGAACCTCAGGTTCAGTTATAAATCGAGCACAGATAAGGACTTGCGACTTGAAATTACGATCTCGAATTAGCTATTCCAATACTAATCAATCCAAGATTTCCCAAATAGCCTACAATTATGTCCAAATTGTTAGAGAAATTCACTCACTCTTTTCCTCACTCTATCTCCTCAAAGGTGAATTAGACAACTGCATCTTATTTTATACTCTCGAACTCAATGGTGCAACATGTACAACAAATAAACGATTGCTCGGTTATCTCATTGTAGACAAACTAATGATGCAACATTTCCCTTACGTCAAATTTCTTTTTTTGCAGGCCATTGTTAGGAAGTATTAGTCATTAAATACAGCATGACAAAACTTTTAATTCAGCTCTCTTTCTTTTCCAGTTATCAGAGTTATAACATTATGAATTAAAATGTACATTATCCATATATTTACCTTCCTACCAAAATATCAGAGAATTTTCATATTATACCAATGAAAATTTACTTCGATTTTTTCAGTTACCATTTTATTCAGTATTATAATCAGATCTATTTAAATCTCGATTTTCGACATTATTCGTTCAGTACTTCAAGGATTAAGACAAACTAATGATGCAACATTTCCCTTACGTCAAATTTCTTTTTCTTTCAGGCCATTGTTAGTACCAACATGACGAAACTTTCAATGAGCTGTCTTCGTTTTCCAGTTATCTATTAATTAGTTATATATTTAATATGCGAACGAGAGTTAGGCGTATCTAACACTCGTTGTTAGCACATTATAGGAAATAAACAGACCTGCCGATTCATTTCCTCAGTTAGGCATAGAATGACAGTTAGGCATAGAAGATACGTCAATCTAATGCTCCTTGTTTGCACATCAAAAATATATATAGGAAATAAACAGACAAGTGCAAAAGTGCCAAAGAAAATTTCTCTAGCAAAAATATGCTAGGTTCAGCGCTGAGGAAATAATCATTTCCTCAGCGCTGAACCCACTGCTTGCCAGATCGAGAATTGGCGTCCGTCAATATACTGTTGCCTGCCATCTTGGCTGCCACGTCACAACTGCATTGTAAGCCAACTGCAATTCTGCCGAACTTTTCTCACAAAAACAACAACAACAACAACCCAGTCACAACTGCAAAAGCAGTGCAAATATTCAACCCTTACAGTGGAAATGCGAGCGTAACTACTCAACGGTTACGACTATTGCAACTCTCTAGCGGTAACGTTAACTATAACTCTACCGCGTTTGTGACAACTAGAAAAACAGGTGCAACTGTAGACGGCCCATTTGCCTACTGTCGAAATTCATGAGCAGTAGCATCAGCTGATAGGTTTTATGTGTTTTGCTTCACATATTACCACTTTTGATGCCCTCTTCCATTCCAGATCATTTGATAGAATATCGCAGCAATGAAACGGAATATTAGGAAGCGGCCATGTTCACTCTCTTGCTGCTGATGAGTCATACTCATAGACAGTGAAAATGAGGTAAATTTATATCGATTAACGAACGAGAGTTAGGCGTATCTAACGCTCGTTGTTAGCACATTATTGGAAAAACAGACCTGCCGATTCCTTTCCTCAGTGCTGAACCCACTGCTTGCCAGATCGAGAATTGGCGTCCATCAATATACTGTTGCCTGCCATCTTGGCTGCCACGTCACAACTGCATTGTAAGCCAACTGCAATTCTGCCGAACTATATATACAAACGAACTATATAACAAGAATATCAAGACTACTGATGATAACACCCACATATAAAAGTTTTACATCTAATATTAGGAGAACAGGGAATATGCTTTGTATCTAAACGAGACAATATTTAGTCATATATTCCAAAATTGAAACGTCATCCCAGCGAATAAAGTAACTAGATCTCACCTATATAATTCATCCCGGGCTTTCGTTTTTAACTTTTCAGTTTCCGTCGACCAAGGTGATGAATCCTCTAAACCTGAAATTCAAAACCTTTAAAGTTCCATGAACCTCAGGTTCAGTTATAAATCGAGCACAGATAAGGACTTGCGACTTGAAATTACGATCTCGAATTAGCTATTCCAATACTAATCAATCCAAGATTTCTAAAATAGCCTACAATTATGTCCAAATTGTTAGAGAAATTCACTCACTCTTTTCCTCACTCTATCTCCTCAAAGGTGAATTAGACAACTGCATCTTCTTTTATACTCTCGAACTCAATGGTGCAACATGTACAACAAATAAACGATTGCTCGGTTATCTCATTGTAGACAAACTAATGATGCAACATTTCCTTTACGTCAAATTTCTTTTTCTTTCAGGCCATTGTTAAGAAGTATTACTCATTAAATACAGCATGACAAAACTTTTAATTCAGCTCTCTTTCTTTTCCAGTTATCAGATTTATAACATTATGAATTAAAATGTACATTATCCATATATTTACCTTCCTACCAAAATATCAGAGAATTTTCATATTATACCAATGAAAATTTACTTCGATATTTCAGTTACCATTTTATTCAGTATTATAATCAGATCTATTTAAATCTCGATTTTCGACAATATTCGTTTAGTTGTTGGGTTGTTTTACCTCTGAGCGGCACTTTTTTGCACACCATGGGCTAAATGGCCAGGGAACATGGACCCTGAAGGCTCAGAGAAGGTTGGGGGAGGGGACCCACTGGAACAGCTGTTGGGAGACAGATGGTAGTCTCCCGTCGAGGCCATCCTGCATGTTCTTTAACGTGCGCAGGGTACGGCTCTCCCGCACACGGGGCCACGGCTTAACGTCCCATCCGACGAACGGCGGCCTTTCCAAGCCCATCGGTGTCCCCTACTGACCGTGGGCAGGGCGGGGAATTTTGCGGAGATAAATTTCAACGCTGAGCCAGCTGGGACTCGAACCTGGGAACTACTGATTACGAGCCTGGCGCGCTACCGACTGAGCCACCCACACCCGTATTCGTTCAGTACTTGAAGGATTAAGACAAACTAATGATGCAACATTTCCCTTACGTCAAATTTCTTTTTTTGCAGGCCATTGTTAGTACCAACATGACGAAACTTTTAATTCAGCTGTCTTCGTTTTCCAGTTATCTGTTAATTAGTTATATATTTAATTAGTTAGTATATTATAAATATTAAAAAAAAGTGCACAACATTATATATAAATACTTCGCTACCAAAATATTACAGAATTTTCCTCCTCATGCGAATCATATGATTGCAAAAATATATAACTGAAAATAAAGATCGTGATAAAATCTATTAAAATCTTAATGTTCAACGATATTTTTCAGAGTTATTGGTTTGGTTTGTTTTACCTCTGAGCGGCACTTTTTTGCACACCATGGGCTAAATGGCCAGGTCACATGGACCCCGAAGGCTCAGAGAAGGTTGGGGGAGGGGACCCACTGGAACAGCTGTTGGGAGACAGATGGTAGCCTCCCGTCAAGGACATCCAGCGTGTTCTTTAACGTGCACAGGGTATGGCTCTCCCGCACACGGGGCCACGGCTTAACTTCCCATCCGACGGACGGCGGCCTTTCCAAGCCCATCGGTGTCCCCTACTGACCGTGGGCAGGGCGGGGAATATTGCGGAGATAAATCTCAACGCTGACCCAGCTGGGACTCGAACCTGGGAACTACAGATTACGAGCCTGGCGCGCTACCGACTGAGCCACTCCCGCCCCTAGAGTTATTGAAACTGGAACAAACGAACTCTGTTTCTAAGATGAAAGAACTTTTATATTTCAGCATTTCCTTCGTAATGTTACGAAGTGCAATTTCCCATGAATATCTATCTGCTTTAACTCGACAAAGATGTGGGGTTTTACGAATAAATAATTCTCTCTGTCTTTTGTAAGCAAAGTCATCCATACAAAAGGGGCAGGGGTGGCTCAGTCGGTAGCGCGCCAGGCTAGTAATCTGAAGATCCCAAGCTCGAGTCTCAGCTGGGTCAGTGTTGAGATTTATCTGCGCAAAATTCCCCGCCGGTCAGTAGGGGACACCGATGGATTTGGAAAGGCCGCCGTCCGTCGAATGGGCCGTGGTCCCATGTGTGGGAGACCCATACCCTGTGCACGTTAAAGATCACGCTGGATGGCCTAGACGGGAGGCTACCGTATGTCTCCCAACAGCTGTCCCAGTGGGTCCCCTCCCCCAACCTTCTCTGAGCCTTTGGGGTCCATGTGACCTGGCCATTTAGCCCATGGTGTGCAAAAAAGTGCCGCTCAGAGGTAAAACAACCCAACCCAGTTGGGTCAGCGTTGAGATTTATCTCCGCAAAATTCCCCGCCCTACCTACGGTCAGTAGGGGACACCGATGGGCTTGGAAAGGCCGCCGTCCGTCGGATGGGACGTTAAGCCTTGGTCCCATGTGTAGGAGAGCCATACCCTGTGCACATTAAAGAACACGCTGGATGGCCTTGACGGGAGGCTACCATCTGTCCCCCTACAGCTGTTCCAGTTGGTCCCCTCCCCCAACCTTCTCTGAGCCTTCGGGGTTCCTGTGACCTGGCCATTTAGTCCATGGTGTGCAAAAAAGTGCCTCTCAGAGGTAAAACAACCCAACTCATCCATACAAGAGACACTTAACAAGATCATTCAACTCACAGTACTCAGAACGACTTGATGAATAACGAGAACAGGTCGACTGCAATGGCAAAGGGCTAATATGCAAAACAGTGGTGGCTTCATTCGGATTGCTTAGTCACGTCGAAATTCCTCTACGAAGGAAGTTGTATGTCAAGTTTAGCCATAAAAACAACTCAAGACATTTTTTTCTTCTTCCTTTTTGCTATCGTTATATGGCTGCTTCCGTAAACACAATTTCACAAAGTCTTGAAAATCGAATTAATTTCTATGTGCTATTAATCTAATCTAGCCTTCTGTAAACACGGTTGTTTTACCTCTGAGTAGAGGGGCGGGGGTGGCTCAGTCGGTAGCGCTCCAGGCTCGTAATCTGTAGTTCCCAGGTTCGAGTCCCAGCTGGGTCAGCGTTGAGATTTATCTCCGCAAAATTCCCCGCCCTGCCCACGGTCAGTAGGGGACACCGATGGGCTTGGAAAGGCCGCCGTCCGTCGGATGGGACGTTAAGCCGTGGCCCCGTGTGCGGGAGAGCCATACCCTGTGCACGTTAAAGAACTTACTACTACACTGGATGGCCTTGGCGGGATGCTTCCATCTGTCTCCCAACTTCTGTTCCAGTGGGTCCCCTCCCCCAACCTTCTCTGAGCCTTCGGGGTCCTTGTGACCTGGCCATTTAGCCCATGGTGTGCAAAAAAGTGCCGCTCAGAGGTAAAACAACCCAACGCAACCTCTGAGTGGCACATTTTTGCACAAAATGGGTGAAATGGCCAGCTCATAAGAATTCCGAGAAGGTAGAGGGGAAAGAACACACTGGACAACTGTTGGAATACAGAGTTCGGTTGGGTTGTTTTACCTCTGAATGGGCTCAATGGGCTAAGGACGCCGAAGGCTCATAGAAGGTTGGGGGAGGAGACCCACTGGAACAGCTGTTGGGAGAAAGATGGTAGCCTCCCGTCGAGGTCACCTTGCATGTTCTTTAACGTGCACAGGGTATGGCTCTCCGGCACACGGGGACGGGGATGGCTCAGTCGCTAGAGCGCTGGGCTCGTAATCTGTAGTTCCCAGGTTCGAGTCCCAGCTGGGTCAGGTTGAGATTTATCTCTTCAAAACTCCCCGCCCTGCCCGCGGTCAATAGGGGACACTGATGGGCTTGGAAAGGCCGCAGCCCATCGGATGGGACGTTGAGTCGTGGTCCGTGTGTGGGAGGGCCATACCCTGTGCACGTTAAAGAACATACTAGATGGCCTTGACGGGAGACTAGCATCTGTCTCCCAACTGCTATTCCAGTGGGTCCCCTACCCCAATCTTCTCTGAGCCTTCGGGGTCCTTGTAACCTGACCATTTAGCCCATGGTGTGCAAAAAAGTACCGCTCAGAGGTAAAAACAACAACAACAACAATCCCGCCCATGGTTTAACGTCACATCCGACGGAAGGCGGTCTTTCTAATCCCATCGGTGTCCCCTACTGAACGTAGCAGGGGGGGAGTTTTGCGGAGATAAATCTCAATGCTGGCGCAGTTGGGACCCGAACCTGGGAACTGCCGGTTACGAGTGTGACGTGCTACCGACTTGGCTCCCGTGGAAGCCATCTAGCGTGTTCCTCCGACAAACGAGGGGGAATCGGGGGGCACCGATGGGTATGGAAAACCCATCGGTGCCCCCTACTGACAAGGAGCGGGGAGGTTTGCGGAGATAAATCTCAGCCAGCCTGGGCCAGCGTTGAGATGTGACTCCCCCAACCTTCTCTGAGCATTCAGAGTCCTTGTGACCCGGTCATTTAGCCCATGGTGTGCAAAAAAGTGCCACTCAGAGGTAAAACAACAACAAAAACAAGAATCCTGCCCACGGCCCACGGTTTAACGTCCCATCCGACGGACGGCCGCCTTTCTAATCCCATCGGTGTCCCCTACTGACTGTGGCTGGGCGGGGAGTTTTGCGGAGATAAATCTCCACGCTGGCCGCCTGGGCCAGCGCTGAGCTGCTCAACTCCTGATAATAGATGGAGCCACTGGTGAATGAAACAGGAAAGCTTATTTTAAAAAAAGAAATATGAAGGAAAGCTTATTTCTCACTTAGTTGGAGAGCTGGTCAGCTCCTCGATTGGGTTATTTTACCTCTGAGCGGCACTTTTTTTGCACACCATGGGCTAAATGGCCAGGTCACAAAGACCCCGAAGGCTCAGAGAAGGTTGGGGGAGGGGACCCACTGGAACAGCTGTTGGGAGACAGATGGTAGCCTCCCGTCAAGGCCATCCAGCGTGTTCTTTAACGTGCAAAGGGTATGGCTCTCCCGCAAACGTGGCCACGGTTTAACGTCCCATCCGACGGACGGCGGCCTTCCCAAGCCCATCGGTGTCACCTACTGACCGTGGGCAGGGCGGGGAATTTTGCGGAGATAAATGTTAACGCTGACTCAGCTGGGACTCGAACCTGGGAACTACAGATTACGAGCCTGGAGCCACCCCCGCCCCATATTCTTTAGGTAATTCGGAAATTAACGTTATGACTTTCTACCTAGTTGCATGATGTTATTCAACTTTTTTCCCTTCCTATTAAAACACTATTCGCTCTAGTAGAGAAAGATTAAAATTTTTTTATTATTCAGTCTCACGCGGACAAGATGGGGTGGGGGGTGGCTCAGTCGGTAGCGCGCCAGGCTCGTAATCTGTAGTTCTCAGGTTCGAGTCCCAGTTGGGTCAGCGTTGAGATTTATCGCCGCAAAATTTCCCGCCCTGCCCACGGTCAGTAGGGGACACCGATGGGCTTGGAAAGGCCGCCGTCCGTCGGATTGGACGTTAAGCCGTAGCCCCTTGTGCGGGAGAGCCATACCCTGTGCACGTTAAAGAACACGCTGGATGGCCTTGACGGGAGGCTACCATCTGTTTCCCAACAGCTGTTCCAGTGGATCAACCCCCCCCCCCCCAACCTTCTCTGAGCTTTCGGGGTCCATGTGACCTAGCCATTTAGCCCATGGTGTGCAAAAAAGTGCCGCTCAGAGGTAAAACAACCCAACCCAGTTGGGTCAGCGTTGAGATTTATCGCCGCAAAATTCCCCGCCCTGCCCACGTTCAGTAGGGGACGCTGATGGGCTTGAAATGGCCGCCGTCCGTCGGATGGGACATTAAGCAGTGGCTACGTGTACGAGAGAGCCATACCCTGTGTACGTTAAAGAACACTCTGGATGGCCTTGACGGGAGGCTGTCATCTGTCTCCTAACAGCTGTTCCAGTGAGTCCTCCCCCACCTTCTCTAAGCTTTCGGGGTCCACGTGACCTTGCCGTTTAGCCCACGGTGTACAAAAAAAGTGCCGCTCAGAGGTAAAACAACCCAACGGACAAGATAACGTTGCTTGACGTGCAAGAGTTGGGGCAAGGCTGAAGTGCTCCTCGAAACTCTTAAGCTCAACTCTCTCCCGTCTCCCAACTCCACTTTCCAATAAATCGTAAATGTCCCATCAACAATCCAATATATATATATAGGGAGGAAGGTGGCTCAGTCGGTAGCGCTGTAGGCTGGTAATCTGCAGTTCCCAAGTTCGAATCCCAACTGGGCCAGCGTTGAGATTTATCTCCCCAATACCCCTACTCTGTCAGTAGGGGACACCGATGTGCTTGGAAAGGCCGCCATCCGTCTGATGGTATAATAAGCCGTGGTCCCGGGTGTGTGGGAGAGCCATACCCTATATACATTAAAGAAACGCTGAATGGTCTTGACGAGAGGCTACCATCTGTCTCCTAACAACTGTCCAGTTGATCCCCTTTCTAACCTTTCTCTGAGCCTTTGTGATCCTTGTGACCTGGCCATTTAGCATATTGTGAGCAAAAAAGTGCCGATCATTGTTGTGGATTGGATTTATTTTTCCTCTGAGCACTCTTTTTTTGCACACAATGGGCTAAATCGGTAGGTAACAAGGACTCCGAAGGCTCAGAGAAGATTAGGGGAGGGGACTTGCTGAAACAGTTGTTGGGAGACAGATGGTAGCTTCCCATCAAGGCCATCCAGCTTGTTCTTTAACGTGCACAGGGTATGGCTCTGTCCCTCACACGAGACCACTGCTTAACATCCCATCCAATGGATGGCGGCCTTTCCAGACCCATCGGTGTCCCAGCCGCTAGAAGATAAAACAACTTAACCAATAAATAAGCATTACAGAAAGACAACTTTTCTGTCTCTTTATATTTATTCATAATATTTATTCGTTACGATCTGCGTAAGCAAAATTTTATTTTCTTACGCAGATCGTAACCTTGTTAAGGGTCGCGACCCCTACTCGTATAAAGCACAATCATAGCGGAGCACACATGCTTAATTCTCAGGAACCCTCAGTAATTCTCTTCTCTCAACAGAAAAACTCCACCACAGTTCAACAGCAGAATGTAAAGATCATCCAACTTAATTGTGACATCCACTAACGCTGTGGAAAGAATTTGCAGAACCTTTCCACGACTGGTTTGGCGGCGTTGCGCGTCTCCATGTCCCAGCGCACAGATGAGGAAGAATGAACGAACGACGGAGAAGAGGTGAATAGAAAAAGAAACCAAAAAAGTGAACGAAGAAGGGGAAAGGATGACCGAGACCTTTAATGTGCCTGGTCCACCCTTAGGGCGTTTCTTTGAACTGGTAGCACTTCCGGATTCTTAACGACGATTCAAGAAAGAAAAAGTGGTCCCGAAAAAAACTGAACTCTAGAACTGCTATTAAAATCAGCTCAGAATTCGAGCAGGCATTTCGTTGCTAACCCTTCGCTTTAGAAGTTTTTGGTCATCACCAGAAATCCGCGCATTTTGTTTTGGGATAACTGATGACATTTACTTTGTTTGCGTGAAGCAAAATGGCTCTTGTGCGAGTTTTAAATTTTTGTATGGTGAGCGTTGTGTTGTTTTGTGCGCGTTTGGAAGTTGAAGGACACGGCAGAATGGTGGAACCCCCTGGAAGAAATACCATGTGGCGGTTAGACTTTCCCACGCTTGCGAATTACGATGATACGGAGTTGTTCTGCGGAGGACTCAAGGTGAGTTAATGATTTTGAATCCTGTGGAGGACTCAAGGTAAGGTTAATAATTTTAAATTCTGCGGAGGACTCAAGGTGAGGTAAATAATTTTAAATTCTATGGAGGACTCAAGGTAAGGTTAATAATTATTAATTCAGTGGAGGACTCAAGATGTTAATTTTAAATTCTATGGAGGACTCAAGGTAAGGTTAATAATTATTAATTCGGTGGAGGACTCAAGGTGAGGTTATTAATTTTAAATTCGGCGGAGCACTCAAATGAGGTAAATAATTTTAAATTCTATGGAGGAATTCAAGGTGAGGTTAATAATTATTAATTCGGTGGAGGACTCAAGGTAAGGTTAATAATTATTAATTCGGTGGAGGACTCAAGGTGAGGTAAATAATTTTAAATTCTATGGAGGACTCAAGGTAGTTAATAATTATTAATTCTGTGGAGTACTCAAGGTGAGGTAAATAATTTTAAATTCTATGGAGGAATCAAGGTAAGGTTAATAATTCTTAATTCGGTGGAGGACTCAAGGTGAGGCTATTAATTTTAAATTCGGTGGAGCACTCAAATGAGGTAAATAATTTTAAATTCTATGGAGGACTCAAGGTGAGGTTAATGATTATTAATTCGGTGGAGGACTCAAAGTAAGGTTAATAATTATTAATTCTGTGGAGGACTCAAGGTGAAGTAAATAATTTTAAATTCTATGAAGGACTCAAGTTAAGGTTAATAATTATTAATTCTGTGGCGTACTCAAGGTGAAGTAAATAATTTTAAATTCTATGGAGGACTCAAGGTAAGGTTAATAATTATTAATTCTGTGACGTACTCAAGGTGAGGTAAATAATTTTAAATTCTATGGAGGACTCAAGGTAAGGTTAATAATTATTAATTCAGTGGAGGACTCAAGATGTTAATTTTAAATTCTATGGAGGACTCAAGGTAAGGTTAATAATTATTAATTCGGTGGAGGACTCAAGGTGAGGCTATTAATTTTAAATTCGGTGGAGCACTCAAATGAGGTAAATAATTTTAAATTCTATGGAGGACTCAAGGTGAGGTTAATGATTATTAATTCGGTGGAGGACTCAAAGTAAGGTTAATAATTATTAATTCGGTGGAGGACTCAAGGTGAGGTAAATAATTTTAAATTCTATGGAGGACTCAAGGTGAGGTTAATAATTATTAATTCGGTGGAGGACTCAAAGTAAGGTTAATAATTATTAATTCGGTGGAGGACTCAAAGCAAGGTTAATAATTATTAATTCGGTGGAG
Organism: Ryuthela nishihirai; assembly: GCA_038380435.1. NCBI lineage: Eukaryota > Metazoa > Arthropoda > Arachnida > Araneae > Heptathelidae > Ryuthela > Ryuthela nishihirai. The sequence continues at coordinate 7,464,250 of JAWZYU010000026.1, forward strand.
GACTCAAGGTGAGGTAAATAATTTTAAATTCTATGGAGGACTCAAGGTAAGGTTAATAATTATTAATTCGGTGGAGGACTCAAGGTGAGGCTATTAATTTTAAATTCGGTGGAGCACTCAAATGAGGTAAATAATTTTAAATTCTATGGAGGACTCAAGGTGAGGTTAATAATTATTAATTCGGTGGAAGACTCAAGGTAAGGTTAATAATTATTAATTCTGTGGAGGACTCAAGGTGAGGTAAATAATTTTAAATTCTATGGAGGACTCAAGGTAAGGTTAATAATTATTAATTCGGTGGAAGACTCAAGGTGAGGCTATTAATTTTAAATTCGGTGGAGGACTCAAGGTGAAGTTAAAAATTTTAAATTCTGTGCTGGATTCAAATTGCCTCAATTTTGGCATACAATAATTTTTGCAATTATTAACCTCAATGTAAGATAAATAATTGTAAAAATTATTGTACGTCAAAATGATTTAGTTTCGTGATTTGTAGACTTCTAACTGAGTCTGGATTCCTTTAGTATGTACGGCTTGGGTTGGTATACCTCTGAGCGGCACGTTTTTTGCACATAATGGGCTAAATGGCCAGGTCGCAAAGACTCTGAAGACACAGAGAAAGGTGGAAGGAACCCGCTGGACAGCTGTTAGGAGACAGATGGTAGTCTCCCGTCAAGGCCATCCAGTGTAACGTGTGGCGGCGGGGATGGCTCAGTCGGTAGCGCGCCAGGCTCGTAATCTGTAGTTCCCAGGTTCGAGTCCCAGCTGGGTCAGCGTTGAGACTTATCTCCGCAAAATTCCCCGCCCTGCCCACGGTCAGTAGGGGACACCGATGGGCTTGGAAAGGCCGCCGTCCGTCGGATGGGACGTTAAGCCGTGGCCCAGTGTGCGGGAGAGCCATACCCTGTGCACGTTAAAGAACACGCTGGATGGCCTTGACGCGAGGCTACCATCTGTCTCCCAACAGCTGTTCCTGTGGGTCCCCTCCCCCAACCTTCTCTGAGCCTTCGGGGTCCTTGTGACCTGGCCATTTAGCCCATTGTGTGCAAAAAAGTGCCGCTCAGAGGTAAAACAACCCAAATCCATCCTGTTCCTTGAGAAGAGTATGGAGAGTATGAGTAGATAGTATATATATATATGAGAGTATAGTATACGTGCGCAGAGTATGGCTCTCCCGCACACGGTGCCACGGCTCAACGTCCCATCCGACGGACGGCGGCCTTTTCAAGCCCATCGGTGTCCCCTAATGACCGTGGACAGGGCGGGGAAGTTTGCGGAGATAAATCTCAACGCTGACCCAGCTTGGACTCGAACCTGGGAACTACAGATTACGAGCCTGGCGCACTACCGACTGAGCCACCCCCGCCCCACAGCAATGGTTCAAAACCATTGAATGAATAACTACATATTTTAAAAGAGCGTACAAATAATTCCTTCAATATTCGTTTAATTTTTGCATAAATTTCTTAGAACATGTAGCTGTTCTTAAATGTTTAAGCCTTTATACCTTGTTAAAATACCGAAATATTGTTGAAGTATAGAGATTTAAATCGTTTCGATTGAAATTTTTAAATTACTCTCAGCCATATTTTCTCACAAATGCTTCTTTTGAAAGTAACGTTTTATCACTGGTCATAATTCAATTTTTGGTTGTTGGTTGTTTTACCTATGAGCGGCACTTTTTTGTACACTATGGGCTAAATGGCCAGGTCACAAGGACCCCGAAGGCTCGGAGAAGGTTGGGGGAGGGGACCCACTGGAACAGCTGTTGGGAGACAGATGGTAGCCTCCGTCAAGGCCTTCCAGCGTGTTCTTTAACGTTGAGTTGTTTTACCTCTGAGTGGCACTTTTTTGTACACTATGGGCTAAACGGCCAGGTCACAAGGACCCCGAAGGCTCGGAGAAGGTTGGGGGAGGGGACCCACTGGAACAGCTGTTGGGAGACAGATGGTAGCCTCCCGTCAAGGCCTTCCAGCGTGTTCTTTAACATTGAGTTGTTTTACCTCTGAGCGACACTTTTTTGCACACTATGGGCTAAATGGCCAGGTCACAAGGACCCCGAAGGCTCACAGAAGGTTGGGGGAGGGGACCCACTGGAACAGCTGTTGGGAGACAGATGGTAGCCTCCCGTCAAGGCCATCTAGCGTGTTCTTTAACGTTGGGTTGTTTTACTTCTGAGCGGCACTTTTTTTGCACACCATGGGCTAAATGGCCAGGTCACATGGACCCCGAAGTCTCAGAGAAGGTTGGGTCTCGTCAAGGCCATCCAGCGTGTTCTTTAACGTGCACAGGGTATGGCTCTCCTGCACACTGAACCACGGCTTAATGTCCCATTCGATGGTCGGCGGCCTTCCAAGCACATCGGTGTCCCCTACTGACCGTTGGCAGGGCGGGGAATTTTGCGGAGATAAATCTCAACGCTGACCCAGCTGGGGCTCGAACCTGGGAACTGCAGATTACGAACCGAGGAGTGACCCCTCTCCCTCCATTCCTTTCCGCCCCCTTCCCCGATTAATAGCGCACATCGCTAAATCTAACTACGAAACAAAAGTTACATTCAGTAACAAGACTAAGAAAACCTGTATCTATATTACTTTTGTGTTCTTTTTTAACTACGTTCATTTATGTATGAAAACTAATGCTCAACAATATTTCTTGTAGATAAACTATTAGCTTTGCGGGTCAAATATATAAAATTTCTCTACAATTGTGTTTTGTAAGATGACGATGATGATGAATAAATATATTATTATTTTGTTACCTTCCGACTAATCCTTTAACAATTGTTTCTTCAGGTAACTCACCAGGACAACGGCGGCAAATGTGGTTTGTGCGGCGACAACTACGCACTTCCGCTGCCGCGCCCCCACGAGACAGGAGGAAACTACACCTCTGACGTCATTTCCAGGACTTACCAACCTGGCCGAGTGGTAGATGTCGTCATCGAAGTGGTAGCCAATCACAAAGGCTACTTCGAATTCTCTCTGTGCGAAAGGAACGACGGGAGCAAGATCGAGACCGAAGACTGTTTCGATCGCCGAATACTCGAGCTCAATGACGGCACAGGGACCAAGTTCCACATCCCCAGAAACGACAATGGGTTCTACGTCATCCCTGTGAAAATTCCGAAGGACGTCAGCTGCAGCCACTGTGTCTTTAGGTGGCACTGGAAATCGGGTAAGTTCGCAGATTATAAATACAGATTTTTTTTCTGCAACCAATGGGATCTTATTATGTAGGACTATTTGGAATTCCTTTTTTTTTTGTCCTCTTTTATGTTCCTCTTCCTTTTTGTCCTTTCATCTGGTCTTCTGGACCCACCATTTTGTCTCTTACTCTTGTCTTCTCTACCCACCATTTCGTCTTTCACTCTGGTCTTCTGGATCCAACATTTTATCCTTTCATCTGGTCTTCTGGATCCACCATTTCGTCTTTCACTCTGGTCTTCTGGACCCACCACTTTGTCTCTCACTCTGGTCTTCTGGACCCACCATTTCGTCTTTCACTCTTAGCTTCTGGACCCACCATTTTGTCTCTCACTCTGGTCTTCTGGATCCAACATTTTATCCTTTCATCTGGTCTTCTGGATCCACAATTTCGTCTTTCACTCTGGTTTTCTGGACCCACCATTTTGTCTTTCACTCTTTGTGGACACACCATTTTGTCTCTTACTCTGGTCTTCTGGACACACCATTTCGACTTTCACTCTTGTCTTCTGGACCCACCATTTTCTCTTTCACTCTGGTCTTTTGGATCCAACATTTTATCCTTTCATCTGGTCTTCTGGATACACCATTTCGTCTTTCACTCTGTTCTTCTGGACCCACCATTTTGTCTTTCACTCTTGTCTTCTGGACACACCATTTTGTCTCTTACTCTGGTCTTCTTGATCCAACATTTTATCCTTTCATCTGGTCTTCTGGATCCACCATTTCGTCTTTCACTCTGGTCTTTTGGATCCAACATTTTATCCTTTCATCTGGTCTTCTGGACCCACCATTTCGTCTTTCACTCTGGTCTTCTAGACCCACCATTTTGTCTCTCACTCTGGTCTTCTGGATCCAACATTTTATCCTTTCATCTGGTCTTCTGGATCCGCCATATCGTCTTTCACTCTGGTCTTCTAGACCCACCATTTTGTCTCACTCTAGTCTTCTGGATCCAACATTTTATCCTTTACTCTGGTCTTCTGGATCCACCATTTCGTCTTTCACTCTGGTCTTCTGGACCCACCATTTTGTCTCTCACTCTGGTCTTCTGGATCCAACATTTTATCCTTTCATCTGGTCTTCTGGATCCACCATTTCGTCTTTCACTCTGGTCTTCTGGACCCACCATTTTGTCTTTCACTCTTGTCTTCTGGACACACCATTTTGTCTGTTACTCTGGTCTTCTGGACACACCATTTTGTCTGTTACTCTGGTCTTCTGGACACACCATTTTGTCTTTCACTCTGGTCTTCTGGATCCAACATTTTATCCTTTTCTCTGGTCTTCTGGATCCACCATTTCGTCTTTCACTCTGGTCTTCTGGATCCACCATTTCGTCTTTCACTCTGGTCTTCTGGACCTACCATTTTGTCTTTCACTATTGTCTTCTGGACACATCATTTCGTCTTTCATTCTTGTCTTCTGGACACATCATTTTGTCTCTTACTCTGGTCTTCTGGACCCACCATTTCGTCTTTCACTCTTGTCTTCTGGACACACCATTTTGTCTCTTACTCTGGTCTTCTGGACCCACCATTTCGTCTTTCACTCTGGTCTTGTGGATCCAGCATTTTATCCTTTCATCTGGTCTTCTGGACCCACCATTTCGTCTTTCACTCTGGTCTTCTGGACACATCATTTTGTCTCTTACTCTGGTCTTCTGGACACACCATTTCGACTTTCACTCTTGTCTTTTGGACCCACCATTTTGTCTTTAACTCTGGTCTTCTGGATCCAACATTTTATCCTTTCATCTGGTCTTCTGGATCCATCATTTCGTCTTTCACTCTGGTCTTCTGGACCCACCATTTTGTCTCTCACTCTGGTCTTCTGGATCCAACATTTTATCCTTTCATCTGGTCTTCTGGATCCACCATTTCGTCTTTCACTCTGGTCTTCTGGACTTTCCATTTTGTCTTTCACTATTGTCTTCTGGACACACCATTTCGTCTTTCACTCTGGTCTTCTGGATCCAACATTTTATCCTTTCATCTGGTCTTCTGGACCCACCATTTCGTCTTTCACTCTGGTCTTCTGGATCCGCCATTGTGTCCTTCACTCTCTCCTACGCATTCTCTTCTTTGCTCTCCCTTCTGATCTTTTGCTCCTTTTATCTTTTTTTCTCGACCTACGACCTCTCCTTTTTGTAAACCCTCCTGTCACAACATTTTTATCTAGTCCTCTCCTTCCACCGATTCCTCTCTCCTCTCTTTGCATCCACAGTCTTCCTTCTTTCTTCTAATCCACTACCTCTTCTTAAAAGGAGCAGAAGGGAATTTTCCCTCCTTTCTGCTCCTCTGACTCGTGTTTTTTTGTCCTTTCTGCTGAACTACTCATCCCTTTGCCTCCCACTGCTCATTTCTCTCGTATTTTTTCTTTTCATCTTCTCCACTATCTCATCCCTTTTCCTTTCTTATACTACTCGATCTTTGTCCCCTTCCTTCTCATCTGTCTCAACCTTTCCCCCTCCTTTTTGCTCCTCTGTCTCATCCTTTTTCCTCTCCCTTCTGCTCCTCTGTCTCATCCTTTTTCCTCTCCCTTCTGCTCCTCTGTCTCTCCCTTTTCCCCCTCCCTTTTGCTCCTCTGTCTCATCCTTTTTCCTCTCCCTTCTGCTCCTCTGTCTCATCCTTTTCACCTCCCTTCTGTTCCTCTATCTCATACTTTCCCCCACCCTTCTGCTCCTGTCTCGTCTTTTTTCCTCTCTCTTCTGCTCCTCTGTCTCGTCTTTTTTCCTCTCTTCTGCTCCTCTGTCTCATCCTTTTTCCTCTCCCTTCTGCTCCTCTGTCTCATCCTTTTTCCCCTCCCTTCTGCTCCTCTGTCGCATCCTTTCACCTCCCTTCTGTTCCTCTATCTCATCCTTTCCCCCTCCTTTCTGCTCCTCTGTCTCATCCTTTTCACCTCCCTTCTGTTCCTCTCTCATCCTTTCCCTTCCTCCTTTCTGCTCCTCTGTGTCATCCTTTCCCCTCCCTTCTGCTCCCCCCCTCCTTTCTGCTCCTGTGTCATCCTTTCCCCCTCCCTTCTGCTCCTCTGTCTCATCCTTTTCACCTCCCTTCTGTTCGTCTATCTCATCCTTTCCCCCTCCTTTCTGCTCCTCTGTGTCATCCTTTCCCCCTCACTTCTGCTCCCCCCTCCTTTCTCATCCTCCCCACCCCCCCTCCTTTCTCATCCTCCCCACCCCCTTTCTGCTGCTCTCCCCCTCCCTCATCCTTTCCCCCTCCCTTCTGCTCTCCCCCCTCTTTTCTCATCCTTTCCACCCCCCTCTGCTTCTCAGTTTCATCCTTTCCCCCTCCCTTCTGCTCCTCAGTCTCATCCTTCTACCTTTCTTGTGTACCTTCGCATCCTCCTACGTCGTCATTTCTAGTCAATTTCATCTACGCCGTTATTTTTTATGTAGACGTTACTGCAACGACTACTTAGTCATTCGAAACATTTACGTCTTATCAGAAGTCATTGACCAAGATAGCGGTTTCACCAACCAGTCTGTCTGACTAATAACCCTAGTGAAGACTGAATCCATTTAAGCTATTTCTTTTTCCCCTCGTAAAGAAATTTCTTCTCTTTCGCAGCCAACAACTGGGGAGATTGCGACAACGGAAGCAAAGCCGTCGGTTGTGGACCTCAAGAGATCTACAGGAATTGTGCAGACATCTCTGTGATGCCCGGAGCAGGAATTCGAGGCTCTTATAACGGACCGCCGAGGAAGCAGACGCCTGCCCTTCGAAAGCTTTCCAGAAGTCACCATCCCTGACTTATGAACAGATGACTCCTACAATCGCAGTGTTTTTGAACTGCCACTGACATAGCATCTGTGGTAACTGAGGACAATATAAGACGTGATATCAGTCTGGATACTGATACACACTGATATCAGTGCATGCCTTCGTTAACTACTGATTCTTCTCATCTGGTTTTCTTTCTGTCAACCTGCTCTTCCGGATCTAACGAACAGCTGATATTAACCTTAGGCTTTGTGTGGCGGGAGTGGCTCAGTCGGTAGCGCGCCAGGCTCGTAATCGGCAGTTCCTAGGTTCCAGTCCCAGCTGGGACAGCGTCGAGATTTATCTCCGAAATACTCTCCGTCCTGCCCTCGGTCAGTAGGGGGACATCAATTGGGATTGGAGAGCCACCGTCCGTCGAATGGGACGTTAAGACGTGGGTCTGTGTGTGGAAGAGTCGTGCCCTGTGCATGTTAAAGAACACACTGGATGCCCTTAACGGAAGGCTACCATCTGTCTCTCAACAGTATTCCAGTGGGTCCTATCCCCTCAACCTTCTCTGGGCCTTCTGGGTCCTTGTCAACTGGCCATTTAGCCCATGGTTTGCAAAAAAGTGCAACTCGGAGGTAGAACAATCCAACTTAAATCCATCTGTCAGGAAATGTTGCATTAAGAACTTTCGTAACATCTTTCGATAAAACTGACGGGTCGTCTGGTGGCCACCACTGAAATTATCCTAGTGGGGGAATATAAAGTAAAACCTTCAATGGCCTTTTGGGGTTTCGGGAGGTACTGTCCGTAAATATAAAACTTTATTAGTCGGACACCATGTGTTTCGAATGGAGAAATTTTGCGAAAATGGCAAACAACCATTTGAAATGAGTGTTCCAAGAGCTATTGAATGGACTTTGCACCAATCTCAACTGGAAATGAAATCCGCAACCTCTACACAGGTTAACTGCAGAGATAGATTCGATTGTTTTACCTCTGAGCGGCACTTTTTTGCAAACCATGGGCTAAATGGCCAGGTCAAAAGGACCCCGAAGGCTCAGAGAAGGTTTGGGGAGGGGACACACTGGAACAGCTGTTTGGAGACAGATGGTAACCTTCCGTCAAGGCCATCCAGCGTGTTCTTTAACGTGCACAGGATATGGCTCTCCCGCACACGGGTCCACGGCTTAACGTCCCATCCTACGGACGGCGGTCGTTCCAAACCCATCCGTGTCCCCTACTGACCGTGGGCAGGGCGGGGAAGTTTGCGGCGATAAATCTCAACGCTGACTCAGCTGGGATTCGAACCTGGTAACTACAGATTACGAGCCTGGCGCGCTACCGACTGAACCACCGCCACTCCATCCAGTCTGTGAGACCCGGTCACTATTTATAAAATCTGTGAGACCCGGTCACTATTTATAAAATCTGTGAGACCCGGCAACTATTTATAAAATCTGTGCTATTACCTGGGTACAGTTAAACGCAGAATGCTATTTAGAACCAGGAATTTATTATGTCGTGTAAGGTATTTATATTTTGACGATTGGTGGGGTTGATTCAGTTGACGGGTCCAAGTTGAGATTAATTTCGGCTATTCCTCGAGAACACCGATGAGCCTGGAAAATACGCCGTCTATCGGATGAGATGTTAAGCCGGATCCCGTGTGTTGTAGAGCATACGTTGTACATGTTAAAGAACACATTAAATGATCTTAAAATGAGGTTTCCATCTGTCTCTTAATCTAGCAAATCCTCTTCCTAAAATTTTTCCAAATCCATGTTGTTCAGTCGGTAGCGTGCCAGGCTCGTAATCTGTAGTTCCCAGATTCGAGTTCCAGCTGGGTCAGCGTTGAAATATATCTCCGCAAAACTCCCTGCCCTGCCCACGGTCAGTAGGGTATAAGCATGGGCTTGGAAAGGCCGCCGTCCATCGGATAGGACTTTAAGCCGTTTCCCCGTGTACGGGAGAGCCACACCCTGTTCACGTTAAAGAACACGCTGGATGGCCTTGACGGGAGGCTAAAATATGTTTCCCAACAGCTGTTCCAGTGGGTTTCCTCCCCAACCTTCTCTGAACCTTCGGGGTCAATGTGATTTGGTCATTTAGTCCATGGTGTGCAAAAACGTGCCGCTCAGAGGTAAAACAGCCCAACCCAGAATCCATGGGGGCCTTGTCCTCTATCCCGTTTTGGAGTAAAACAGTGCAGCTCAGAGCTAAAAAACCCAAACCCAATTCAAATGCACGTTTCTAAAATATATATACGTATCAATAACCCTTTTCCCCTTATTTAGGCTTCTGTACAGTTCTTTGCCTTTGGAAAACTGTCCTGCTACTCTTAGATCATGATAAAACAAACAAAACTCTAACTCAGATTATTTATTTATTTATATTAATTTATATAAGTGTGTATACTTCTTTCTTCATGTAAAAGAGTTCGCAGAATCCTAGTTGAGAAACATTGTTTCAGACTGATAAGCTTAAGAAAACTTTGATGGAAGTAATTTTGATAGAATGAAAACCAGAAAAGAATTTCCTTTAATTACGGACATTTATAATTCCTTTTAAGTCAGAATAAAAAAACAAAACAAAATCTGTTTTTAATGAAAAAAAGTGTTATTTACAGACTGTGAAACTTGCTTATTCCTTTAATATACATTTATTAGAAAATGCATCCGGAATCTTCCATATTGCATGAATGCCTACCATCTGTCTCCCAACAACTGTTCCAGTGGGTCCCCTCCCCCAAACTTCTCTGAGACTTCGGAATCCTTGTTACATTCGAAGCTGACATTCAAAGTAGGGGCGGGGGTGGCTCAGTCGGTAGCGCGCCAGGCTCGTAATCTGTAGTTCCCAGGTTCGAGTCCCAGCTGGGTCAGCGTTGAGATTTATCTCCGCAAAATTCCCCGCCTTGCCCACGGTCAGTAGGGGACACCGATGGGCTTGGAAAGACCGCCGTCCGTCGGATGGGACGTTAAGCCGTGGCCCCGTGTGCGGGAGAGCCATATCCTGTGCACGTTAAAGAACACGCTGGATGGCCTTGACGGGAGGCTACCATCTGTCTCCCAACAGCTGTTCCAGTGGGTCCCCTCCCCTAACCTTCTCTGAGCCTTCGGGGTCCATGTGACCTGGCCATTTAGCCCATGGTGTGCAAAAAAGTGCCGCTCAGAGGTAAAACAATCCAATGACATTCAAAGCTTAATTTCGGGTTCCCTAAGTTTAAAAATAATCCTTCTGCGGAAAAATGTCACTGGAGATATAAATTTTAGATTTTACTCAACTCTTTCCAAATCCCTGTTTTCAACAACATTCGATCAATATTTAAAGAGTTATTGAAACTCGAACATTAAACATTTTTCCCAAGCATATTTTTTCCTCCGAAATAAAAAATTATAAACAAAATCGTATATTATTTAAAATACATTTTTTAAAAAAAAAACAAATATCACATTTATGTACTGAAACATGACAACTGTTATAAAAAAAAAGTTCATCTTTTGAAAAGATAAAATTTTCCCAAATAGCAAAAGTTAAACATTTCAACTCCCATAATTCTTTGAATATGAAACGAATGTTTGCGGAAAATGGATATTTAAGATGGGTTTTAATGAAATCTTCAATAGATCTCCAGTAACATTTTTTCAAACAAATTTTTTTCGAATCAGGTACATAGCTTTCAACGTATTTTTCCATTCGCATGTAAGTGTGGGGCGGGGGTGGCTCAGTCGGTAGCGCGCCTGGCTCGTAATCTGTAGTTCCCAGCTGAGTCAGCGTTGAGATTCATCTCCGCAGAATTCTCCGCCCTGCCCACGGCCAGTAGGAGACACCGATGGGCTTGGGAAGGCCGCCGTCCGTCGGATGGGACGTTAAGCCGTGGCCCCCGTGTGTGGGAGAGCCATACCCTGTGCACGTTAAAGAACACGCTGGATGGCCTTGACGGGAGGCTACCATCTGTCTCCCAACAGCTGTTCCAGTGGGTCCCCCCCCACCTTCTCTGAGCCTTCGGGGTCCATGTGACGTGGCCATTTAGCCCATGGTGTGCAAAAAAGTGCCGCTCAGAGGTAAAACAACCCAACCCAAATCCCAGTTTCGAGTCCACGGTCAGTAGGGGACACCGATGGGCTTGGAAAGGCCGCCGTCCGTCGGATGGGACGTTAAGCCGTGGTCCCTGTGCCTGAGAGCCAAACCCTGTGCACGTTAAAGAACACGCTGGATGGCCTTGACGGGAGGCTACCATCTGTCTCCCAACAGCTGTTCCAGTGGGTCTCCTCCCCCACCTTCTCTGAGCCTTCGGGGTCCATGTGACGTGGCCATTTAGCCCATGGTGTGCAAAAAAGTGCCGCTCAGAGGTAAAACAACCCAACGCATGTAAGTGTCCCATTACTTTTTGTAACGTAGTGTATCCAGCAACACTTAAGTCTAATAAGAATGAGAAAATGTCAATCATGTTTACAGAGAGAGAAAAAAATATATCTTGGATAAAGTCCATTATGCCACAATAACTTGATGTTTACAATAAAAAGATCTAACTACATTTCAGAGTTCATTAGAATTTAATTCGCTTCAAACATCTAATTACAACACACTACTATGTGATGCATAAATTCCACTGGGCTTGATTCAAATGTTTTTTTACAGAATTGCTTTACATTTCATAGATTATTTCTACATTTGATGCATATTCTACATCTAATTTGCAATGCTTACATTTTAGGAGTTGCCTTTTTTTACAGGAGGATTAATTTTGGAGAGAAAGACTTCACGCGACATGGGGGAACGTTTTTTCTTTTGTTTTCCGTTTCACAAACTTAATTGAGATTCATCTGAAACAAAAGAAAAAGAAATATTAAAGAAAACTCGTAATCAAGAAATACAACACAAAAATGTGAAATTCACGTGAACACCTATTTGAACTAACTTCCCGAAAGCCTTCCTCGTGCATCTCAATATGAAATTCTGTCAAATTGGATTGGATTGTTTTACCTCTGAGCGGCACTTCTTTGCACACCATGGGCTAAATGGCCAGGTCACATGGACCCCGAAGGCTCAGAGAAGGTTGGGGGAGGGGACCCACTGGAACAGGTGTTGGAAGACAGATGGTAGCCTCCCGTCAAGGCCATCCAGCGTGTTCTTTAACGTTGGGTTGTTTTACATCTGATCGGCACTTTTTTGCACACCATGGGCTAAATGGCCAGGTCACATGGACCCCGAAGGTTCAGAGAAGGTTGGGGGAGGGGACCCATTGGAACAGCTGTTGGGAGACAGATGGTAGTCTCCCGTCAAGGCCATCCAGCGTGTTCTTTAACGTTGGGTTGTTTTACATCTGAGCGGCAATTTTTTGCACACCATGGGCTAAATGGCCAGGTCACAAGGACCCCGAAGGCTCAGAGAGGATTGGGGGAGGGGACCCACTGGAACAGCTCTTGGGAGACAGGTGGTAGCCTCCCGTCAAGGCCATCCAGCGTGTTCTTTAACGTTGGGTTGTTTTACATCTGAGCTGCACTTTTTTGCACACCATGGGCTAAATGGCCAGGTCACATGGACCCCGAAGGTTCAGAGAAGGTTGGGGGAGGGGACCCACTGGAACAGCTGTTGGGAGACAGATGGTAGCCTCCCGTCTAGGCCATCCAGCGTGTTCTTTAACGTGCACAGGGTATGGCTCTCCCGCACACGGGGCCACGGCTTAACGTCCCATCCGACGGACGGCGGTCTTTTCAAGCCCATCGGTGTCCCCTACTGACCGTGGGAAGGGCAGGGAAATTTTGCGGAGATAAATCTCAACGCTGACCCAGCTGGGACTCGCACCTGGGAACTACAGATTACGAGCCTGGCGCGCTACCGACTGAGCCACCCCCGCCCAAATTCTGACAAAAGTAGGGCTAATAGATGACCGAAGAAAGAAGACTTTCCGGTCCTCTAATCAGGTTCGATCTCATCTGGGCCAGCTTGAGATTTATGTTTGCAAAACTCCCCGCCCTGCCCACGGTCAGTAGGGAACACTGATGGACTTGGAAAGGCTGCCGTCCGTCGGATGTAATGTTAAGCAGTATCCCCGTGTGCGGGAGTGAAATACCTGGTGATACATCCATCCAGCACGTTAAAGAACACGCTTGATGGCCTTGACGGGAGGCTACCATCTGTCTCCCAACAGCTGTTCCAGTGGGTCCCCTCAACCAACCTTCTCTGAGTCTTCGGGGTCCTTGTGACCTGGTCATTTAGCCCATTGTGTGCCAAAAAGTGCAGCTCAGAGTTAAAATAACCCAACCCGATTGGCCTGGAAATATAGCCGCCCGTCAAATGAGACGTTAAGCCGTGGTCCCGTGTGCGGGAGAGCCATACCCTGTGCACGTTAAAGAACACGCTGGATGGCCTTGACGGGAAACTACCATCTGTCTCCCAACAGCTGTTCCAGTGGGTTCCCTCCCCCAACCTTCTTTGAGTCTTCCGGGTCCTTCTGATCTGGCCATTTAGACCATTGTGTACAAAAAAAGTGCCGCTCAGAGGTAAAACAACCAAAGAACCCAAGCCATTTGCCTATTTCTCTAGCAATTACGAACGTCAGACTACCTAGCTATTTCTATTAATTAATTTTTAATAATTATTAATCTTTTTTGTTTCCTCCTATCTTGATCCTGCAAACAGCCAGCTTAGGACAATTTAAAAAGAATGCGAAATTAACTACTTATTTTGATTTTAATGAAAGTATTATTGTAGAAATGTAAAATTCATTATTAGCTTTTAAAAAACACTCCTCTCAGCTGAATTTTAAAAAGTCTGATTTACAATTGCTACGCCAAATTTCTTTCTACTACGATTGTAGTACAAAGAAAGCTAATGATTTGTAGTCGTATATTGTTTCTGTGGTAATTAGTTCGTTTTCCCGTCACTGGAGCGCTGTTCTGTGAGAGTTTAACATTGGTGAGAGTGTTGCCATTAGCGATAGAGGAAGTGGAGTCTCTACTCTTATTACTTTCTGCTCTGGGCAGGGGTGGCTCAGTCGGTAGCGCGCCAGGCTCGTAATCTGTAGTTCCCAGGTTCGAGTCCCAGCTGGGTCAGCGTTGAGATTAATCTCCGCAAAATTCCCCGCCCTGCTCACGGTCAGTAGGGGACACCGATGGGCTAGGAAAGGCCGCCGTCCGTCGGATGGGACGTTAAGCCGTGGCCCGTGTGCGGGAGAGCCATACCCTGTGCACGTTAAAGAACACGCTGGATGGCCTTGACGGGAGGCTACCATCTGTCTCCCAACAGCTGTTCTAGTGGGTCCCCTCCATCAACCTTTACTGAGCCTTCGGGGTCCATGTGACCTGGCCATTTAGCCCATGGTGTGCAAAAAAGTGCCGCTCAGAGGTAAAACAACCCAACGTTAAAGAACACGCTGGATGGCCTTGACGGGAGGCTACCATCTGTCTCCCAACAGCTGTTCCAGTGGGTCCCCCCCCCAACCTTCTCTGAGCCTTCGGGGTCCTTGTGACCTGGCCATTTAGCCCATGGTGTGCATAAAAGTGCCGCTCAGAGGTAAAACAACCCAACAACTTTCTGCTCTACATTACAGACGAATCAGCTGTTCATTAATGAGCATATTTGTGAATCAATGCATATACACTGCTGGCCATTAAAAGTGCAACACCAGGAAGAACTCGATTGTCCCGAAATATGCAAGATGGGTAGCCCATGGGAGAATATGTAAATGATTCGAAGCGCAGCACATACGCACATCGTGTGTGACAGTAACGCCCCCTGGAAGTGGTATAAGAGGAGATTACAAAGAGCCAGTGTAAAGCGCTGGAATTGTGTTTGTTCGCAGTTGTTATGCACTAAAAGATCAAGTATGCCCCGTCGAGGTTATGGGGCGGAGGTGGCTCAGTCGGTAGCGCGTCAGGCTCGTAATCTGTAGTTCCCAGGTTCGAGTCCCAGCTGGGTCAGCGTTGAGATTTATCTCCGCAAAATTCCCCGCCCTGCCCACGGTCAGTAGGGAACACCGATGGGCTTGGAAAAGCCGCCGTCCGTCAGATGGGACGTTAAGCCGTGGCCCCGTGTGTGGGAGAGCCATACCCTCTGCACGTTAAAGAACACGCTGGATGGCCTTGACGGGAGGCTACCATCTGTCTCCCAACAGCTGTTCCAGTGGGTCCCCTCCCCCAACATTCTCTGAGCCTTCGGGGTCCTTGTGACCTGGCCATTTAGCCCATGGTGTGCAAAAAAGTGCCGCTCAGAGGTAACCCAACCCAAGTATCGCATTCGCACACGACGTAATATCCCATCCGATGGGCGGCGGCCTTTCCAAGCCCATCAGTTTCCCCTACCGACCGTGGGCAGGGCGGGAAGCTCTGCGGAGATAAATCTCGATGCTAAGAAGTAAAACAACCCAACCCAATCTTCTCTGAGCCCTTGGGATCCTTGTGACTTGGCCATTGGGGGCGGGGGTGACTCAGTCGGTAGCGCGCCAGGCTCGTAATCTGTAGTTCCCAGGTTCGAGTCCCAGCTGGGTCAGCGTTGAGATTTATCTCCGCAAAATTCCCCGCCCTGCCCACGGTCAGTAGGAAACACCGATGGGCTTGGAAAGGCCGCCGTTTGTCGGTTGGGACGTTAAGCCGTGGTCCCGTGTGCAAGAGAGCCATACCCTGTGCACGTTAAAGAACACTCTGGATGGCCTTGACGGGAGGCTACCATCTGTCTCCCAACAGCTGTTCCAGTGGGTCCCCTCCCCCAACCTTCTCTGAGCCTTCGGGGTCCTTGTGACCCGGCCATTTAGCCCATGGTGTGCAAAAAAGTGCCGCTCAGAGGTAAAACGTTTCCGACTTTGATCGAGGGAGAATTGTGGGAATACGGGAAGGCGGATTATCGTACCGAAACATCGGTGCTCGTGTTGGACTGAATGCTGCCACAGTGAAGATAATATATGGCGACAGTGGGTAGAGGAGGAACCATCTCACCGACGTGAGGGATCTCAAGGGCCATGTCACACAAACGAACGAGAGGACAGACATCTAGTGCGCATGGCTTTGAATGATTGTACAGCCACATCAAACACCTTAGTTCAACAGTTAGGGTTTGTTGCACATCAACCAGTGTCCGCATATATGCTTCAACGTCGTCTGCAGCATCAGGGCATCTTTGCTAGGCGGCCATTGCTTCGGCTACCATTGACTCTACAACACAGGTGTATGCGACTGCAATGATGCCAATAACGTCGCGCATGGATATGTGAATGGCATCGCCTCGTCTTTTCAGACGAATCCCTCTTCAATACGCAGCACCATGATGGACGAATCTGTATTTGGTGGTACTACGGCAACAGGCTCAGTGAGACATGCATGAGGCAGAGCCATACAAGTCTTGCACCTGGTGTTATGGTATGGGGTGGCATTGTACTCCACTCATGGATGCACCTCGTACGCATTACCAATACTTTGAAAAGGCAGCGTTACATCACTGGGGTGTTTGAGCCTCTTGTCATAACTTATCTTTAGGGGTGGGACGGGGGTGGCTCAGTCGGTAGCGAGCCAGGCTCATAATCTGTAGTTCCCAGGTTCGAGTCCCAGCTGGGTCAGCGTTGAGAGTTATCTCCGCAAAATTCCCCGCCCTGCCCACGGTCAGTAGGGGACACCGATGGGTTTGGAAAGGCCGCCGTCCGTCGGATGGGACGTTAAGCCGTGGCCCCGTGTGCGGGAGAGCCATACCCTGTGCACGTTAAAGAACACGCTGGATGGCCTTGGCGGGAGGCTACCATCTGTCTCCCAACAGCTGTTCCAGTGGGTCCCCTCCCCCAACCTTCTCTGAGCTTTCGGGGTCCATGTGATCTGGCCATTTAGCCCATGGTGTGCAAAAAAGGGCCGCTCAGAGGTAAAACGATCCAATCCAATCCAATATCTTTAGGGGCTCTCTGGTGCCATTTACCAACTGGACAATGCCCGACCACATGTGCCATGCATCGTCCAAGAATTCCTGGATAGCCAACATGCGATACTTCTGCCTTGACCTGGGCGTTCACCGGATCTGTCCCCAATTGAACATGTCTGGTCCATGATCTCACGAGTTAGGTTGGGTTGTTTTACCTCTGAGCGGCACTTTTTTGCACACAATGGGCTAAATGGTCAGGTCACATGGACCCCGAAGGCTCAGAGAAGGTTGGGGGAGGGGACCCACTGGAACAGCCGTTGGGAGACAGATGGTAGCCTCCCGTCAAGGCCTCCAGCGTGTTCTTTAACGTGCACAGGGTATGGCTCTCCCACACACGGGGCCACGGCTTAAGCAAAATTCCCCGCCCTGCCCACAGCTTAACCGTGGGCAGGGCGGGGAATTTTGCGGAGATAAATCTCAACGCTGACCCAGCTGGGACTCGAACCTGGGAACTACAGATTACGAGCCTGGCGCGCTACCGACTGAGCCACCCCCGCCCCTGATCTCACGAAGACTAACACACCAGACACCAGCAGCTGCTACAACACATGAACTTTGGCTATGTATCGAAACTGCATGGAATGACATTCCCCAAACACACATCCGAGGTCTCATCCTCTCAATGCTGGACCGTGTAGCAGCGGCTATTGCCGCTTATGGTGGCTACACAAGATACTGATTTTTTGTATTCCACAAGTCTAACCGAGTTGTGTTTGCAATCATCTGATCTTTCAAACATAAGCTATGTATTCACTAAATATGACTACGATATCTATTGTATTTCCTGGTGTTTTTTCTTACACCTGATATTACTCATAGTCAACAAAAATTAATTTAAAAAATAATCGAACTTTGTTAAGGATCTTAAGATTTGTATGTCAAATGAAAAAATCTTAGAAGTTAGATTTCCATTGGCATATTGGGGCGGGGGTGGCTCGGTCGGTAGCGCGCCAGGCTCGTAATCTATAGTTCCTAGCTTCGAGTCCCAGCTGGGTCAGCGTTGAGATTGATTTCCGCAAAATTCCCAGCCCTGCCCACGGTCAGTAGAGTACACCGATGGGCTTGCAAAGGTCGCCGTCCGTCGGATGGGACGTTAAGCCGTGGCCCCGTGTTTGGGAGAGCCATACCCTGTGCACGTTAAAGAACACGCTGGATTGCCATGACGGGAGGCTATCATCTGTCTCTCAACAGCTGTTCCAGTGGGTCCCCTCCCCCAACCTTCTCTGAGCCTTCTGGGTCCATGTGACCTGGCCATTTAGCCCATGGTGTGCAAAAAAGTGCCGCTCAGAGGTAAAACAACCCAACGTTAAAGAACACGTTGGATGGCCTTGACGGGAGGCTACCATCTGTCTCCCAACAGCTGTTCCAGTGGGTCCCCTTCACCAACCTTCTCTGAGCCTTCGGAGTCCATGTGACCTGGCCATTTAGCCCATGGTGTGCAAAAAAAGTGCCGCTCAGAGGTAAAACAACCCAACGTTAAAGAACACGCTGGATTGCCTTGACGGGAGGCTATCATCTGTCTCCCAACAGCTGTTCCAGTGGGTCTCCTCCCCCAACCTTCTCTGAACCTTCGGGGTCCATGTGACCTGGCCATTTAGCCCATGGTGTGCAAAAAAGTGCCGCTCAGAGGTAAAACAACCCAACCCATTGGCATAACTTGGAAATTCTAATACTTAAAAAAAAAGCTTCAGATTCCCAATGATATGAAAAGCATCTAATATTTCCTTAAAGAGTCAAATCTTCCACTTTTAAAACCTACTTCTGTAAGGACAGTTCTTCTTCCGCTTGAGGTCATCGTAGCCGGATGTCAGCAGCCACTGTCCTCGGTCCACGGCCGGTTTCTCGACGGCAAACTTGAAGACCTCGCTGCAGTAGAATTTCGGGAAATGCTTCTTTTCGACGCGGTGGAAATCCATCTTTGGCATCTGCTCCACGGCGCACCAGCTCTCTCGCCATTCGTACATCTGACGGAGTTTTGGATCTTCGACGCTGCCGACTTTGCTCTCTGAAGGAAAGGGAACATTTTTTTTAATGAAGGCTTAATGTGTTTAAACTCTCTTTGTTAGAATGATCGCATAAAGTTGGGTTGTTTTGACTCTGTATAAATGTCCGGGTTACAAACACTCCAAAGGAGCGGAGAATGTTGGGCTGGATTCTTTTTACCTCTGAGCGTCACTTTTATGCACACAATGGCCAAGTTGGGTTGGGTTCTTTTACCTCTGAGCGGCACTTTTTTGCACACCCTGGGCTAAATGGCCAAGTCACATGGACCCCGAAGGCTCAGAGAAGGTTGGGGGAGGGGACCCACTGGAACAGCTGTTGGGAGACAGATGGTAGCCTCCCGTCAAAGCCATCCAGCGTGTTCTTCAACGTGCACAGGGTATGGCTCTCCCGCACTCGGAGCCAAGGCTTAACGTCTCATCCGACGGACGGCGGCCTTTCCAAGTCCATCGGTGTCCCTTACTGACCGTGGACTCGAAACTGGAATTTGGGTTGGGTTGTTTTACCTCTGAGCGGCACTTTTTTGCACACCATGGACTAAATGGCCAGGTCACATGGACCCCGATGGCTCAGAGAAGGTTGGGGGAGGGGACCCACTGGAACAGCTGTTGGGAGACAGATGGTAGCCTCCCGTCAAGGCCATCCAGCGTGTTCTTTAATGTGCACAGGGTATGGCTCTCCCGCACACGGACCACGGCTTAACGTCCCATCCGACGGACGGCGGCCTTTCCAAGCCCATTGGTGTCCCCTACTGACCGTGGGCAGGGCGGGGAATTTTGCGGAGATAAATCTCAACGCTGACCCAGCTGGGACTCGAACCTGGGAATTACAGGTTACGAGCCTGGCGCGCTACCGACTGAGTCACCCCCGCCCCCAATGGCCAAGTCACAAGGACCCCAAGGGCTCAGAGAAGATTAGGTTGGGTTGTTTTACTTCTTAGCATCGAGATTTATCTCCGCAGAGCTTCCCGCCCTGCCCACGGTCGGTAGGGGAAACTGATGGGCTTGGAAAGGCCGCCGCCCATCGGATGGGATATTACGTCGTGTGCGAATGCGATACTGGGGTTGGGTTACCTCTGAGCGGCACTTTTTTGCACACCATGGGCTAAATGGCCAGGTCACATGGACCCCGAAGGCTCAGAGAAGGTTGGGGGAGGAGACCCACTGGAATAGCTGTTGGGAGACAGATGGTACCCTCCCGTCAAGGCCATCCAGCGTGTTCTTTAACGTGCACAGGGTATGGCTCTCCCGCACACGGGGCCACGGCTTAACGTCCCATCCGACGGACGGCGGCCTTTCCAAGCCCATCGGTGTCCCTACTGACCGTGGGCAGGGCGGGGAATTTTTACGGAGATAAATCTCAACGCTGACCCAGCTGGGACTCGAACTTGGGAATTACAGGTTACGAGCCTGGCGCGCTACCGACTGAGCCATCCCCCCCCCCCCCCGCGATAATTGAAATGGTACAGAGACATCAAAATGACATTCGCAAAAGTGAAGTTATCAAACTATTTTGAATACGTACCTCCTGCCTTTGCCATTGTGCACGACTGACCAATCGGTAAGAGCCACACAGAAGTCTTCGCCGTGTTCAAATTACAACAAGTCAGCAAGCGACTCGATCAAAAAGCTTTTCTGCACTTTACGAACCTTTTGGACAACGCTCCAAATGAATTCGGTTTCTTGAATCAAATTCGAATCGTTCACTTAGAGTATTCTCCCCACGAGGTCATGTTCGTTCGAGGTTAACAATGGGGCTTTATCACGAGTCAAAATTGAGAGAAATTATGCTGATCAATGTAAAATATGTTTCTTAAAAAATGTAATTCGTGATTCTTAGTCTTTAAACAGATTGCCTAACTATCAGAACAAATTACAATTCATTTAAGAGTTTCTTATGGTTTTCTTAGTTGAAATTCGGGTTGGGTTGTTTTACCTCTGAGTGGCACTTTTTTGCACACCATGGGCTAAATGGCCAGGTCACATGGACCCCGAAGGCTCAGAGAAGGTTGGGGGAGGGGACCCACTGGAACAGCTGTTGGGAGACAGATGTTAGCCTCCCGTCAAGGCCATCCAGCGTGTTCTTTAACGTGCACAGGGTATGGCTCTCCCGTACACGGGGCCACGACTTAACGTCCCATCCGACGGCGGCGGCCTTTCCAAGCTCATCGGTGTCCCCTACTGACCGTGGGCAGGGCGGGGGAATTTTGCGCAGATAAATCTCAACGCTGACCCAGCTGAGACTCGAACCTGGGAACTGGTTGAAATTCGGATAAAAAGGATGTAGTTTATCCGATTGAAACAGAAAAAACGATTTTTGTTTTGCTAAATTCATTTTTTAACCAATTTTTAAGGACTACGTGAATTATTCTATTCAGAGTACACCAATGTACATCGCAATACCTACCAAACATGCCATAAGAGAACTGGGACAGGGAATTGACTGACGTGCCTTCCATTTTTTTTTTTTTGAAAGTCCTCCATATTCAAATTGAAGACTTACTTCAAATAGGCTTAGAATACATAATTAGTGAAAATACCACGCCATCCAATCGGTATTCCACTTCTTGCCATACCCGCTGCAGCAGATCTCTTGTTTCTTGCTCAGTTGCTTTTCTTATTCTGGCTTTCAAATAATTCAGGTCTCGAATTTTGTGCATGTAAACAATTCTTTGCAAAGCCCCTCCATCAATAAAAAAATACAAGGACTGTCAATCAAAGGTCCTTGGTGGTCATAGAATTGGACCCTCCCCTCTCAACCCTCCCCTCTGCCAATCCATTTGCCAGGAAATGTTACACTAATAACTTCCGTAATATGTTCCAGTGGGAAATGTACAGCTATAATATTCAGTTGGGTTGGGTAGTTTTATCTCTGAGTGGCACTTTTTTGCACACCATGGGATAAATGGCCAGGTCACATGGACCCCGAAAGCTCAGAGAAGGTTGGGGGAGGGGACCCACTGGAACAGCTGTTGGGAGACAGATGGTAGCCTCCCGTCAAGGCCATCCAGTGTGTTCTTTAATGTGCACAGGGTATGGCTCTCCCACACACGGGGCCACGGCTTAACGTCGCATCCGACGGACGGCGGCCTTTACCAAGCCCATCGGTGTCCCCTACTGACCGTGGGCAGGGAGGGGAATTTTGCGGAGATAAATCTCAACGCTGATCCAGCTGGGACTCGAACCTGGAAACTACAGATTACGAGCTGGTGGCGCGCTACCGATTGACCACCCCCGCCCCAATATTCAGTGAAATGCCTTTTGTGTGTTTGGAGATTGTGCTCATTGGAGCCTCCCCCTCCCCCATTATTGATCGGACAATCTTTATAAAAGTCATGAAATTTACTTCGCCGCCTATAAGATGCTTTCGAGGGCTTTATGCTAATGACCTCTCTCTTAAGCGTCGGTAGTAACTGATAAGCCCAAGAACTTAAAATGATGCTAGGAAAAATTCTGATAAGAGTTTCGTGTCGGAGTTTGAGCAGCTCAGAATAAGACAAATTTGCCGTCTAAAGTGGCCTTACTTTTTGCCTCTCTCAGGTAAATCTCGTCTTTGCCGCCCTCAAGTAAATCTACTTTTTGCCGCTCTAAAGTAAAACTCTTTTCTCCGCTCTCAAGTAAATCTCGTTTTTGTCGCTCTCAAGTAAATCTCTTTTTGCCGCCCTCAAATAAATCTTTTTGTCTCCCTCAAGCAAATCTCCTCTTTGCCTCATCAAGTAAATCTACTTTTTGCCGCTATCAAGTAAATCTCTTTTTGCCACCCTCAAATAAATCTTTTTGCCTCCCTCAAGCAAATCTCCTCTTTGATGCCCTCAAGTAAATCTCCTCTTTGCCGCCCTCAAGTAAATCTGCTTTTTGCCGTCTTCAAATAAATCTTTTTGCCACCCTCAAGTAAATCTCTTCCTTGACGCCCTCAAGTAAAACTCTTCTTTGCCGCCCTCAAGTAAATCTACTTTTTGCCGCTCTCAAGTAAAATCTCTTTTTATCGCACTCAAGTAAACTCTTTTTGCCGCCCTCAAATAAATTTTTTGCCTCCCTCAAGCAAACCTCCTCTTTGCCTCATCAATGAAATCTACTTTTTGTCGCTCTCAAGTAAATCTACTTTTTGCCGCCCTCAAGTGAATCTACTTTTTGCCGCCCTCAATCAAATCACCTCTTTGATGACCTCAAGTAAATCTCTTTGCCGCCCTAAAGTAAATCTACTTTTTGCCGCTCTCAAATAATTTTTTTTGCCACCCTCAAGCAAATCTCCTCTTTGCTTCCCTCAAGTAAATCTCTTCCTTGACGCCCTCAAGTAAAACTCCTCTTTGCCGCCCTCAAGTAAATCTGGGCCGGGGGTGGCTCAGTCGGTAGCGCGCCAGACTCGTAATCTGTAGTTCCCAGGTTCGAGTCCCAGCTGGGTCAGCGTTGAGATTTATCTCCGCAAAAATTCCCTGCCCACGGTCAGTAGGGGACACTGATGGGATTGGAAAGGCCGCCGTCCGTCGGATGGGACGTTAAGACGTGGCGCCGTGTGCGGGAGAGCCATACCCTGTGCACGTTAAAGAACACGCTGGATGGCCTTGACGGGAGGATACCATCTGTCTCCCAACAGCTGTTCCAGTAGGTCCCCTCCCCCAACCTTCTCTGAACCTTCGGGGTCCATGTGACCTGGCCATTTAGCCCATGGTGTGCAAAAAAGTGCCACTCAGAGGTAAAACAACCCAACCCTCAAGTAAATTTACTTTTGCCGCTCTCAAGTAAAACTCTTTTCTGTAGCACTCAAGTAAATCTCTTTTTGCCGCCCTCAAATAAATGTTTCGCCTCCCTCAAGCAAATCTCCTCTTTGCCTCATCAAGTTAATCTACTTTTTGCCGCTCTCAAGTAAATATTTTTGCCACTCTCAAATAAATCTTTTTCCCTCCCTCAAACAAATTTCCACTTTGCCTCCCTCAAGTAAATCTCCTCTTTGCCGCCCTCAAGTAAATCTACTTTTTGCCGCCCTCAAATAAATCTTTTTGCCACCCTGAAGCAAATCTCCTCTTTGCCTCCCTCAAGTAAATCTCTTCTTTGACACCCTCAAGTAAAACTCTGCCGCCCTTAAGTAAATCTACTTTTTGCCGCCCTCAAGTAAATCTACTTTTTGCCGCCTTCAAGTAAACCTACTTTCTGTCGCCCCCAAGTAACTTTACTCTTTGCCACTCCAAATAGCAATTTTTGCCACCCCCCCAAAAAAATTTGTTTTTCCTCCTGAAGTAAATTTCATTTTTGTTCAAATTGCAACTGATTTTTTTTTTCTGCCGCCTAATAAGACAAGCCGTCCCATGGCCGAGTGGTTAGCGCGCTTGGCTACCTTGGCTATGATCTAAGGGACCTAGGTTCGAGCCCCGGATTAAGGCATGGTTGTATGTGTTGTTTTTCTGCTGAGGTCCTGCCATCCTCACAGATCTTCTACTTTGGCATATAAAATGCTCAGGCTCCTGTCAGGGGGCGGGGGTGGCTCAGTCGGTAGCGCGCCAGGCTCGTAATCTGTAATTTCCAGGTTCGAGTCCTAGCTGGGTCAGCGTTGAGATTTATCTCCGCAAATTTCCCCGCCCTGCCCACGGTCAGTAGGGGACACCGATGGGCTTGGAAAGGCCGCCGTCCGTCGGATGGGACGTTAAGCCGTGGTCCCGTGTGCGGGAGAGACATACCCTGTGCACGTTAAAGAACACGCTGGATGGCCTTGACGGGAGGCTACCATCTGTCTCCCAACAGCTGTTCCAGTGGGTCCCCTCCCCCAACCTTCTCTGAGCCTTCGGGGTCCAGGTGACCTGGCCATTTAGCCCATTGTGTGCAAAAAAGTGCCGCTCAGAGGTAAAACAACCCAACCCAAAAAGCTCCTGTCAGACCTCTGTGGCAAGCAGCTGCTTGAGGGGGTATTTATTTTTTATTTAATGAGGCAGTAACACTTTTGTCATCTCAAACGATCTTCCCATTTTTGCGTAAGTTAGTAATAATTTCTGCCTCCACAACAATTCGAAATGAAATGGCTACTAAATCATCAGCAACACACTTTCAAAATTGCTTTGCTTACAAAGTTATGTAAAGACCTTAACAATTAACATTCGCGACGGTTTCATTTTCAGTTGAAATTACCGCAAGATCATCTAAATTACTAAGTAGGCGCCATCAAATTTTTGCCCTCCTGAACCGACCACTTGAACTCTTTAACATTCTGCATAGAATCAGTGAAATCTTCAATGTATGGAAAGAAAACAACAGAAAACTTCATCAATAGATCATCGCCAACTTTATTAACCAAACTGGAGTCTATACACGATGTTTAAGGGGTGATGCGGACATCAGCACAGCCACGGAAAGTCTCCTGAGGACCGCATCCGTTTCTGCCTTTGCCATCTTCACAAATTCCCCATCGATTGCCTGGAATCAAAAGAATTAATCACATGACGAAAATTTTTTTCATATTTTTAAACACTGCGCGAATAATAATGAAAAATTAAACACTTTGTTTTATCTCTAAGAGGCATTTTTTTTTCTCACATAATAGACTAAAAGCTCAAGGACCCCTAGGATTCAGAATTGTATAGAGTTGTTGGGTTCGGTTGTTTTAACTCTGAGCGGCACTTTTTTGCACACCATGGGATAAATGACCAGGTCACATGGACCCCGAAGGCTCAGAGAAGTTTGTGTTGGGTTGGGTTGTTTTACCTCTGAGCGGCACTTTTTTGCACACCATGGGCTAAATGGCCAGGTCACATGGACCCCGAAGGCTCAGAGAAGTTTGTGTTGGGTTGGGTTGTTTTACCTCTGAGCGGCACTTTTTTGCACACCATGGGCTAAATGGCCAGGTCACAAGGACCCCGAAGGCTCAGAGAAGTTTGTGTTGGGTTGGGTTGTTTTACCTCTGAGCGACACTTTTTTGCACACCATGGGATAAATGGCCAGGTCACATGGACCCCGAAGGCTCAGAGAAGTTTGTGTTGGGTTGGGTTGTTTTACCTCTGAGCGGCACTTTTTTGCACACCATGGGCTAAATGGCCAGGTCACATGGACCCCGAAAGCTCAGAGAAGGTTGGGGGAGGGGACCCATTGGAACAGCTGTTGGGAGACAGATGGTAGCCTCCCGTCAAGGCCATCCAGCTTATTCTTTAACGTGCACAGGGTATGGCTCTCCTATACACGGGCCACGGCTTAACGTCCCATCCGACGGATGGCGGCTTTCCAAGCCCATCAGTGTCCCCTACTGACCGTTGGCAGAGCGGGGAAATTTTGCGGAGATAAATCTCAACGCTGACCCAGCTGGGACTCGAACCTGGGAACTACAGATTACGAGCCTGGCGCGCTACCGACTGAGCCACTCCCGCCCCATTGTATAGAGAAAAA
Organism: Ryuthela nishihirai; assembly: GCA_038380435.1. Classification (NCBI taxonomy): domain Eukaryota; kingdom Metazoa; phylum Arthropoda; class Arachnida; order Araneae; family Heptathelidae; genus Ryuthela; species Ryuthela nishihirai. The sequence continues at coordinate 7,490,431 of JAWZYU010000026.1, forward strand.
GCCTTCAGTTGACAACTGTTAAGAGACAGGTGGTAGCCTCCAGTCAAATCCATCCATCGTATTCTTTAATGTTCACAGAGTTGGGTTGCTTTTCATCAGTCGTCTGAGCGTTACCATTTTGTACACAATGGGCTAAATGACCAGGTCACAAGGACCTGAAGAGCTCAGAGATGGTTTTGGAAAAAATCACTGTGCAGCTGTTAGGAGAAAGATGGGAATCTCCCATCAAGGCCATCCAGAGTGTTTTTCAACGTGTACACCCACTGGACAGGAAAAAGATGAGCCTCGCATCAAGGCCATCCAATGTGTTCTTCAATGTACACATCCATTGGACAGAAGAAAGACGGAAGTCTCCCATCAAGGTCATCCAACGTGTTCTTCAACGTGCACATCCACTGAACAACAGAAAGGTGAGAATTTGTCATCAAGGCCATCCAGCGTGTTCTTAAACATGTACATCCACTGGACAGGAGAAAGATTTGAGTCTCCCATTAACGCCATCCAGCGTGTTCTTCAACGTACACACCCACTGGAAGAGAGAAAGATTATTCTCGCATCAAGGCCATCCAGCGTGTTCTTCAACGTTCACACCCACTGGACAAGAGAAAGATGAGTCTCGTATCAGGGCCATCAAGCGTGTTCTTCAACGTGCCCAGGATATGATTCTCCTGAGCACGACGCACGGACGGCTGCCATTACTAAGACTATCGGTGCCCCTTTTTCGTTGGGAGTAAAGTCGGTTAGAATGAAAATTCCAAAGCAGGTGCAAAATTAATTGGAACCTGCCAAAACCGGATCAAGAACCTGTCCTGCTACCCACTGAGCTAAGCAGCACCGCCTCTAATTCCTCTAATCCAATATTATTATATTGATAATAATATTGATAATTATCAATAAAATTAGTAAAAAATAATAATTTTACTACTATTTTTTCATTATATGTAACTGATTATTATTTTATTATTTATGTTTTTTATCCTATTTAATCAATTTTTATTTTATTATATTCATATTATTTTATCTTATTCCTTACTATGAAGAAACTATTCCTTTAAAAAAACTATTACATAATTTCGATCATTATCAAAGATAATTTATTTTGCTAAAAGTGTCATTTAGAGGTCATCATTAAAGTGGGGCGGGGGTGGCTCAGTCGGTAGCATGCCAGGCTCGTAATCTGTAGTTCCCAGGTTCGAGTCATAACTGGATCAGCGTTGAGATTTATCTCCGCAAAATTCTCTGCACTGCCCACGGTCAGTAGGGGACACCGATGGGCTTGGAAAGGCCGTCGCCGTCGTCGTTTCGCCATCCGGATGGACGGCGAAAGGCCGCCGTCCGCCGGATGGGACGTTAAGCCGTAGCCCCGTGTGCAGGAGAGCCATACCCTGTGCACGTTAAAGAACACGCTGGGTGGCCTTGACGGGAGGCTACCTTCTGTCTCCCAACAGCTATTCCAGTGAGTTCCCTCCCCCAACCTTCTCTGAGCATTCGGGGTCCATGTGACTTGGCCATTTAGCCCATGGTGTGCAAAAAAGTGCCGCTCAGAGGTAAAACAACCCAACCCAAGTTTCCACATCGTTTAGAAAATCTCTGAAATGCTCCGCCATTGCTAATGCTTATTCTTAGTCACATTCCACGTGTTTCTTACCTGTTTCATAATGCCATTGAACTACGCATCGATCACATGTTAGCCCAACTGGAAGTTTCACTTTCAACGAATACTTTGCAGGACCTGAATTTGGAATGTAACGAGTTCCACTACCATCAGCCATCTCCAGAGGATATTTGTCAAGACATTCTTGATCGGATTTTTGGTTCGGTACAACTGGACAGATCTTGAATAGGAAGTAACCCATATGATAGGCAGTTAGCTGTACGCCTATCTCAATGACATCTCCTTGTTTATACGTCCTGGAAATGATTTCTTTTCCGTAGGTTCCGCCGTCCTCGTTGGGTCTAGGCTCCGGCAGATCCCAGGCATCGCCACAGATACCGCATTTGCCCTTGTTTGTCTGGTGTTGACGCTAAGAGAGAAGAAAATGCACAGATTAGGTTGAGTTCTTTACAGAAGAGTGCGAATCAACCACTAACAAGAAGAGAGAGACCATTCAAAGAAGAGAGAGACCATTCAAAGAAGAGAGAGACTATTCAAAGAAGTGAGAAACTATTCAAAGAAGAGAGAGACTATTCAAAGAAGTGAGAAACTATTCAAAGAAGTGAGAAACTATTCAAAGAAGTGAGAAACTATTCAAAGAAGAGAGAGACTATTCAAAGAAGAGAGAAACTATTCAAAGAAGTGAGAAACTATTCAAAGAAGTGAGAAACTATTCAAAGAAGAGAGAAACTATTCAAAGAAGTGAGAAACTATTCAAAGAAGTGAGAAACTATTCAAAGAAGTGAGAAATTATTCAAAGAAGTGAGAAATTATTCAAAGAAGTGAGAAACTATTCAAAGAAGAGAGAAACTATTCAAAGAAGTGAGAAACTATTCAAAGAAGTGAGAAACTATTCAAAGAAGTGAGAAACTATTCAAAGAAGTGAGAAACTATTCAAAGAAGTGAGAAACTATTCAAAGAAGAGAGAGACTATTCAAAGAAGAGAGAGACTATTCAAAGAAGTGAGAAACTATTCAAAGAAGAGAGAAATTATTCAAAGAAGAGAGAGACTATTCAAAGAAGTGAGAAACTATTCGAAGAAGTGAGAAACTATTCAAAGAAGTGAGAAACTATTCAAAGAAGAGAGAGACTATTCAAAGAAGTGAGAAACTATTCAAAGAAGAGAGAGACTATTCAAAGAAGAGAGAAACTATTCAAAGAAGAGAGAGACTATTCAAAGAAGAGAGAAACTATTCAAAGAAGTGAGAAACTATTCAAAGAAGTGAGAAACTATTCAAAGAAGAGAGAGACTATTCAAAGAAGAGAGAAACTATTCAAAGAAGTGAGAAACTATTCAAAGAAGTGAGAAACTATTCAAAGAAGTGAGAAACTATTCAAAGAAGTGAGAAACTATTCAAAGAAGTGAGAAACTATTCAAAGAAGTGAGAAATTATTCAAAGAAGAGAGAGACTATTCAAAGAAGTGAGAAATTATTCAAAGAAGAGAGAGACTATTCAAAGAAGAGAGAGGCTATTCAAAGAAGTGAGAAACTATTCAAAGAAGAGAGAGACTATTCAAAGAAGAGAGAAACTATTCAAAGAAGAGAGAGACTATTCAAAGAAGAGAGAAACTATTCAAAGAAGTGAGAAACTATTCAAAGAAGTGAGAAACTATTCAAAGAAGTGAGAAACTATTCAAAGAAGTGAGAAACTATTCAAAGAAGAGAGAAACTATTCAAAGAAGTGAGAAACTATTCAAAGAAGTGAGAAACTATTCAAAGAAGAGAGAGACTATTCAAAGAAGAGAGAGACTATTCAAAGAAGAGAGAGACTATTCAAAGAAGTGAGAAACTATTCAAAGAAGTGAGAAACTATTCAAAGAAGAGAGAGACTATTCAAAGAAGAGAGAGACTATTCAAAGAAGTGAGAAACTATTCAAAGAAGAGAGAGACTATTCAAAGAAGAGAGAAACTATTCAAAGAAGAGAGAGACTATTCAAAGAAGTGAGAAACTATTCAAAGAAGGGAGAAACTATTCAAAGAAGGGAGAAACTATTCAAAGAAGAAAGAGACTATTCAAAGAAGAGAGAGACTATTCAAAGAAGAGAGAGACTATTCAAAGAAGAGAGAAACTATTCAAAGAAGAGAGAGACTATTCAAAGAAGAGAGAGACTATTCAAAGAAGTGAGAAACTATTCAAAGAAGAGAGAGACCATTCAAAGAAGAGAGAGACCATTCAAAGAAGAGAGAGACTATTCAAAGAAGAGAGAAACTATTCAAAGAAGTGAGAAACTATTCAAAGAAGTGAGAAACTATTCAAAGAAGTGAGAAACTATTCAAAGAAGAGAGAGACTATTCAAAGAAGTGAGAAACTATTCAAAGAAGAGAGAGACTATTCAAAGAAGAGAGAGACTATTCAAAGAAGAGAGAGACTATTCAAAGAAGTGAGAGACTATTCAAAGAAGTGAGAAACTATTCAAAGAAGTGAGAAACTATTCAAAGAAGAGAGAGACTATTCAAAGAAGTGAGAAACTATTCAAAGAAGTGAGAAACTATTCAAAGAAGTGAGAAACTATTCAAAGAAGAGAGAGACTATTCAAAGAAGTGAGAAACTATTCAAAGAAGTGAGAAATTATTCAAAGAAGTGAGAAACTATTCAAAGAAGAGAGAGACTATTCAAAGAAGAGAGAGACTATTCAAAGAAGTGAGAAACTATTCAAAGAAGTGAGAAACTATTCAAAGAAGAGAGAGACTATTCAAAGAAGAGAGAGACTATTCAAAGAAGTGAGAAACTATTCAAAGAAGAGAGAGACTATTCAAAGAAGAGAGAAACTATTCAAAGAAGAGAGAGACTATTCAAAGAAGAGAGAAACTATTCAAAGAAGTGAGAAACTATTCAAAGAAGTGAGAAACTATTCAAAGAAGTGAGAAACTATTCAAAGAAGTGAGAAACTATTCAAAGAAGTGAGAAACTATTCAAAGAAGAGAGAGACTATTCAAAGAAGTGAGAAACTATTCAAAGAAGAGAGAGACTATTCAAAGAAAAGAGAAACTTTTCAAAGAAGAGAGAGACTATTCAAAGAAGTGAGAGACTATTCAAAGAAGTGAGAAACTATTCAAAGAAGTGAGAAACTATTCAAAGAAGAGAGAGACTATTCAAAGAAGTGAGAAACTATTCAAAGAAGAGAGAGACTATTCAAAGAAGAGAGAAACTATTCAAAGAAGAGAGAGACTATTCAAAGAAGAGAGAAACTATTCAAAGAAGTGAGAAACTATTCAAAGAAGTGAGAAACTATTCAAAGAAGTGAGAAACTATTCAAAGAAGAGAGAAACTATTCAAAGAAGTGAGAAACTATTCAAAGAAGTGAGAAACTATTCAAAGAAGTGAGAAACTATTCAAAGAAGAGAGAGACTATTCAAAGAAGAGAGAAACTATTCAAAGAAGTGAGAAACTATTCAAAGAAGTGAGAAACTATTCAAAGAAGTGAGAAACTATTCAAAGAAGTGAGAAACTATTCAAAGAAGAGAGAAACTATTCAAAGAAGTGAGAAACTATTCAAAGAAGAGAGAAACTATTCAAAGAAGTGAGAAACTATTCAAAGAAGTGAGAAACTATTCAAAGAAGAGAGAGACTATTCAAAGAAGAGAGAGGCTATTCAAAGAAGAGAGAGACTATTCAAAGAAGTGAGAAACTATTCAAAGAAGAGAGAGACTATTCAAAGAGGAGAGAGGCTATTCAAAGAAGAGAGAGGCTATTCAAAGAAGTGAGAAACTATTGAAAAAAGTGGGAAACTATTGAAAGAAGTGAGAAACTATTCAAAGAAGAGAGAGACTATTCAAAAAAGTGAGAAACTATTCAAAGAAGTGAGAAACTATTCAAGGAAGAGAGAAACTATTCAAGCTTCCATTGCTAAAAATATTTTCCCTTACCACTTAAGAAATTCATTGCACCGCAATCAAGAAAGACTGAATTTCTGAAGCATACTTTCACAGCCCACCTGGGCCAGCATTGAGATTTACCTTCGCAAAACTATCAGTAGGGGACACCGATGGGCTTGGAAAGGCCACCATCCGCCGGAGGATAGGACATTAAGCCGTGGTTCCCTGTGCGAGAGAGAGAGCCATACCCTATACACATTAAAAAGCGCGCTGGATGTCCTTGACGGGAGGCTACCATCTGTCTCTCAAACAGCTGTTCCAGTGGGTTCCCTCCCCCAAAGTTCTCTGAGTCTTCGGGGTCCTTGCGACCTGGCCATTTATCCCATGGTGTGCAAAAAAGTGTCGCTCAGAGGTTTGGGTTGGGTTGTTTTACCTCTGAGCGGCAGTTTTTTGCACACCATGGACTAAATGGCCAGGTCACATGGACCCCGAAGGCTCAGAGAAGGTTGGGGGAGGGGACCCACTGGAACAGCTGTTGGGAGACAGATGGTAGCCTCCCGTCTAGGTCATCCAGCGTGTTCTTTAACGTGCACAGGGTATTGCTCACCCGCACATGGAACCACGGCTTAACGTCCCATCGGATGGACGGCGGCATTTCCAATCCCATCGATGTCCCAATCCCATCGGTTCCAATCCCATCGGTCCTACCTACTTTTGCGGACGCTCAGAGGTTAAACAACCCAACCCAACCTTTCGCAACCTTTAAAAATACAGAATCATTTTAAAAAGGAGTCCATTCTTTTTAGACTCTTCTTAAGAAATTCCCATTAAAAAATGTGAATGTTTATGTTAATTGCGAGCTCCATTTTAAACCAGCGAGCAAAACACAATACACGTGCCCAATATCAAGCAACAAAATTGCATTATGGTAATGAAATAATGAATACCGAATTGTTTATGAACATCACAAAGTTTCTACTCTTATTTTCACAAATACATTCGCCAGGTATCGATTTTGGAGGAGTCTTAATTCCTAAACCCAGTTGCTGTTAATAATTCAACACATCAGAATAACAACAGAAGTGTTTGTCTTCGCGCCGCCATAAATGTTTCCGCTTCCAAGCACAAACTACTTCCGGTGATAAACAAAATGTTTCCGCTACCAAACACACATTCATCCATTATATATGTGTACAGTATATTACCGTAAGTAATGGGACAGCATACTTAGCAACAAAATAGATCTATGCAAGCGAAACGTTTCTAAATTGAATTCTGTGGTTAAGTTGCATCCTTTGTCGTTAATAGTAATGATGTCATCAGTTAATAGATCATTTCAGTGGTGGTTAGGATAACACTAGTTTGTTAATTTTAATCGATAATGACATTCACAGGTGAGTAATTTATTTTAAAGTGGGGCGGGGGTGGCTCAGTCGGTAGCGCGCCAGGCTCGTAATCTGTAGTTCCCAGGTTCGAGTCCCAGCTGGGTCAGCGTTGAGATTTATCTCCGCAAAATTCCCCGCCCTGCCCACGGTCAGTAGGGGACACCGATGGGCTTGGAAAGGCCACCGTCCGTCGGATGGGACGTTAAGCCGTGGTTCCCGTGTGTGGGAGAGACATACCCTGTGCACGTTAAAGAACACGCTGGATGGCCTTGACGGGAGACTACCATCTGACTCCAAACAGCTGTTCCAGTGGGTCCCCTCCCCCAACCTTCTCTGTTCCATCGGTGTTAATTGGCAGATACAAAGGAACTCTTTTCTCAGAAAGTGTTAATTGGCAGATACAAAGGAACTCTTTTCTCAGAAAGGGTTAATTGGCAGATACAAGGGAACTCTTTTCTCAGAAAGAGTTAATTGACAAATATCGAGGAACTCTTTTCTCAGAAAGGGTTAATTGGCAGATACAAAGGAACTCTTTTCTCAGAAAGGGTTAATTGGCAAATATCGAGGAACTCTTTTCTCAGAAAGGGTTAATTGGCAGATACAAAGGAACTCTTTTCTCAGAAAGGGTTAATTGGTACATACCAAGGAACTCTTTTTCGGAAAGGGCTAATTGCCACATACCGATGAAATTTTTTTCCATCGGCAATACCAAGGAACTGTTTTCTTATAAAGGGGTAATTGGCATATACCAAAGAGCACTTTTCTTAGAAGAGACTATTTGGGCACACACCAAGGAACTCTTTCCTCAGAAAGGGTTAATTGGCAAATATCGAGGAACTCTTTTCTCAGAAAGGGTTAATTGGCAGATACAAAGGAACTCTTCTCTCAGAAATGATTAATTGGCAGATAGAAAGGAACTCTTTTCTCAGAAAAGGTTAATTGGCAGATACAAAGGAACTCTTTTCTCAGAAAGGGTTAATTGGCAGATACAAAGGAACTCTTTTCTCAGAAAGGGTTAATTGGTACATACCAAGAAACTCTTTTTCGGAAAGGGCTAATTGCCACATACCGATGAAATGTTTTCCATCGGCAATACCAAGGAACTGTTTTCTTATAAAGGGGTAATTGGCATATACCAAAGAGCACTTTTCTTAGAAGAGACTATTTGGGCACACACCAAGGAACTCTTTCCTCAGAAAGGGTTAATTGGCAAATATCGAGGAACTCTTTTCTCAGAAAGGGTTAATTGGCAGATACAAAGGAACTCTTCTCTCAGAAATGATTAATTGGCAGATAGAAAGGAACTCTTTTCTCAGAAAAGGTTAATTGGCAGATACAAAGGAACTCTTTTCTCAGAAAGGGTTAATTGGCAGATACAAAGGAACTCTTTTCTCAGAAAGGGTTAATTGGTACATACCAAGAAACTCTTTTTCGGAAAGGGCTAATTGCCACATACCGATGAAATGTTTTCCATCGGCAATACCAAGGAACTGTTTTCTTATAAAGGGGTAATTGGCATATACCAAAGAGCACTTTTCTTAGAAGAGACTATTTGGGCACACACCAAGGAACTCTTTCCTCAGAAAGGGTTAATTGGCAAATATCGAGGAACTCTTTTCTCAGAAAGGGTTAATTGGCAGATACAAAGGAACTCTTTTCTCAGAAAGGGTTAATTGGCAGATACAAAGGAACTCTTTTCTCAGAAAGGGTTAATTGGCAGATACAAAGGAACTCTTTTCTCAGAAAGGGTTAATTGGTACATACCAAGAAACTCTTTTTCGGAAAGGGCTAATTGCCACATACCGATGAAATGTTTTCCATCGGCAATACCAAGGAACTGTTTTCTTAGAAAGGGCTAATTGGCATATACCAAAGAGCACTTTTCTTAGAAGAGACTCTTTGGGCACACACCAAGGAACTCTTTCCTCAGAAAGGGTTAATTGGCAAATATCGAGGAACTCTTTTCTCAGAAAGGGTTAATTGGCAGATACAAATGAACTCTTTTCTCAGAAATGATTAGTTGGCAGATACAAAGGAACTCTTTTCTCAGAAAGGGTTAATTGGCAGATACAAAGGAACTCTTTTCTCAGAAAGGGTTAATTGGCAGATACAAAGGAACTCTTTTCTCAGAAAGGGTTAATTTGTACATACCAAGAAACTCTTTTTCGGAAAGGGCTAATTGCCACATACCGATGAAATGTTTTCCATCGGCAATACCAAGGAACTGTTTTCTTATAAAGGGGTAATTGGCATATACCAAAGAGCACTTTTCTTAGAAGAGACTATTTGGGCACACACCAAGGAACTCTTTCCTCAGAAAGGGTTAATTGGCAAATATCGAGGAACTCTTTTCTCAGAAAGGGTTAATTGGCAGATACAAAGGAACTCTTTTCTCAGAAATGGTTAATTGGCAGATACAAAGGAACTCTTTTCTCAGAAAGGGTTAATTGGCAGATACAAAGGAACTCTTTTCTCAGAAAGGGTTAATTGGTACATACCAAGAAACTCTTTTTCGGAAAGGGCTAATTGCCACATACCGATGAAATGTTTTCCATCGGCAATACCAAGGAACTGTTTTCTTATAAAGGGGTAATTGGCATATACCAAAGAGCACTTTTCTTAGAAGAGACTATTTGGGCACACACCAAGGAACTCTTTCCTCAGAAAGGGTTAATTGGCAAATATCGAGGAACTCTTTTCTCAGAAAGGGTTAATTGGCAGATACAAAGGAACTCTTCTCTCAGAAATGATTAATTGGCAGATACAAAGGAACTCTTTTCTCAGAAAGGGTTAATTGGCAGATACAAAGGAACTCTTTTCTCAGAAAGGGTTAATTGGTACATACCAAGAAACTCTTTTTCGGAAAGGGCTAATTGCCACATACCGATGAAATGTTTTCCATCGGCAATACCAAGGAACTGTTTTCTTAGAAAGGGGTAATTGGCATATTCCAAAGAGCACTTTTCTTAGAAGAGACTATTTGGGCACACACCAAGGAACTCTTTCCTCAGAAAGGGTTAATTGGCAAATATCGAGGAACTCTTTTCTCAGAAAGGGTTAATTGGCAGATACAAAGGAACTCTTTTCTCAGAAATGATTAATTGGCAGATACAAAGGAACTCTTTTCTCAGAAAGGGTTAATTGGTACATACCAAGAAACTCTTTTTCGGAAAGGGCTAATTGCCACTACCGATGAAATGTTTTCCATCGGCAATACCAAGGAACTGTTTTCTTAGAAAGGGGTAATTGGCATATACCAAAGAGCACTTTTCTTAGAAGAGACTATTTGGGCACACACCAAGGAACTCTTTCCTCAGAAAGGGTTAATTGGCAAATATCGAGGAACTCTTTTCTCAGAAAGGGTTAATTGGCAGATACAAAGGAACTCTTTTCTCAGAAATGATTAATTGGCAGATACAAAGGAACTCTTTTCTCAGAAAGGGTTAATTGGTACATACCAAGAAACTCTTTTTCGGAAAGGGCTAATTGCCACTACCGGTGAAATGTTTTCCATCGGCAATACCAAGGAACTGTTTTCTTAGAAAGGGGTAATTGGCATATACCAAAGAGCACTTTTCTTAGAAGAGACTATTTGGGCACACACCAAGGAACTCTTTTCTCAGAAAGAGCTAAATGTATATTATAAATAAAAAAAATAAATACCTCCTCAAGCAGCTGCTTGCCACAGAGATCTGACAGCAGCCTGTCAGTTTAATACGCCATTGTAGAAGGATCTGTGAGAATGGCGGGTCCTCAGCAGATATTTTGAGAACTGCAAGCGTGTTCTCCAAGTGGTCACCCTCCCAAATGCATATTTCCAAGGAATATTTTTTTGGTTTTTCAGAAAAGGTAAAACATACCAATGAACTTTTTTCCTTAAAAAGAAGAAATTGGCATATACCAAAGAATGTTCTTTTTAAAGGAAGGACTGATTGTCACATACCGAGGAACTCTTTTCTTAAAAAAGGACTGATTGTCACAGGGTATGACTCTCCCATACACGGGGCCTGGCTTAACATCCCATCCGACGGACAGCGGCCTTTCCAAGCCCCATTTCCCTCGGATGTCCGAGGCGTGGTACAATGGTAATGCACTCTGGCATGAATCTGGAGAGATGCGGGTTCGATTCCCGCCGTGTAGGCGATGAATTTGTTTCAGAATATTTTAAGTAATTATTGGGATAATTTCTACTTACTCCCCATCCTCCACAGGACAGTTCGTGGTCTGTATAGTTCGGCGGCGTGTCGAAACCGTATCTCCACATACTGGAACGAGACGGTGGCTCAGTTAGGCGACCGTGACCTTCGACCTGAAAGACCCCGATCAGAAAGAGGCCTAGAGCCAAAATTTCCTTCAACATCTCGTTTGTATTTTTTTTTGCGAAGAGTAGTCGCTGGAGCAAATATTTCACTTGCGAGAACGAAACGGTGTTCGAAATGCGGAACGAATAGGATAGAAAGAAGTCCTTTTATAGATTTTTCTCGATATCTGTATTTGTCTTATCCATTTCAAAGATATTTTCCATCCAGTTTCGTAGCGTCAAGTCCGATAATGATGTGAATGATGATGGCCAATTCTCTTGGGGAACCAGATAAAACTTTGCAGATGTGAGGCATTTTATCAACGTGGCTTTCCTTTATCGGAAGCGCGCCAGGCTCGTAATCTGTAGTTCCCAGGTTCGAGACCCAGCTGGGTCAGCGTTGAGATTTATCTCCGCAGAATTCCCCGCCCTGCCCACGGTCAGTAGGGGACACCTATGGGTTTGGAAAAGCCGCCGTCTGTCGGATGGGACATTAAGCCGTGGCCCCGTGTGCGGGAGAGCCATACCCTGTGCACGTTAAAGAACACGCTGGATGGCCTTGACGGGAGGCTACCATCTGTCTCCCAACAGCTGTTCCAGTGGGTCCCCTCCCCCAACCTTCTCTGAGCCTTCGGGGTCCATGTGACCTGGCCATTTAGCCCATGGTGTGCAAAAAAGTGCCGCTCAGAGGTAAAACAACCCAACCCAACTTTATCGGAAAGTTTATTAGTTATGATCCTAACATTTGCGAAGACCTACTCAGTGTCCTGCATTATGAAGGTTGGGAGAATTGATGTGACCCCCCTTGTATAATTTTAGGGCGGCATAAAAATTGTGCTGCCCTAAAAATATACAAGGGGGGTTACAACAGAATCAGGCCCGGATGTTGGGGGTGAGGCAAAGCGGTAATGCCCCCTGAAAATGCTAGTAATTGGTATTAATGCATTTTTCAAAAAAAGTATTTTAAAATTTAAACACACGTCTAAAATGAAGCGGGAAATGTTATACTGCAAAGAAAATTCAAGTCCCTTAGCCCCCCCCCCCCCCCCCCCGGTACCCCAACGCGCCTTTATTTTTCTTTCCAACAGAGTCTGGGGAGATGTGTTAATTTTTTTTGTAACTACCATGTTTTGTTATTTTTGTGCAAATTTTTTGTAGGTGATGTGTTGGGTTGTTTTACCTCTGAGCTGCACTTTTTTGCACACAATGGGCTAAATGGCCAGGTCACATGGACCCCGAAGGCTCAGAGACGGTTGGGGAGGGGACCCACTGGAACAGCTGTTGGGAGACAGATGGTAGCCTCCCGTCAAGGCCATCCAGCGTGTTCTTTAACGTGCACAGGGTATGGCTCTCCCGCACACGGGGCCACGGCTTAACGTCCCATCCGACGGACGGCGGCCTTTTCAGGCCCATCGGTGTCCCCTACTGACTGTGGACAGGGCGGGGAGTTTTGCGGAGATAAATCTCAAAGCTGACCCAGCTGGGACTCGAACCTGGGAACTACAGATTATGAGCCTGGCGCGCTACCGACTGAGCCACCCCCGCCCCGCCCCGCCCCGCAATATTAAGCAGTTAATACTTAAACGCTGAACATATTGTGCATGTAAATATCTGTAATAATTCTATACTTTGTTATCTACTACAAGAGCATTATCTCCATGACAGTTGTTTAATTCACACAGGGAATTCTCTGGAAGGAAAATATGCTTTGTATTAACCCACTTGAATCATGTTTTGATAGCGAAAGACTCGGCAACAAGTCCCTGTTACTGAAATTGCCGTATTAGCAATTCCCAATGGATTTCCCCAGTGAAATTGCTACAACTTTTCCCCTATCCAATCAAGATTTTGAGCAGATATTTATTCACATCCGTCGCTGTGTATACTAATAAGCTCACTCATAAATGGCAATAGATGTTTGCAGTTCCTAACGTAGAAGATTTCTCGTTGTGAATAACTGTTATGGCTAATGGGTTAACTAATCAATGTGTATGTAGCATTTAGCAGGCAGATAGCATTACGGCCATAAGTACCATTCAGTCATACAAATGAAGTACAATCTGGTGTGATTTGATAGTGAGTATTACAGTATAATATTTGTTGATGACTATTGTGGGAGAGTCATTTGTCAGAATGAGTAATTAAAGACATAATTTGCGTTCGTAAATAAATATTCTGGTAGCGCTTATGTGCACTTGGTAATATATATTTTGGGTTGTTTTACCTCTGAACGGCATTTTTTTGCACATCATGGGCTAAATGGCCAGGTCATGAGGATCCCGAAGGCTCAGAGAAGGTTGGGGGAGGGGACCCACTGCAACAGCTGTTGGGAGACAGATGGTAGCCTCCCGTCAGGGCCATCTATTGTGTTCTTTAACGTGCACAGGGTATGGCTCTCCCGCACACGGGGCCACGGCTTAACGTCCCATCCGACGGACGGCGGCCTTTCAAAGCTCATCGGTGTCCCCTACTGACCGTGGGCAGGGCGGGGAATTTTACGGAGATAAATCTCAACGCTGAGCCAGCTGGGACTCGAACCTGGGAACTACAGATTACGAGCCTGGCGCGCTACCGACTGAGCCACCCCCGCCCCACAGCTGTTGGGAGACAGATGTTAGCTTCATGTGAAGGCTATACAACGTGTTTTTTAACGTGCACAGGGTATGGCTCTTCCCGCATACGGGGACACAGCTTAACGTCCCATCCGAAGAAAGGAGCCTTTTCCAAGCCCATCGGTGTCTCCTAGTGACCGAGGGTAGAGTGGAAGGTCTTGCTGAGATAAATCTCAACCCTGTACCGAGGCGGGGTGGCTCAGTCGGTAGGGCGCCAGGCTCGTAATCATTAGTTCCCAAGTTCGAATCCCAGCCTGGTCAGCGTTGAGATTTATCTCCGCAAAACTCCCTGCCCACGGTCAGTAGGGAACACCGATGGGCTTGGAAAGGTTACCGTCCGTCGGATGGGACGTTAAGCCGTGGAACCGTGTGCAGAAGAGCCATACCATGTGTACGTTAAAGAACACACTAGATGGCCTTGACCATCTGTCTCTCAACAGCCGTTCCAATGGGTCCCCTCCCCCAACCTTCTCTGACCCTCGGGGTTCTTGTGACCTGGCCATTTAGCCCATTGTGTGCAAAACAAAGTGCCGCTCAGAGGTAAAACAACCAACCAACGCTCTACCAGATAGGACTCGAACCTGGGAACTGCAGATTACGATCGTGACGTCCTACCGATTGAGCCATCCCCCCCTCCCTCATTTTGGGTAGTGTTTTTGTAATGCTTATTTTGGTTTTGTGTACGAGTTGACTTCTTTCACCTCTGAGCAGCGCTTTTGTGCATGCAATGTGTTAAATGGCCAGGTCACAAGAAACCCAATTGCTCAGAGAAGGTTGGGGGAGGGGACCCACTGCAACGGCTATTGAGAGACAGATGGTAGCCTCCCGTCAAAGCCATCCAGCTTGTTCTTTAAAGTGCACAGGGTATGGCTCTCCCGCACACGGGGCCACGGCTTAACGTCCCATCCGACGGACGGCGGCCTTTCCAAGCTCATCGGTGTCCCCTACTGACCGTGGGCAGGGCGGGGAATTTTGCGGAGATAAATCTCAACGCTGACCCAGCTGGGACTCGAACCTGGGAACTACAGATTATGAGCCTGGCGCGCTACCGACTGAGCCACCCCCGCCCCAACAATGTCAAAGAGGACTTGTCAGAACTGGTGTGCAATGACCAGTGCAATAGTTGTTGCTCAGAATGGAGAACCGAATTGCAGAGTCTTATTGAAGTCTTCGTGGGCCACGACTGGTTATGGATTATGTATGTTTGAATGTGTAAGTGGTGTAGCCAAGATTTTCTTATGGGGGTGGTGGGAGAATTCTAAAATTTAGAGACTATGTTAGAAATTGAAAATGAATGTCGATCCAGAAGGAAAACGTATCAGGAAGAAATTTTTGATTAATATAAACAATCGCAAGCATTAATCTTTTTAATTTTTCAGAATTCTTTTTAATTCTTTATCTTATTAAAAAAATGTATACTTTAGTGGGCGGGAGTTCAGACCACGTGCCTCCTCCCCATGCCAACGTCACTGCCATGTTCGTATACATGGTGGTCCTTTTGAGTAGGGGGTTGCTCAGTCAGTAGCGCACAGGGATCGTAATCTGCAGTTCCCAGGTTCGAGTCCCAGCTGGGTCAGCGTTGAGATTTATCTCCGCAAAATTCCTCGCCCTGCTCACGGTCAGTAGGAGACACCGATGGGCTTGGAAAGGCCTCCGTCCGTCGGATGGGACGTGGCTCCGTGTGCGGGAGAACCGAACCCTGTGCACGTTAAAGAACACCCTGGATGGTCTTGACGGGAGGCTACCATCTGTCTCTCAATAGCCGTTGCAGTGGGTCCCCTCCCCCAACCTTCTCTGAGCCTTCGGGGTCCTTGTGACCTGGCCATTTAGCCCATGGTGTGCAAAAAGGTGCCGCTCAGAGGTAAAACAACCAACCAACGCTGTACCAGGTGGGACTCGAACCTGGGAACTGAAGATTACGATCCTGACGTCCTACTGACTGAGCCATCCCCTCCGCATTTTGTGTAATAATTTGTGTATTTTGTAACGTTTATTTTTGTTTTGTGTTTAAGTTGGCTTCTTTTACCTTTGAGCAGCGCTTTTGTGCACGCAATGTACTAAATGACCAGGTCACAAAGACTCCGAAGACTCAGTGAAAGTTGGGCGGAGAGGACCACTAAACAGCGGTTAGGAGCCAGATAGTAAGTCTCCCTTAAGGCCATCCAGTGTATACTGTAACATGCATAGGGTATGGCTCTCCTGCACAAGCGACCACGGCTTAAAGTCTCATCCTTGGACGACAGCCTTTCCAACCATCGGTGTCCTCTACTAACCGAGAGCAGAGCTGGGGAGTTTTGCGGAGATAAATCTCAACGCTGGCCAGCTGGGACTCGAACCTGGGGGGCGGGGTGGCTCAGTCGGTAGCGGGCCAGGCACGTAATCTGTAGTTCCCAGGTTCGAGTCCCAGCTGGGTCAGCGTTGAGATTTATCTCCGCAAACTTCCCTGCCCACGGTCAGTAGGGAACACCGATGGGTTTGGAAAGGTTGCCGTCCGTCGGATGGGACGTTAAGCCGTGGCCCCGTGTGCGGGAGAGCCATACCCTGTGCACGTTAAAGAACACGCTGGGTGGCTTTGACGGGAGGCTAACATCTGTCTCCCAACAGCCGTTCCATGGGTCCCCTCCCCCAACCTTCTCTGAGCCTTCGGGTTCCATGTGACCTGGCCTTTTAGCCTATGGTGTGCAAAAAAGTGCCGCTCAGAGGTGAAACAACCCAACAACTCGAACCTGGGAACTATAGATTACAATGTCGATCTCCCTACTGAGCTACTCCACCTCCCTTTAGAAAGGACATTAATACATAGAGCCGTATACAAGACCATCATATATTGTGTAGAATATAAAAAAAAACATGGATGGATTTCGTAGGAGGATTCTGTCTCCTACGAGTTGTCCCGGGGATGGTATGTTTCTGTGGAAGCTATGACCCAGATTCGAGTCCGACTCTTCCAGCGTTGAGATTTATCCCTGCTAAATCTCCTCCGTGCCCTCGGTCAGAAAGGGGACGCTGATGGGTTTGGAAAGGCCACAGTCCTTTGGATGGGACAATGTTGGTCCCGCATGCTGGAGAGCCATACCCTGTGCACGTTAAAGAACAGGCTGGTATGTCCTTGAGGGTAGGCTTCATCTGTCTCCTAACAGTTGTCCAGTGGACTCAAAAATAACCCGCTTCCCCCAACCTTCTCTGAGCATCGGGATCCTTGTGACCTGGCTATTTAGACCATTGTGCCAAAAAAAAACAGTGTCATCAGAGGTAAAACAATCTGGCTGGTGGATTTTAAAATACACAGTCGTATCAGAATAATATGACCAACCCCAACACCTCCATTCCCATTATTAGGTAGGTGGTCATGTTATTCTGATAAGACTGTGTATATTCAAATCCTGATTATAATAATATCGTATTTCTTCTATTCTAAGACACAACTTAATTTCAGCACCACCAACAGACAAAAAGCTTTAATTCTAAGAAGAAGAAAAAAATAAAATAAATTTCTAAAATATATCTGACAAATATTTTTATTATAATAGAATTCAATTTACTAACAACAATAGTACTTATTTATCAGTAAGAATGCTATTCATCATTTCCTTCTGAATCAATATCAGAGTCTGATTATTCTGAGCCGTCTTTTTCTGCGTTTCTAAGACGCCATCGATTCTAAGACGAACCCCGTTTTCAGAGACGTTTATGTGTAAAAAAATGTGCGTCTTAGAATCGAAGAAATACGGTATATATATATATTGACTATAGGTATATATGAGGAAAAGGGTAAGTGGTCTATATAATAATTCTTAAAACATACAGACGTAACTAATAGTTTCATTTTATTTATTTGAAAAATGATTCCTTTGTACAAACAGGTTTCTTCACATGTAACTTCAAAACTTTATCCTAGATGGCGCCACTGTCCTACTCGATCTTGACATCGGCACAGCCACGGTAATATTCGTGAGGTCCACATCCCATTGCGCCTTTGCCGTTTTCGCAGGTGCCCCAGTTGTTGGCTAGAAAAGGAAATGGAACTAGTAAAGTGCACAGTGATGGAATGAAACACTCTGGTGTACATAAATTTACTTCATCACTACACTTTGCCAACTATAACGGGAAAAGAAAGACAGAAAACGTAAAAGGATCCTGACCGTCTATTGTAGGGGGGGGGGGGGGGATGGGTGGAGGGACTCTTGGATATCTGGATTTAAGAAAATTCTTAATAGAAATATGTAAATTAACTTATATTGACTCGATAGTGAAGAGGATTAATGGCATTCTAGGAAACTACGCCCATTTCAAAAAGAGTAACTGCTCTCTTTCAAAGAATCCCAGTCCCATCTGGGTCAGCGTTGAGATTTATCTCAGCAAAATTCCCCGCCCTGACGACGGTCAGTAGGGGACACCGATGGGCTTGGAAAGGCCGCCGTCCGTCTGATGGGACGTTAAAGCCGTGGCCCCGTGTGTGGGAGAGCCATACCCTGTGCACGTTAAAGAACACGCTGGATGGCCTTGACGGGAGGCTACCATCTCTCCCAACAGCTGTTCCAGTGGATCCCTTCCCCCAACCTTCTCTGAGCCTTCGGGGTCCATGTGACCTGACAATTTAGGCCATTGTGTGCAAAAAAGTGCCGCTTAGAGGTAAAACAACCGAACCCAACTCAAAGAATCCCTTTTCGGGAGAAATTTATGTGGAAGCTTTGAACAGGATATTTTGGGTCATCTGACATCTAAAATATTTCACTTAATATTTAAAAAGAAAATCGCGGTGGTATTTTCCTGACAGTAGAAAGAAATGAAGTATTTTTCTAGTGTGTTTCTTCAAATAATTCTCAAACATGGACATCGGCAGCAGTGTTTTTCTTTTTTTCTTTTCCGGGGTAGGGGGAGAGGCAAAAGAAAAAAAAATGTTTGGAAGTGTAGAAATATTCATGACGAATCGTAATGAGCATAGTTGCGAATACAGCAGTTATGCATATACAGTCGCTCAACAAAATATCCGAACACTACAGTTGATAACAGAATTCATAAAAAATATCTGGCAACGATTTTTTTTTTATAAATTAGTGATTTGGCAACCTTCGTGTCACGTGACACGAAGGTTGCCAATAATTTTTTTGATCAATTTTTTTTTCCAGAACAACCAATCGCAAAGAACTTGTTGGATAGTTGTTGAACTTGCCCTATGTAGTTCTGAGGATCCTTTTGACTTGGCTGTTTAGCAAATTATATGCGCAACGGTATCACTCAAAAGCATCCCAACTCATCGTTAAAGAAAATCTACCAAACATTAAAAGGGGCGAGGGTGGCCCAGTCGGTAGCGCGCCAGGCTCGTAATCTCTAGTTCCCAGGTTCGAGTCCCAGATGGATCAGCGTTGAGATTTATCTCCGCAAAATTCCCCGCCCTGCCCACGGTCAGTAGGGGACACCGATGGGTTTGGAAAGGCCGCCGTCCGTCGGATGGGACGTTAAACCGTGGCCCTGTGTGCGGGAGAGCCATACCTTGTGCACGTTAAAGAACACGCTGGATGGCCTTGACGGGAGGCTACCATTTGTCTCCCAACAGCTGTTCCAGTGGGTCTTCTCCCCCAACATTCTCTGAGCCTTCGGGGTCCATGTGACCTGGCCATTTAGCCCATGGTGTGCAAAAAAGTGCCGATCAGAGGTAAAACAACCCAACGTTAAAGAACACGCTGGATGGCCTTGACGGGAGGCTACCATCTGTCTTCCAACAACTGTTCCAGTGGGTCCCCTCCCCCAACATTCTCTGAGCCTTCGCGGTCCATGTGACCTGGCCATTTAGCCCATTGTGTGCAAAAAAGTGCCGCTCAGAGGTAAAACAACCCAACGTTAAAGAACACGCTGGATGGCCTTGACGGGAGGCTACCATCTGTCTCCCAACAGCTGTTCCAGTGGGTCCCTTTCCCCAACCTTCTCTGAGCCTTCGGGATCCATGTGACCTGGCCATTTAGCCCATAGTGTGCAAAAAAGTGTCGTCAGAGGTAAAACAACCCAACTAAACATTAAAAACAATTTAAAAAAAGCACCTGTCTTGTAATGCCACTGGAAGACACATCTATCGCATTTCAGTCCTTGAGGAAGTTTGAGTTTTATTTCAAAGACACCTGTAGTAGGAGGTAGGACGTATTTTGTACCGGAACCATCAGCTAAGGGAATGGGATATTTGTCTAGACAGTCTTGGACAATCTTCACACCGTCTTGGACAGGACACAGCTTGAATTCAAAGAATCCTCGATGATTGGCGTGCAGATTAACTTTCGTTATGATCTCTTCACCGGATTTGTAGGTTTTGACGATAATTCCTTTGCCATAGGTTCCTCCATCCTCATTTGGACGAGGTTCTGGCAGATCCCAGGGGTCACCACAGATGCCACATTTGCCTCCATTCCTTTGCCAGTGCCTCTGAAAATAATCAAAAAGTTATTTTAAAGAAATTGGTAATTTAACCGTTTAAGAGCATAAATATATTAGATGAAAAACTCCCATAGCATTAAAAAAAGAAATTTTTAAGAAATGAGTGATTTTTCTGCTGAAAAAAATTATATCCAGAGACATCCGATTCTCCAAAAAGAAAAATAGAGATATTCAAAGTTACCAAATCCTCTTGATACAAAAAGAGAGGAGATATTCAGAGTTCCTAGATTGTCCTGAGAGAAAAAGAGGAGTTATTGAGAGTTACCCTCTTCTCCAGAGAGAAAAAGTGGAGATAGTCAAAATAACCAGCTTCTCAGAGAGAAAAAGAGGAACTAGTCAAAATAACCAGCTTCTCCAGAAAGGAAAAGACGAGATTGTCAAAATAACCCGCTTCTCAAAGAGAGAAAAAGACGAGATAGTCAAAATAACCCGCTTCTCAAAGAGAGAAAAAAGAAACGATAGTCAAAATAACCAGCTTCTCAGAGAGAAAAAGAGGAACTAGTCAAAATAACCAGCTTCTCCAAAAAGAAAAAGAGGAGATAGTCTAAATAACCAGCTTTTCCAGAGAGAAAAAAAAGAAATATAATAACCAGATCATGGAGAGTGAAAAAGAGGAGATAGAATTACCAGATTCTGCAGAGCTAAGAAGAGGATATAGACAGAATAACACGATTCCCCAAAGAGAAAACTAAGATATAATCAGAATAACCCGATTCCCCAGAGAGAAAACTAAGATATAATCAGAATAACCCGATTCCCCAAAGAGAAAACTAAGATATAATCAGAATAACCCGATTCCCCAGAGAGAAAACTAAGATATAATCAGAATAACCCGATTCCCCAGAGAGAAAACTGAGATATAATCAGAATAACCCGATTCCCCAAAGAGAAAACTAAGATATAATCAGAATAACCCGATTCCCCAGAGAGAAAACTAAGATATAATCAGAATAACCCGATTCCCCAAAGAGAAAACTAAGATATAATCAGAATAACCCGATTCCCCAAAGAGAA
The DNA here is from genome assembly GCA_038380435.1 of Ryuthela nishihirai. Taxonomy (NCBI): domain Eukaryota; kingdom Metazoa; phylum Arthropoda; class Arachnida; order Araneae; family Heptathelidae; genus Ryuthela; species Ryuthela nishihirai. The sequence goes on from JAWZYU010000026.1 coordinate 7,511,639, forward strand.
AACTAAGATATAATCAGAATAACCCGATTCCCCAGAGAGAAAACTGAGATATAATCAGAATAACCCGATTCCCCAATGAGAAAACTAAGATATAATCAGAATAACCCGATTCCCCAGAGAGAAAACTAAGATATAATCAGAATAACCCGATTCCCAAAGAGAAAACTAAGATATAATCAGAATAACCCGATTCCCCAAAGAGAAAACTAAGATATAATCAGAATAACCCGATTCCCCAGAGAGAAAACTAAGATATAATAAGAATAACCCGATTCCCCAGAGAGAAAACTAAGATATAATCAGAATAACCCGATTCCCCAAAGAGAAAACTAAGATATAATCAGAATAACCCGATTCCCCAAAGAGAAAACTAAGATATAATAAGAATAACCCGATTCCCCAGAGAGAAAACTAAGATATAATCAGAATAACCCGATTCCCCAAAGAGAAAACTAAGATATAATCAGAATAACCCGATTACCCAAAGAGAAAACTAAGATATAATCAGAATAACCCGATTCCCCAGAGAGAAAACTAAGATATAATCAGAATAACCCGATTCCCCAAAGAGAAAACTAAGATATAATCAGAATAACCCGATTCCCCAGAGAGAAAACTAAGATATAATCAGAATAACCCGATTCCCCAGACAGAAAACTAAGATATAATCAGAATGACCCGATTCCCCAAAGAGAAAACTAAGATATAATCAGAATAACCCGATTCCCCAGAGAGAAAACTAAGATATAATCAGAATAACCCGATTCCCTAAAGAGAAAACTAAGATATAATCAGTATAACCCGATTCCCTAAAGAGAAAACTAAGATATAATCAGAATAACCCGATTCCCCAGAGAGAAAACTAAGATATAATCAGAGTAACCCGATTCCCCAAAGAGAAAACTAAGATATAATCAGAATAACCCGATTCCCAAAGAGAAAACTAAGATATAATCAAAATAACCCGATTCCCCAGAGAGAAAACTAAGATATAATCAGAATAACCCGATTCCCCAGAGAGAAAACTAAGATATAATCAGGATAACCCGATTCCCCAGAGAGAAAACTAAGATATAATCAGAATAACCCGATTCCCCAGAGAGAAAACTAAGATATAATCAGAATAACCCGATTCCCCAGAGAGAAAACTAAGATATAATCAGAATAACCCGATTCCCCAAAGAGAAAACTAAGATATAATCAGAATAACCCGATTCCCCAGAGAGAAAACTAAGATATAATCAGAATAACCCGATTCCCCAGAGAGAAATCTAAGATATAATCAGAATAACCCGATTCCCCAAAGAGAAAACTAAGATATAATCAGAATAACCCGATTCCCCAGAGAGAAAACTAAGATATAATCAGAATAACCCGATTCCCAAAGAGAAAACTAAGATATAACCAGAATAACCCGATTCCCCAGAGAGAAAACTAAGATATAATCAGAATAACCCGATTCCCAAAGAGAAAACTAAGATATAATCAGAATAACCCGATTCCCAAAGAGAAAACTAAGATATAATCAAAATAACCCGATTCCCCAGAGAGAAAACTAAGATATAATCAGAATAACCCGATTCCCCAAAGAGAAAACTAAGATATAATCAGAATAACCCGATTCCCCAAAGAGAAAACTAAGATATAATCAGAATAACCCGATTCCCAAAGAGAAAACTAAGATATAACCAGAATAACCCGATTCCCCAGAGAGAAAACTAAGATATAATCAGAATAACCCGATTCCCAAAGAGAAAACTAAGATATAATCAGAATAACCCGATTCCCAAAGAGAAAACTAAGATATAATCAAAATAACCCGATTCCCCAGAGAGAAAACTAAGATATAATCAGAATAACCCGATTCCCCAAAGAGAAAACTAAGATATAATCAGAATAACCCGATTCCCCAAAGAGAAAACTAAGATATAATCAGAATAACCCGATTCCCAAAGAGAAAACTAAGATATAATCAGAATAACCCGATTCCCAAAGAGAAAACTAAGATATAATCAGAATAACCCGATTCCCCAGAGAGAAAACTAAGATATAATCAGAATAACCCGATTCCCCAAAGAGAAAACTAAGATATAATCAGAATAACCCGATTCCCCAGAGAGAAAACTAAGATATAATCAGAATAACCCGATTCCCCAAAGACAAAAATAAGATAAAAAAAATTTTTTTTTCAGAAATATTAATTATCGTATTGTATTCACCAAACGAAAATTATTCTTTTGTATTTCCAAAAGAAATTTTACTCTTGTGTCCCTCAACGAATTTTCTATTGTGCCCAACAATCGAATTGTAACTATTTGCGCCCCTCAAATTGACCATCTCCCAATAAGAGGTATCCCTAAGACCTTGGGGCGGGGGTGGCTCAGATGGTAGCGCACCAGGCTCGTAATCTGTAGTTCCCAGGTTCGAGTCCCAGCTGAGTCAGCGTTGAAATTTATCTCCGCAAAACTCTACCGACCTGCCCATGGTCAATAGGGGAAACTGATGGGCGTGGAAAGGCCGCCGTCCGTCGGATGGGACGTTAAGCCGTGGCCCCGTGTGCGGGAGAGCCATACCCTGTGCACGTTAAAGAACACGCTGGATGGTCTTGACGGGAGGCTACCATCTGACTCCCAATCGGGGTCCATGTGACCTGGCCATTTAGTCCATGGTGTGCAAAAAAGTGCCGCTCACAGGTAAAACAACACAACCCAACCTAAGACCTCCCTAACGATATTGTCCCTCTCAAATAGCAAATATTGTGAATTATGATCATCATTGCAAAGCAAAGGACTAAAAGACCTAGATCAATTATTCTCATATCAAATGACCCCTGTCGCGTCACCTTGATCTCTTGGGGTCCGGTAGCACGCCAGGCTCGTAATCTGTAGTTCCCAAGTTCGAGTCCCAGCTGGGCGAGCGTTGAGATTTATCTCCGCAAAATTCCTCGCCCTGCCCACGGTCAGTAGGGGACACCGATGGGCTTGGAAAGGTCGCCGTCCGTCGGATGGGACGTTAAACCTTGGCCCCGTGTGCGGGAGAGCCACACACTGTGCACGTTAAAGAACACGCTGGATGGCCTTGACGGGAGGCTACCATCTGTCTCCCAACAGCTGTTCCAATGGGTCCCCTGCCCCAACCTTCTCTGAGCCTTCGGGGTCCATGTGACCTGGCCATTTAGCCAATGGTGTGCAAAACAGTGCCGCTCAGAGGTAAAACAACCCAACGTTAAAGAACACACTGGATGACCTTGACGGGAGGCTACCATCTGTCTCCCAATAGGTGTTCCAGTGGGTCCCTTCCCCCAACCTTCTCTGAGCCTTCCGGGTCCATGTGACCTGGCCATTTAGCCCATGGTGTGCAAAAAAGTGCCGCTCAGAGGAAAAACAACCCAACCTCTTGGTGTCAATGGATGTCGCCTTCGCTGGCCTCAGTGGTAAGGGTAGGGGACGTTCAACACTTAAAATTTATATTGAGGTTCGAGGATTAATTATTCCAGTACCAGTGCCTTAAAGTGTCTCTCCCGTTCATAGTTCCACCCAAAACTATGCAACCTTTGAGAGGAATTAATATCCCACCGCTGTATAGTCAGTCACCTTTAAATAATGAATAATCAGAAGGCACTTGTTGCAAACTTAACATGAGCTTTATTTATATCCTTTTCATCAGTGTTACCTTTCTGTTGCTAGGATACCTCTTAGGAGGTTGTCTGTTATTCTTAGGATATATCTTCCGTTCTCTGTAGTCACACAAACTGCTTAGGATTAGTCACACAGACCTTTGATACATAAATGTGGTCACACAGACCTTCGTTACGTATGGTCACATAGACCTCTGATGTATATATGGACACACAGACCTCTGATGTACATATGGTCACACAGACCTCTGATGTACATATGGTCACACAGACCTCTGATGTACATATGGTCACACAGACCTCTGATGTACATATGGTCACACAGACCTGTGATGTATATATGGTCACACAGACCTCTGATGTACATATGGTCACACAGACCTCTGATGTACATATGGTCACATAGACCTTTGATGTACATATGGTCACACAGACCTCTGATGTACCTATGGTCACACAGACCTGTGATATATATATGGTCACACAGACTTCTGATGTATATATGGTCGCACAGACTTCTGATGTATATATGGTCACACAGACCTCTGATGCATATATGGTCACACAGACCTCTGATGTACATATGGTCACACAGACCTCTGATGTACATATGGTCACACAGACCTTTGATGTACATATGGTCACACAGACCTCTGATGTACATATGGTCACACAGACCTGTGATGTATATATGGTCACACAGACTTCTGATGTATATATGGTCGCACAGACTTCTGATGTATATATGGTCGCACAGACTTTTGATGTATATATGGTCACACAGACCTCTGATGCATATATGGTAACACAGACCTCTGATGTACATATGGTCACACAGACCTCTGATGTACATATGGTCACACAGACCTCTGATGTACATATGGTCACAAAGACCTCTGATGTACATATGGTCACACAGACCTGTGATGTACATATGGTCACACAGACCTGTGATGTATATATGGTCACACAGACTTCTGATGTATATATGGTCGCACAGACTTCTGATGTATATATGGTCACACAGACCTCTGATGCATATATGGTCACACAGACCTCTGATGTACATATGGTCACACAGACCTCTGATGTACATATGGTCACACAGACCTCTGATGTACATATGGTCACACAGACCTCTGATGTACATATGGTCACACAGACCTCTGATGTACATATGGTCACACAGACCTCTGATGTACATATGGTCACACAGACCTCTGATGTATATATGGTCACACAGACTTCTGATGTATATATGGTCACACAGACTTCTGATGTATATATGGTCACACAGACTTCTGATGTACATATGGTCACACAAACCTCTGATGTATATATGGTCACACAGACCTCTGATGTACATATGGTCACACAGACTTCTGATGTACATATGGTCACACAGACTTCTGATGTACATATGGTCACACAGACTTCTGATGTACATATGATCACACAGAATTCTGATGTATATATGGTCGCACAGACTTCTGATGCATATATGGTCACACAGACCTCTGATGCATATATGGTAACACAGACCTCTGATGTACATATGGTCACACAGACCTCTGATGTACATATGGTCACACAGACCTCTGATGTACATATGGTCACACAGACCTCTGATGTACATATGGTCACACAGACCTGTGATGTATATATGGTCACACAGACTTCTGATGTATATATGGTCGCACAGACTTCTGATGTATATATGGTCACACAGACCTCTGATGCATATATGGTCACACAGACCTCTGATGTACATATGGTCACACAGACCTCTGATGTACATATGGTCACACAGACCTCTGATGTACATATGGTCACACAGACCTCTGATGTACATATGGTCACACAGACCTCTGATGCATATATGGTCACACAGACCTCTGATGTACATATGGTCACACAGACCTCTGATGTACATATGGTCACACAGACCTTTGATGTACATATGGTCACACAGACCTCTGATGTACATATGGTCACACAGACCTGTGATGTATATATGGTCACACAGACTTCTGATGTATATATGGTCGCACAGACTTCTGATGTATATATGGTCGCACAGACTTTTGATGTATATATGGTCACACAGACCTCTGATGCATATATGGTAACACAGACCTCTGATGTACATATGGTCACACAGACCTCTGATGTACATATGGTCACACAGACCTCTGATGTACATATGGTCACACAGACCTCTGATGTACATATGGTCACACAGACCTGTGATGTACATATGGTCACACAGACCTGTGATGTATATATGGTCACACAGACTTCTGATGTATATATGGTCACACAGACCTTTGATGTACATATGGTCACACAGACCTCTGATGTACATATGGTCACACAGACCTGTGATGTATATATGGTCACACAGACTTCTGATGTATATATGGTCGCACAGACTTCTGATGTATATATGGTCGCACAGACTTCTGATGTATATATGGTCACACAGACTTGTGATGTACATATGGTCACACAAACCTCTCATGTATATATGGTCACACAGACCTCTGATGTACATATGGTCACACAGACTTCTGATGTACATATGGTCACACAGACTTCTGATGTACATATGGTCACACAGACTTCTGATGTACATATGATCACACAGACTTCTGATGTACATATGATCACACAGACTTCTGATGTACATATGGTCACACAGACTATTCTTATTGTTGAATCTAACCCTACCTTCAGAATCTCAGTCTCCCGAGAAACGCACGATTCAATACGAAGTCAGATACGACCCTCGCTGGACCCTTTCTCTCCTGCCGCTCATGCCTTCAAGGTCTGCAAGTTCTGAAGGTGGCAACAGCGCTCGCCCCCACCATCCAGTAGTGCCATAAAGTTTCTTCCGACGACCAACACCTTGTGAGCGAACAAGAGAAGGTGGAGGAGGATGCCTCATCACGGTTGCCCTCAGTGACAAGGCTTCATTTCCTATCACCTTAGGAAGTGGATCGCCTTCTTGACCTGCAGACACAGGGGCGGGGTTGGCTTAGTCGGTAGCGCGCCAGGCTCGTAATCTGTAGTTCCTAGGTTCGAGTCCCAGTTGGATCAGCGTTGAGATTTATCTTCGCAAAATCCCCCGCCCTGCCCACGGTCAGTAGGGGACACCGATGGGCTTGGAAAGGCCGCCGTCCGTCGGATGGGACGTTAAGCCGTGGCTCCGTGTGCGGGAGAGACATACCCTGTGCACGTTAAAGAACACGCTGGATGGCCTTGACGGGAGGCTACCATCTGTCTGCCAACAGCTGTTCCAGTGGGTGCCCTACTCCAACCTTCTCTGAGCCTTCACGGTCCATGTGACCTGGCCATTTAGCCCATGGTGTGCAAAAAAGTGCCGACCAGAGGTAAATCAACCCAACCGAATTGACCTGCACACATTTTTGATGCATCTCGTGCACTAAGTGCAGTGTCATCAATTCGACGTTCCCAGCAAATAGAAATAGTTACAGGCAATAACCATACCAGAAGAACAAAATAGACAGGTATCATCCATATGTACATTGACAATAGAAATTATTATCATTAAAAATATCAATATCTATGACATATATTACATTATGTACTTATTAAATTATTAAAAAAATCACTTAATTAATTATGCGATGGATACTACAAACCCTAATCCGACTTTTCTCAGAATCGATTACCGGTGAATCACGATTTTAATTGGGGCGGAGGTGGCTCAGTCGGTAGTGTGCCAGACTCGTAATCTGCAGCTTTTCCAGTGGGTCCCCTCCCCCAACCTTCTCTGAGCCTTTGGGGTCCTTGTGACCTAGCCATTTAGCCCATTGTGTGCAAAAAATTGCCGCTCAGAGGTAAAACAACCCAACGTTAAAGAACCCGCTGGATGGCCTTGACGGGAGACTACCATCTGTCTCCCAACAGCTGTTCCAGTAGGTCCCCTCCCCCAACCTTCTCTGAGCCTTCGGAGTCCTTGTAACCTGGCAATTTAGCTCATGGTGTGCAAAAAAGTGCCGCTCAGAGGTAAAACAACCCAACGTTAAAGAACACGCTTGATGTCCTTGACGGGAGGCTACCATCTGTCTCCCAACAGCTGTTCCAGTGGGTCCCCTCCCCCAACCTTTTCTGTTCCTTCGGGGTCCTTGCAACCTGGCCATTTAGCCCATTGTGTGCAAAAAATTGCCGCTCACAGGTAAAACAACCCAACGTTAAAGAACACGCTGGATGGACTTGACGGGAGGCTACCATCTGTCTCTCAACAGCCGTTCCAGTGGGTCCCCTCCCCCAACCTTCTCTGAGCCTTTGGGGTCCTTGTGACCTGGCCATTTAGCCCATTGTGTGCAAAAAAGTGCCGCCCAGAGGTAAAACAACCGAACCCAACGTGTTAATTACACAGACTGACAGAAATTTTCCTGCAAGTTTCGCTTGTCACTTGGATCGAATATTTTGAATTCCATAAACAGTTCACATGAATTTTTTTAACATGGACTATTACAAAACAACAAACTGAACTTACACCAATTCCTCCGCAGTACAGTTCTCCATCATTGTAGTTCGCAGGAGTGTTGAAGCCGTATCTCCACATAGTGGATCTGCCAGGCGGGTCCTCCAATCGTCCATGGCCCCACACAATCCCCTCAACCAACGCGACGACCACTATTCTCAACATGACTTCTATTCTTCAATGGCAAATGAACTGCGGCAGAAATTAAAGAGAGTAGGCCCGATGCTTTGGCCTTGATGTTCTTTATATGAAGAAGATGTTTTTTCGCCACATACTACATTCCACGAGTTCTCACGTTTCTGGTGCACTCGTCTTTACCTACTCAGATTACACACACACACTCAGATTACACACTACTGAGATTACACACACTCAGATTACTACTCAGATTAAGCACAGTTCTGATTCTCATTTCAGAGTTGATACTTCTGAAACCAATAATCATCTACAGATAGATTACGACCAACTGTAGACAGACGCAAATTCCCACAAACATATCTGTCTTAACTCTTTCTAGGGTCGGGGGTGACTCAGTCGGTAGCGCGCCAGACTCGTAATCTGTAGTTCCCAGGTTCGAGTCCCAGCTGGGTAAGCGTTGAGATTTATATCCGCCAAATTCCCCGCCCTGCCCACGGTCAGTAGGGGATACCGATGGGCTTGGAAAGGCCGCCGTCCGTCGGATGGGACGTTAAGCCGTGGCCCCGTGTGCGGGAGAGCCATACCCTGTGTACGTTAAAGAACACGCTGGATGGCCTTGACGGGAGACTACCATCTGTCTCCCAACAGCTGTTCCAGTGAGTTCCCTCCCCCAACCTTCTCTGAGCCTTCGGGGTCCATGTGACCTGGCCATTTAACCCATGGTGTGCAAAAAAGTGCCGCTCCGAGGTAAAACAACCCAACAACCCAACTGTGGAAGCTATGACCCCAGATTCGAGTCTCGACTCTTCCAGCGTTGAGATTTATCCCTGCCAAATCTCCTCCCTGCCTCGGTCAGAAAGGGGACGCTGATGGGTTTGGAAAGGCCACAGTCCTTTGGATGGGACAATGTTGGTCCCGCATGCTGGAAAACCATACCCTGTGCACGTTAAAGAACACGCTGGTATGTCCTTGAGGGTAGGCTTCATCTGTCTCCTAACAGTTGTCTAGTGGACTCAAAAATAACCCGCTTCCCCCAACCTTCTCTGAGCATCGGGATCCTTGTGACCTGGCTATTTAGACCATTGTGCCAAAAAAAAAACAGTGTCATCAGAGGTAAAACAATCTGGCTGGTGGATTTTAAAATACACAGTCGTATCAGAATAATATGACCAACCCCAACACCTCCATTCCCATTATTAGGTAGGTGGTCATGTTATTCTGATAAGACTGTGTATATTCAAATCCTGATTATAATAATATCGTATTTCTTCTATTCTAAGACGCACCTTAATTTCAGCACCACCAACAGAAAAAAAGCTTTAATTCTAAGAAGAAAAAAAAATAAAATAAATTTCTAAAATATATCTAACAAATATTTTTATTATAATAGAATTCAATTTACTAACAACAATAGTACTTATTTATCAGTAAGAATGCTATTCATCATTTCCTTCTGAATCAATATCAGAGTCTGATTATTCTGAGCCGTCTATTTCTGCGTTTCTAAGACGCCATCGATTCTAAGACGAACCCCGTTTTCAGAGACGTTTATGTGTAAAGAAATGTGCGTCTTAGAATCGAAGAAATACGGTATATATATTGACTATAGATATATATGAGGAAAAGGGTAAGTGGTCTATATAATAATTCTTAAAACATACAGACGTAACTAATAGTTTCATTTTATTTATTTGAAAAATGATTCCTTTGTACAAACAGGTTTCTTCACATGTAACTTCAAAACGTTATCCTAGATGGCGCCACTGTCCTACTCGATCTTGACATCGGCACAGCCACGGAAATATTCTTGAGGTCCACATCCCATTGCGCCTTTGCCGTTTTCGCAGATACCCCAGTTGTTGGCTAGAAAAGGAAATGGAACTAGTAAAGTGCACAGTGATGGAATGAAACACTCTGGTGTACATAAATTTACTTCATCACTACACTTTGCCAACTATAACGGGAAAAGATAAGACAGAAAACGTAAGAGGATCCTGACCGTCTATTTTTTTTTTTGGGGGGGGGGGGGTGATGGGTGGAGGGACTCTTGGATATCTGGATTTAAGAAAATTCTTATTAGAAACATGTAAATTAACTTATATTGACTCGATAGTGAAGAGGATTAAAGGCATTCTAGGAAACTACGCCCATTTTAAAAAGAGTAACTGCTCTCTTTCAAAGAATCCCTTTTCGGGAGAAATTTATGTGGAAGCTTTGAACAGGACATTTTGGGTCATCTGACATCTAAAATATTTCACTTAATATTTAAAACGAAAATCGCGGTGGTATTTTCCTGACAGTAGAAAGAAAATGAAGTATTTTTCTAGTGTCTTTCTTCAAATAATTCTCAAACATGGACATCGGCAGCAGTGTTTTTCTTTTTTTCTTTTCCGGGAAAAGAAAAAAAAATGTTTGGAAGTATAGAAATGTTCATGACGAATCGTAATGAGCATAGTTGGGAATACAGCAATTATGCATATACAGTCGCTCAACAAAATATCCGAACACTACGGTTGATAACAAAATTCATAAAAAATATCTGGCAACGATTTTTTTTTATGTAAATTAGTGATTTGGCAACCTTCGTGTCACGTGACACGAATGTTGCCAATAATTTTTTCGATCAATTTTTTTTCCAGAACAACCGACCGCAAAGAACTTGTCGGATAGTTGTTGAACTTACCCTATGTAGTTCTGAGGGTCCTTGTGACTTGGCTGTTTAGCAAATTATATGCGCAACGGTATCACTCAAAAGCATCCCAACTCATCGTTAAAGAAAGTCTCCATCCATCCCATCCTCATCCTCAAGCAGCCATGGACTACGGAGGTGCAACCAGACCGTGCAATTTAGTTCTCCAAGCAAGTCTATCCTGAGCTACATCTACTGCATCTGGCCACTTCACACCAATTCTAACAAGGTCCTGTTTGACATTGTCTGCCCACCGCATCCTAGGTCTCCCCCTCATTCTGAGGCCTTTAGGCACACTGTTCATAACCCTATTCGCCAATCTATAATTATTCATACGGGCAACATGGCCAAACCAACGGAGTCTCTCTCTGCACAATATGCTGCTTAAAGGAGGTTGCAAACTCCTTTGCCTAACCTCATCATTAGTTGCAAAGTTAAACACCTACTAAACATTAAAAACAATTTAAAAAAATCACCTGTCTTGTAATGCCACTGGAAGACACATCTATCGCATTTCAGTCCTTGAGGAAGTTTGAGTTTTACTTCAAAGACAGCTTTACCACCATGAGGTAGGACGTACTTGGTGCCGGAACCATCAGCTAAGGGAATGGGATATTTGTCTAGACAGTCTTGGTCAATCTTCACACCATCTTGGACAGGACATAGTTTGAATTCAAAGTATCCTCGATGATTGGCGACCAGATTAACTTTCGTCATCATCTCTTCACCGGATTTGTAGGTTTTGACGATAATTCCTTTGCCATAGGTTCCTCCATCCTCATTTGGACGAGGTTCTGGCAGATCCCAGGGGTCACCACAGATGCCACATTTGCCTCCGTTCTTTTGCCAGTGCCTCTGAAAATAATCAAAAAGTTATTTTGAAGAAATTGGTAATTTAACCGTTTAAGAGCATAAATATATTAGATGAAAAACTCCCATAGCATTAAAAAAAGAAATTTTTAAGAAATGAGTGATTCTTCTGGTGAAAAAAATTATATCCAGAGTCATCCGATTCTCCAAGAAGAAAAATAGAGATATTCAAAGTTACCAAATCCTCTTGAGACAAAAAGAGGGGAGATATTCAGAGTTCCTAGATTGTCCTGAGAGAAAAAGAGGCGATATTGAGAGTTACCCTCTTCTCCAGAGAGAAATAGTGGAGATAGTCAAAATGCACCGCTTTTCCAGAGAGAAAAAGAGGAGAGAGTCAAAATAACCAGCTTCTCAGAGAGAAAAAAAGGAACTAGTCAAAATAACCAGCATCACAAAGAGAGAAAAAGAAACGAGAGTCAAAATAACCAGCTTTTTCAGAGAGAAAAAGTGGAGATAGTCAAAATGCACCGCTTTTCCAGAAAGAAAAAGAGTGATAGTCAAAATAACCAGCTTCTCAGAGAGAAAAAGAGGAACTAGTCAAAATAACCAGCTTCTCAGAGAGAAAAAGAGGAACTAGTCAAAATAACCAGCTTCTCCAGAAAGAAAAAGAGGCGATAGTCTAAATAACCATCTTCTCAGAGAGAAAAAGAGGAACTAGTCAAAATAACCAGCTTCTCAGAGAGAAAAAGAGGAACTAGTCAAAATAACCAGCTTCTTCAGAAAGAAAAAGAGGAACTAGTCAAAATAACCAGCTTTTCAGAGAGAAAAAGAGGAACTAGTCAAAATAACCAGCTTCTCCAGAAAGAAAAAGAGGAACTAGTCAAAATAACCAGCTTCTCAGAGAGAAAAAGAGGAACTAGTCAAAATAACCAGCTTCTCCAGAAAGAAAAAGAGGAACTAGTCAAAATAACCAGCTTCTCAGAGAGAAAAAGAGGAACTAGTCAAAATAACCAGCTTCTCCAGAAAGAAAAAGAGGAGATAGTCTAAATAATCAGCTTCTCAGAGAGAAAAAGAGGAACTAGTCAAAATAACCAGCTTCTCAGAGAGAAAAAGAGGAACTAGTCAAAATAACCAGCTTCTCAGAGAGAAAAAGAGGAACTAGTCAAAATAACCAGCTTCTCAGAGAGAAAAAGAGGAACTAGTCAAAATAACCAGCTTCTCCAGAAAGAAAAAGAGGAACTAGTCAAAATAACCAGCTTCTCAGAGAGAAAAAGAGGAACTAGTCAAAATAACCAGCTTCTCAGAGAGAAAAAAGAGGAACTAGTCAAAATAACCAGCTTCTCCAGAAAGAAAAAGAGGAACTAGTCAAGATAACCAGCTTCTCAGAGAGAAAAGGAGGAACTAGTCAAAATAACCAGCTTCTCCAGAAAGAAAAAGAGGAACTAGTCAAAATAACCAGCTTCTCAGAGAGAAAAAGAGGAACTAGCCAAAATAACCAGCTTCTCCAGAAAGAAAAAGAGGAGATAGTCTAAATAACCAGCTTCTCAGAGAGAAAAAGAGGAACTAGTCAAAATAACCAGCTTCTCCAGAAAGAAAAAGAGGAACTAGTCAAAATAACCAGCTTCTCAGAGAGAAAAAGAGGAACTAGTCAAAATAACCAGCTTCTCCAGAAAGAAAAAGAGGAACTAGTCAAAATAACCAGCTTCTCAGAGAGAAAAAGAGGAACTAGTCAAAATAACCAGCTTCTCCAGAAAGAAAAAGAGGAACTAGTCAAAATAACCATCTTCTCAGAGAGAAAAAGAGGAACTAGTCAAAATAACCAGCTTCTCAGAGAGAAAAAAAGGAACTAGTCAAAATAACCAGCTTCTCCAGAAAGAAAAAGTGGAACTAGTCAAAATAACCAGCTTCTCAGAGAGAAAAAGAGGAACTAGTCAAAATAACCAGCTTCTCAGAGAGAAAAAGAGGAACTAGTCAAAATAACCAGCTTCTCCAGAAAGAAAAAGAGGAGATAGCCAAAATAACCATCTTCTCAGAGAGAAAAAGAGGAACTAGTCAAAATAACCAGCTTCTCCAGAAAGAAAAAGAGGCGATAGTCTAAATAACCATCTTCTCAGAGAGAAAAAGAGGAACTAGTCAAAATAACCAGCTTCTCAGGGAGAAAAAGAGGAACTAGTCAAAATAACCAGCTTCTCCAGAAAGAAAAAGAGGAGATAGCCAAAATAACCATCTTCTCAGAGAGAAAAAGAGGAACTAGTCAAAATAACCAGCTTCTCCAGAAAGAAAAAGAGGCGATAGTCTAAATAACCATCTTCTCAGAGAGAAAAAGAGGAACTAGTCAAAATAACCAGCTTCTCCAGAAAGAAAAAGAGGCGATAGTCTAAATAACCAGCTTCTCAGAGAGAAAAAGAGGAACTAGTCAAAATAACCAGCTTCTCCAGAAAGAAAAAGAGGAACTAGTCAAAATAACCATCTTCTCAGAGAGAAAAAGAGGAACTAGTCAAAATAACCAGCTTCTCAGAGAGAAAAAGAGGAACTAGTCAAAATAACCAGCTTCTCCAGAAAGAAAAAGAGGAACTAGTCAAAATAACCAGCTTCTCAGAGAGAAAAAGAGGAACTAGTCAAAATAACCAGCTTCTCCAGAAAGAAAAAGAGGAACTAGTCAAAATAACCAGCTTCTCAGAGAGAAAAAGAGGAACTAGCCAAAATAACCAGCTTCTCCAGAAAGAAAAAGAGGAGATAGTCTAAATAAAGAGCTTCTCAGAGAGAAAAAGAGGAACTAGTCAAAATAACCAGCTTCTCCAGAAAGAAAAAGAGGAACTAGTCAAAATAACCAGCTTCTCAGAGAGAAAAAGAGGAACTAGTCAAAATAACCAGCTTCTCCAGAAAGAAAAAGAGGAACTAGTCAAAATAACCATCTTCTCAGAGAGAAAAAGAGGAACTGGTCAAAATAACCAGCTTCTCAGAGAGAAAAAGAGGAACTAGTCAAAATAACCAGCTTCTCCAGAAAGAAAAAGAGGAGATGGCCAAAATAACCAGCTTCTCCAGAAAGAAAAAGAGAGATAGTCAAAATAACCAGCTTCTCAGAGAGAAAAAGAGGAACTAGTCAAAATAACCAGCTTCTCCAGAAAGAAAAAGAGGAACTAGTCAAAATAACCAGCTTCTCAGAGAGAAAAAGAGGAACTAGTCAAAATAACCAGCTTCTCCAGAAAGAAAAAGAGGAACTAGTCAAAATAACCATCTTCTCAGAGAGAAAAAGAGGAACTAGTCAAAATAACCAGCTTCTCAGAGAGAAAAAGAGGAACTAGTCAAAATAACCAGCTTCTCCAGAAAGAAAAAGAGGAGATGGCCAAAATAACCAGCTTCTCCAGAAAGAAAAAGAGAGATAGTCAAAATAACCAGCTTCTCAGAGAGAAAAAGAGGAACTAGTCAAAATAACCAGCTTCTCCAGAAAGAAAAAGAGGAACTAGTCAAAATAACCAGCTTCTCAGAGAGAAAAAGAGGAACTAGTCAAAATAACCAGCTTCTCCAGAAAGAAAAAGAGGAACTAGTCAAAATAACCATCTTCTCAGAGAGAAAAAGAGGAACTAGTCAAAATAACCAGCTTCTCCAGAAAGAAAAAGAGGAGATGGCCAAAATAACCAGCTTCTCCAGAAAGAAAAAGAGAGATAGTCAAAATAACCAGCTTCTCAGAGAGAAAAAGAGGAACTAGTCAAAATAACCAGCTTCTCCAGAAAGAAAAAGAGGAACTAGTCAAAATAACCAGCTTCTCAGAGAGAAAAAGAGGAACTAGTCAAAATAACCAGCTTCTCCAGAAAGAAAAAGAGGAACTAGTCAAAATAACCAGCTTCTCAGAGAGAAAAAAGAGGAACTAGTCAAAATAACCAGCTTCTCAGAGAGAAAAAGAGGAACTAGTCAAAATAACCAGCTTCTCCAGAAAGAAAAAGACGAGATTGTCAAAATAACCCGCTTCTGAAAGAGAGAAAAAGAAACGATAGTCAAAATAACCAGCTTTTCCAGAGAGAAAAAGAAGAGATATAATAACCAGATCATGGAGAGAGAAAAAGAGCAGATAGAATTACCAGATTATGCAGAGATAAGAAGAGGATATAGACAGAATAACCCGATTCCCCAGAGAGAAAACTAAGATATAATCAGAATAACCCGATTCCCCAAAGAGAAAACTAAGATATAATCAGAATAACCCGATTCCCCAGAGAGAAAACTAAGACGTAATCAGAATAACCCGATTCCCCAAAGAGAAAACTAAGATATAATCAGAATAACCCGATTCCCCAGAGAGAAAACTAAGATATAATCAGAATAACCCGATTCCCCAAAGAGAAAACTAAGATATAATCAGAATAACCCGATTCCCCAGAGAGAAAACTAAGACGTAATCAGAATAACCCGATTCCCCAAAGAGAAAACTAAGATATAATCAGAATAACCCGATTCCCCAGAGAGAAAACTAAGATATAATCAGAATAACCCGATTCCCCAAAGAGAAAACTAAGATATAATCAGAATAACCCGATTCCCCAGAGAGAAAACTAAGACGTAATCAGAATAACCCGATTCCCCAAAGAGAAAACTAAGATATAATCAGAATAACCCGATTCCCCAGAGAGAAAACTAAGATATAATCAGAATAACCCGATTCCCCAAAGAGAAAACTAAGATATAATCAGAATAACCCGATTCCCCAGAGAGAAAACTAAGACGTAATCAGAATAACCCGATTCCCCAAAGAGAAAACTAAGATATAATCAGAATAACCCGATTCCCCAGAGAGAAACTAAGATATAATCAGAATAACCCGATTCCCCATAGAAAGAAATATTCAAATTTACCAGATTCTTTACTGAGTACAAGAGGAAGTAATCAGAGTTACAAGATTCTTCAGAAAGAAAAACAGAATATTGCAAATGTGATGTTAGCATTTGATAGAACGAATCAGTGCAGTGTGAGCATCAATGATTCTCACCGATCATTGGTTGATTGAGCTATCAATCACTTATCAATTAATCCTTACTCAATTGATGCATGATAAATAATTGATAGCTCAATCAATTAATACTTGAAACCTTCATTTCATCTACTACGTAATTCCCATAGTCTCGATGGCTTTTACCCACGCTTCGGGGGGGGGGGGGGGGGGGGGGGCTCAGTCGGCAACGCGCCAGGCTCGTAATCTGTAGTTCCCAGGTTCGAGTCCCAGCTGGGTCAGCATTGAGATTTATCTCCGCAAAATTCCCCGCCCTTCCCACGGTCAGTAGGGGACACCGATGGGCTTGGAAAGACCGCCGTCCGTCGGATGGGACGTTAAGCCGTGGCCCCGTGTGCGGGAGAGCCGTACCCTGTGCACGTTAAAGAACACGCTGGATGGTCTTGACGGGAGGCTACCATCTGTCTCTCAACAGCCGTTGCAGTGAGTCCCCTCCCCCAACCTTCTCTGAGACTTCGGGGTCCTTGTGACCTGGCCATGCATAAATGTGGTCACACAGACCTTCGTTACGTATGGTCACATAGACTCTGAGGTATATATGAACACACAGACCTCTGATGTATATATGGTCACACAGACCTCTGATGTACATATGGTCACACAGACCTCTGATGTACATATGGTCACACAGACCTCTGATGTACATATGGTCACACAGACCTCTGATGTACATATGGTCACACAGACCTCTGATGTACATATGGTCACACAGACCTCTGATGTATATATGGTCACACAGACTTCTGATGTATATATGGTCACACAGACTTCTGATGTATATATGGTCACATAGACCTCTGATGTACATATGGTCACACAGACCTCTGATGTATATATGGTCACACAGACTTCTGATGTATATATAGTCACATAGACCTCTAATGTACATATGGTCAGACAGACTATTCTTAGGATTGAATCTAACCCTACCTTCAGAATCTCAGTCTCCCGAGAAACGCACGATTCAATACGAAGTCCGATACGACCCTCGCTGGACCCTTTCCTCTCCTGTCGCTCATGCCTTCAAGGTCTGCAAGGTCTGAAGGTGGCAACAGCGCTCGCCCCCACCATCCAGCAGTGCCATAAAGTTTCTTCCGACGACCAACACCTTGTGAGCGAACAAGAGAAGGTGGAGGATGTCTCATCACGGTTGCCCTCAGTGACAAGGCTTCATTTCCTATCACCTTAGGAAGTGGATCGCCTCCTTGACCTGCACACACAGGGGCGGGGGTGGCCCAGTCGGTAGCGCGCCAGGCTCGTAATCTCTAGTTCCCAGGTTCGAGTCCCAGCTGGGTCAGGGTTGAGATTTATTTCCGCAAAATACCCCGCCCTGCCCACGGTCAGCAGGGAACACCGATGGGCTTGGAAAGGCCGCCGTCCGTCGGATGGGACGTTAAGCCGTGGCCCCGTGTGCGGGAGAGCCATACACTGTGCACGTTAAAGAACACGCTGGATGGCCTTGACGGGAGGCTACCATCTGTCTCCCAACAGCTGTTTCAGTGGGTCCCTTCCCCCAACCTTCTCTGAGCCTTCGGGGTCCATGTGACCTGTCCATTTAGCCCATGGTGTGCAAAAAAGTGCCGCTCAGAGGTAAAACTACCCAACGTTAAAGAACACGCTGGATGGCTTTGACGGGAAGCTACCATCTGTCTCCCAACAGCTGTTCCAGTGGGTCCCTTCCCCCAACCTTCTCTGAGCCTTCGGGGTCCATGTGACCTGTCCATTTAGCCCATGGTGTGCAAAAAAGTGCCGCTCAGAGGTAAAACTACCCAACGTTAAAGAACACGCTGGATGGCCTTGACGGGAAGCTACCATCTGTCTCCCAACAGCTGTTCCAGTGGGTCCCTTCCCCCAACCTTCTCTGAGCCTTCGGGGTCCATGTGACCTGTCCATTTAGCCCATGGTGTGCAAAAAAGTGCCGCTCAGAGGTAAAACAACCCAACCCAATTGACCTGCACACATTTTTGATGCATCTCGTGCACTAAGTGCAGTGTCATCAATTCGACGTTCCCAGCCAACAGAAATAGTTACAGGCAATAACCATACCAGAAGAACAAAATAGACAGGTATCATCCATATGTACATTGACAATAGAAATTATTATCATTAAAAATATCAATATCTATGACATATATTACATTATGTACTTATTAAACTATTATAAAAATCACTTAATTAATTATGCGATGGATACTACAAACCCTAATCCGACTTTTCTCAGAATCGATTACCGGTGAATCACGATTTTAATTGGGGCGGAGGTGGCTCAGTCGGTAGTGTGCCAGGCTCGTAATCTGCAGCTTTTCCAGTGGGTCCCCTCCCCCAACCTTCTCTGAGCCTTTGGGGTCCTTGTGACCTAGCCATTTTGCAAAAAATTGCCGCTCAGAGGTAAAACAACCCAACGTTAAAGAACCCGCTGGATGGCTTTGACGGGAGACTACCATCTGTCTCCCAACAGCTGTTCCAGTAGGTCCCCTCCCCCAACCTTCTCTGAGCCTTCGGAGTCCTTGTAACCTGGCAATTTAGCTCATGGTGTGCAAAAAAGTGCCGCTCAGAGGTAAAACAACCCAACGAGTTTAATTATCCAGACTGACAGAAATTTCCCTGCAACTTTCGCTTTTCACTTGGATCGAATATTTTGAATTCCATAAACAGTTCACATGAATTTTTTTAACATGGACTATTACAAAACAACAAACTGAACTTACACCAATTCCTCCGCAGTACAGTTCTCCATCATTGTAGTTCGCAGGAGTGTTGAAGCCGTATCTCCACATAGTGGATCTGCCAGGCGGATCCTCCAATCGTCCATGGCCCCACACAATCCCCACAACCAACGCGACGACCACTATTCTCAACATGACTTCTATTCTTCAATGGCAAATGAACTGCGGCTGAAATTAAAGAGAGTAGGTCCGATGCTTTGGCCTTGATGTTCTTTATATGAAGAAGATGTTTTTTCGCCACATACTACATTCCACGAGTTCTCACGTTTCTGGTGCATTCGTCTTTACCTACTCAGATTACACACACACACTCAGATTACACACACACACTCAGATTACACACACTACTGAGATTACACACACTCAGATTACTACTCAGATTAAGCACAGTTCTGATTCTCATTTCAGAGTTGATACTTCTGAAACCAATAATCATCTACAGATAGATTACGACCAACTGTAGACAGACGCAAATTCCCACAAACATATCTGTCTTAACTCTTTCTAGGGTCGGGGGTGACTCAGTCGGTAGCGCGCCAGGCTCGTAATCTGTAGTTCCCAGGTTCGAGTCCCAGCTGGGTAAGCGTTGAGATTTATATCCGCCAAATTCCCCGCCCTGCCCACGGTCAGTAGGGGATACCGATGGGCTTGGAAAGGCCGCCGTCCGTCGGATGGGACGTTAAGCCGTGGCCCCGTGTGCGGGAGAGCCATACCCTGTGCACGTTAAAGAACACGCTGGATGGCCTTGACGGGAGACTACCATCTGTCTCCCAACAGCTGTTCCAGTGATTTCCCTCCCCCAACCTTCTCTGAGCCTTCGGGGTCCATGTGACCTGGCCATTTAGCCCATGGTGTGCAAAAAAGTGCCGCTCCGAGGTAAAACAACCCAACAACCCAACTGTGGAAGCTATGACCCAAATTCGAGTCTCGACTCTTCCAGCGTTGAGATTTATCCCTGCTAAATCTCCTCCCTGCCCTCGGTAAGAAAGGGGACGCTGATGGGTTTGGAAAGGCCACAGTCCTTTGGATGGGACAATGTTGGTCCCGCATGCTGGAGAGCCATACCCTGTGCACGTTAAAGAACAGGCTGGTATGTCCTTGAGGGTAGGCTTCATCTGTCTCCTAACAGTTGTCCAGTGGACTCAAAAATAACCCGCTTCCCCCAACCTTCTCTGAGCATCGGGATCTTTGTGACCTGGCTATTTAGACCATTGTGCCAAAAAAAAAAACAGTGTCATCAGAGATAAAACAATCTAGCTGGTGGATTTTAAAATACACAGTCGTATCAGAATAATATGACCAACCCCAACACCTCCATTCCCATTATTAGGTAGGTGGTCATGTTATTATGATAAGACTGTGTATATTCAAATCCTGATTATAATAATATCGTATTTCTTCGATTTTAAGACGCACCTTAATTTCTGCACCACCAACAGACAAAAAGCTTTAATTCTAAGAAGAAGAAAAAAATAAAATAAATTTCTAAAATATATCTAACAAATATTTTTGTTATAATAGAATTCAATTTACTAACAACAATAGTACTTATTTATCAGTAAGTATGCCATTCATCATTTCCTTCTGAATCAATATCAGAGTCTGATTATTCTGAGCCATCTTTTTCTGCGTTTCTAAGACGCCATCGATTCTAAGACGAACCCCGTTTTCAGAGACGTTTATGTGTAAAAAAATGTGCGTCTTAGAATCGAAGAAATACGGTATATATATATATTGACTATAGGTATATATGAGGAAAACGGTAAGTGGTCTATATAATAATTCTTAAAACATACAGACGTAACTAATAGTTTCATTTTATTTATTTGAAAAATGATTCCTTTGTACAAACAGTTTTCTTCACCTGTAACTTCAAAACTTTATTCTAGATGGCGCCACTGTCCTACTCGATCTTCACATCGGCACAGCCACGGAAATATTCTTGAGGTCCACATCCCATTGCGCCTTTGCCGTTTTCGCAGGTGCCCCAGTTGTTGGCTAGAACAGGAAATGGAACTAGTAAAGTGCACAGTGATCGAATGAAACACTCTGGTGTACATAAATTTACTTCATCACTACACTTTGCCAACTATAACGGGAAAAGAAAGACAGAAAACTTAAGAGGATCCTGACCGTCTATTGTAGGGGGAGGGGGGGTGGAGGAACTCTTGGATATCTGGATTTAAGAAAATTCTTAATAGAAATATGTAAATTAACTTATATTGACTCGATAGTGAAGAGGATTAAAGGCATTCTAGGAAACTACGCCCATTTTAAAAAGAGTAACTGCTCTCTTTCAAAGAATCCCTTTTCGGGAGAAATTTATGTGGAAGCTTTGAACAGGACATTTTGGGCATCTGACATCTAAAATATTTCACTTAATATTTAAAACGAAAATCGCGGTGGTATTTTCCTGACAGTAGAAAGAAATGAAGTATTTTTCTAGTGTGTTTCTTCAAATAATTCTCAAACATGGACATCGGCAGCAGCGTTTTTCTTTTTTTCTTTTCCGGGGTAGGGGGAGAGGCAAAAGAAAAAAAAATGTTTGGAAGTGTAGAAATATTCATGACGAATCGTAATGAGCATAGTTGCGAATACAGCAATTATGCATATACAGTCGCTCAACAAAATATCCGAACACTACAGTTGATAACAGAATTCATAAAAATATCTGGCAACGATTTTTTTTTATAAATTAGTGATTTGGCAACCTTCGTGTCACGTGATACGAAGGTTGCCAATAATTTTTTCGATCAATTTTTTTTCCAGAACAACCGACCGCAAAGAACTTGTCGGATAGTTGTTGAACTTGCCCTATGTAGTTCTGAGGGTCCTTGTGACTTGGCTGTTTAGCAAATTATATGCGCAACGGTATCACTCAAAAGCATCCCAACTCATCGTTAAAGAAAGTCTCCATCCATCCCATCCTCATCCTCAAGCAGCCATGGACTACGGAGGTGCAACCAGACCGTGCAATTTAGTTCTCCAAGCAAGTCTATCCTGAGCTACATCTACTGCATCTGGCCACTTCACACCAATTCTAACAAGGTCCTGTTTGACATTGTCTGCCCACCGCATCCTAGGTCTCCCCATCTTTCTGAGGCCTTTAGGCACACTATTCATAACCCTATTCGCCAATCTATAATTATTCATACGGGCAACATGGCCAAACCAACGGAGTCTCTCTCTGCACAATATGCTGCTTAAAGGAGGTTGCAAACTCCTTTGCCTAACCTCATCATTAGTTGCAAAGTTAAACACCTACTAAACATTAAAAACAATTTAAAAAAATCACCTGTCTTGTAATGCCACTGGAAGACACATCTATCGCATTTCAGTCCTTGAGGAAGTTTGAGTTTTACTTCAAAGACAGCTTTACCACCATGAGGTAGGACGTACTTGGTGCCGGAACCATCAGCTAAGGGAATGGGATATTTGTCTAGACAGTCTTGGTCAATCTTCACACCATCTTGGACAGGACATAGTTTGAATTCAAAGTATCCTCGATGATTGGCGACCAGATTAACTTTCGTCATCATCTCTTCACCGGATTTGTAGGTTTTGACGATAATTCCTTTGCCATAGGTTCCTCCATCCTCATTTGGACGAGGTTCTGGCAGATCCCAGGGGTCACCACAGATGCCACATTTGCCTCCGTTCTTTTGCCAGTGCCTCTGAAAATAATCAAAAAGTTATTTTGAAGAAATTGGTAATTTAACCGTTTAAGAGCATAAATATATTAGATGAAAAACTCCCATAGCATTAAAAAAAGAAATTTTTAAGAAATGAGTGATTCTTCTGGTGAAAAAAATTATATCCAGAGTCATCCGATTCTCCAAAAAGAAAAATAGAGATATTCAAAGTTAGCAAATCCACTTGAGACAAAAAGAGAGGAGATATTCAGAGTTCCTAGATTGTCCTGAGAGAAAAAGAGGAGATATTGAGAGTTATCCTCTTCTCCAGAGAGAAAAAGTGGAGATAGTCAAAATGCACCGCTTTGCCAGAGAGAAAAAGAGGAGAGAGTCAAAATAACCAGCTTCTCAGAGAGAAAAAGAGGAACTAGTCAAAATAACCAGCTTCTCCAGAAAGAAAAAGAGGAACTAGTCAAAATAACCAGCTTCTCCAGAAAGAAAAAGTGGAACTAGTCAAAATAACCAGCTTCTCCAGAAAGCAAAAGAGAAGATAGTCAGAGAGAAAACTAAGATATAATCAGAATAACCAGCTTCTCAGAGTGAAAAAGAGGAACTAGTCAAAATAACCAGCATCTCAGAGAGAAAAAGAGGAACTAGTCAAAATAACCAGCTTCTCCAGAAAGAAAAAGAGGAGATAGTCTAAATAACCAGCTTCTCAGAGAGAAAAAGAGGAACTAGTCAAAATAACCAGCATCTCAGAGAGAAAAAGAGGAACTAGTCAAAATAACCAGCTTCTCAGAAAGAAAAAGAGGAGAGAGTCAAAATAAGCAGATTCTCAGAGAGAAAAAGAGGAACTAGTCAAAATAACCAGCTTCTCCAGAAAGAAAAAGTGGAACTAGTCAAAATAACCAGCTTCTCCAGAAAGCAAAAGAGAAGATAGTCAGAGAGAAAACTAAGATATAATCAGAATAACCAGCTTCTCAGAGAGAAAAAGAGGAACTAGTCAAAATAACCAGCATCTCAGAGAGAAAAAGAGGAACTAGTCAAAATAACCAGCTTCTCCAGAAAGAAAAAGAGGAGATAGTCTAAATAATCAGCTTCTCAGAGAGAAAAAGAGGAACTAGTCAAAATAACCAGCTTCTCCAGAAAGAAAAAGTGGAACTAGTCAAAATAACCAGCTTCTCCAGAAAGCAAAAGAGAAG
This sequence comes from Ryuthela nishihirai, assembly GCA_038380435.1. Taxonomy (NCBI): domain Eukaryota; kingdom Metazoa; phylum Arthropoda; class Arachnida; order Araneae; family Heptathelidae; genus Ryuthela; species Ryuthela nishihirai. Next base: position 7,535,991 of record JAWZYU010000026.1, read on the forward strand.
ATAGTCAGAGAGAAAACTAAGATATAATCAGAATAACCAGCTTCTCAGAGAGAAAAAGAGGAACTAGTCAAAATAACCAGCATCTCAGAGAGAAAAAGAGGAACTAGTCAAAATAACCAGCTTCTCCAGAAAGAAAAAGAGGAGATAGTCTAAATAACCAGCTTCTCAGAGAGAAAAAGAGGAACTAGTCAAAATAACCAGCTTCTCCAGAAAGAAAAAGTGGAACTAGTCAAAATAACCAGCTTCTCCAGAAAGCAAAAGAGAAGATAGTCAGAGAGAAAACTAAGATATAATCAGAATAACCAGCTTCTCAGAGAGAAAAAGAGGAACTAGTCAAAATAACCAGCATCTCAGAGAGAAAAAGAGGAACTAGTCAAAATAACCAGCTTCTCCAGAAAGAAAAAGAGGAGATAGTCTAAATAATCAGCTTCTCAGAGAGAAAAAGAGGAACTAGTCAAAATAACCAGCTTCTCCAGAAAGAAAAAGTGGAACTAGTCAAAATAACCAGCTTCTCCAGAAAGCAAAAGAGAAGATAGTCAGAGAGAAAACTAAGATATAATCAGAATAACCAGCTTCTCAGAGAGAAAAAGAGGAACTAGTCAAAATAACCAGCATCTCAGAGAGAAAAAGAGGAACTAGTCAAAATAACCAGCTTCTCCAGAAAGAAAAAGAGGAGATAGTCTAAATAACCAGCTTCTCAGAGAGAAAAAGAGGAACTAGTCAAAATAACCAGCTTCTCCAGAAAGAAAAAGTGGAACTAGTCAAAATAACCAGCTTCTCCAGAAAGCAAAAGAGAAGATAGTCAGAGAGAAAACTAAGATATAATCAGAATAACCAGCTTCTCAGAGAGAAAAAGAGGAACTAGTCAAAATAACCAGCATCTCAGAGAGAAAAAGAGGAACTAGTCAAAATAACCAGCTTCTCCAGAAAGAAAAAGAGGAGATAGTCTAAATAACCAGCATCTCAGAGAGAAAAAGAGGAACTAGTCAAAATAACCAGCTTCTCCAGAAAGAAAAAGAGGAGATAGTCTAAATAATCAGCTTCTCAGAGAGAAAAAGAGGAACTAGTCAAAATAACTCGCTTCTCAAAGAGAGAAAAAGAAACAATAGTCAAAATAACCAGCTTTTGAGAGAGAAAAAGAAGAGATATAATAACCAGATCATGGAGAGAGAAAAAGAGGAGATAGAATTACCAGATTCTGCAGAGCTAAGAAGAGGATATAGACAGAATAACCCGATTCCCCAGAGAGAAAACTAAGATATAATCAGAATAACCCGATTCCCCAGAGAGAAAACTAAGCTATAATCAGAATAACCCGATTCCCCATAGAAATAAATATTCAAATTTACCAGATTCTTTACTGAGTACAAGAGGAAGTAATCAGAGTTCCAAGATTCCTCAGAAAGAAAAACAGAATATTGCAAATGTGATGTTAGCATTTGATAGAACGAATCAGTGCAGTGTGAGCATCAATGTTTCTCACCGATCATTGGTTGATTGAGCTATCAATCACTTATCAATTAATCCTTACTCAATTGATGCATGATAAATAATTGATAGCTCAATCAATTAATACTTGAAACCTTCACTACATCTACTACGTAATTCCCATAGTCTCGATGGCTTTTACCCACCCTTCGGGGGGGGGGGGGGGGGGGGGGGGGCTCAGTCGGTAGCGCGCCAGGCTCGTAATCTGTAGTTCCCAGGTTCGAGTCCCAGCTGGGTCAGCATTGAGATTTATCTCCGCAAAATTCCTCGCCCTGCCCACGGTCAGTAGGGGACACCGATGGGCTTGGAAAGGCCGCCGTCCGTCGGATGGGACGTTAAGCCGTGGCCCCGTGTGCGGGAGAGCCGTACCCTGTGCACGTTAAAGAACACGCTGGATGGTCTTGACGGGAGGCTACCATCTGTCTCTCAACAGTCGTTGCAGTGAGTCCCCTCCCCCAACCTTCTCTGAGCCTTCGGGGTCCTTTGACCTGGCCATGCATAAATGTGGTCACACACACCTTCGTTACGTATGGTCACATAGACCTCTGATGTATATATGAACACACAGACCTCTGATGTATATATGAACACACAGACCTCTGATGTATATATGGTCACACAGACCTCTGATGTACATATGGTCACACAGACCTCTGATGCATATATGGTCACATAGACCTCTGATGTACATATGGTCACACAGACCTCTGATGTACATATGGTCACACAGACCTCTGATGTACATATGGTCACACAGACTTCTGATGTACATACGGTCACACAGACTTCTGATGTACATATGGTCACACAGACTTCTGATGTACATACGGTCACACAGACTTCTGATGTACATACGGTCACACAGACCTCTGATGTACATACGGTCACACAGACTTCTGATGTACATACGGTCACACAGACCTCTGATGTACATATGGTCACACAGACCTCTGATGTACATATGGTCACACAGACCTCTGATGTACATATGGTCACACAGACCTCTGATGTATATATGGTCACACAGACCTCTGATGTATATATGGTCACACAGACTTCTGATATACATATGGTCACATAGACCTCTGATGTACATATGGTCACACAGACCTCTGATGTATATATGGTCACACAGACTTCTGATGTATATATAGTCACATAGACCTCTGATGTACATATGGTCACACAGACCTCTGATGTACATATGGTCACACAGACTTCTGATGTACATATGGTCACACAGACCTCTGATGTACATATGGTCACACAGACCTCTGATGTACATATGGTCACACAGACCTCTGATGTACATATGGTCACACAGACCTCTGATGTGTATATGGTCACACAGACTTCTGATGTACATATGGTCACACACACCTCTGATGTACATATGGTCACACAGACCTCTGATGTACATATGGTCACACAGACCTCTGATGTACATATGATCACACAGACCTCTGATGTATATATGGTCACAAAGACCTCTGATGTATATATGGTCACACAGACTTCTGATGCATATATGTTCACACAGACCTCTGATGTATATATGGTCACACAGACCTCTGATGTACATATGGTCACACAGACCTCTGATGTATATATGGTCACACAGACCTCTGATGTACATATGGTCACACAGACCTCTGATGTACATATGGTCACACAGACCTCTGATGTACATATGGTCACACAGACCTCTGATGTACATATGGTCACACAGACCTCTGATGTACATATGGTCACACAGACCTCTGATGTACATATGGTCACACAGAATATTCTTAGGCTAACCCTACCTTCAGAATCTCAGTCTCCCGAGAAACGCACGATTCAATACGAAGTCCGATACGACCCTCGCTGGACCCTTTCTCTTCTGTCGCTCATGTCTTCAAGGTCTGCAAGTTCTGAAGGTGGCAACAGCGCTCGCCCCCACCATCCAGCAGTGCCATATAGTTTCATCCGACGACCAACACCTTGTGAGCGAACAAGAGAAGGTGGAGGAGGATGCCTCATCACGGTTGCCCTCAGTGACAAGGCTTCATTTCCTATCACCTTAGGAAGTGGATCGCCTCCTTGACCTGCACACACAGGGGCGGGGGTGGCTCAGTCGGGTAGCGCGCCAGGCTCGAAATCTGTAGTTCCCAGGTTCGAGTCCCAGCTGGGTCAGCGTTGAGATTTATCTCCGCAAAATACCCCGCCCTGCCCACGGTCAGCAGGGAACACCGATGGGCTTGGAAAGGCCGCTGTCCGTCGGATGGGACGTTAAGCCGTGGCCCTGTGTGCGGGGAGAGCCATACACTGTGCATGTTAAAGAACACGCTGGATGACCTTGACGGGAGACTACCATCTGTCTGCCAACAGCTGTTCCAGTGGGTCCCCTCCCCCAACCTCCTCTGAGCCTTCGGAGTCCATGTGACCTGGCCATTTAGCCCATGGTGTGGCAAAAAAGTGCCGCTCAGAGGTAAAACAACCCAACCCAATTGACCTGCACACATTTTTGATGCATCTCGTGCACTAAGTGCAGTGTCATCAATTCGACGTTCCCAGCCAACAGAAATAGCTACAGGTAATAACCATACCAGAAGAACAAAATAGACAGGTATCATCCATATGTACATTGACAATAGAAATTATTATCATTAAAAATATCAATATCTATGACATATATTACATTATGTACTTATTAAATTATTATAAATATCACTTAATTAATTATGCGATGGATACTACAAACCCTAATCCGACTTTTCTCAGAATCGATTACCGGTGAATCACAATTTTAATTGGGACGGGGGTGGCTCAGTCGGTAGTGTGCCAGGCTCATAATCTGTATCTTTTCCAATGGGTCCCCTCCCCCAAACTTCTCTGAGCCTTTGGGGTCCTTGTGACCTGGCCATTTAGCCCATTGTGTGCAAAAAAGTGCCGTTCAGAGGTAAAACAACTCAACGTTAAAGAACACGCTGGATGGACTTGACAGGAGGCTACCATCTGTCTCTCAACAGCCGTTCCAGTGGGTCCCCCTCCCCCAACCTTCGCTGAGCTTTGGGGTCCATGTGACCTGGCCATTTTAGCCCATGGTGTGCAAAAAAGTGCCGCTCAGTGGTAAAACAACTCAACGTTAAAGAACACGCTGGATGGACTTGACAGGAGGCTACCATCTGTCTCTCAACAGCCGTTCCAGTGGGTCCCCCTCCCCCAACCTTCTCTGAGCCTTTGGAGTCCTTGTGACCTGGCCATTTAGCCCATTGTGTGCAAAAAAGTGCCGCCCAGAGGTAAAACAACCCAACCCAACGAGTTTAATTACACAGACTGAGAAATTTTTTTGCAAGTTTCGCTTGTCACTTGGATCGAATATTTTGAATTCCATAAACAGTTCACATGAATTTTTTTAACATGGACTATTACAAACAACAAGCTGAACTTACACTAATTCCTCCGCAGTACAGTTCTACATCATTGTAGTTCACAGGAGTTTTAAAGCCGTATCTCCACATAGTGGATCTGCCAGGCGGGTCCTCCAATCGTCCATGGCCCCACACAATCCCCACAACCAACGCGACGACCACTATTCTCAACATGACTTCTATTCTTCAATGGCAAATGAACTGCTGCAGAAATTAAAGAGAGTAGGCCCGATGCTTTGGCCTTGATGTTCTTTATATGAAGAAGATGTTTTTATCGCCACATGCTACATCCCACGAGTTTTCACATTTCTGGTGCATTCGTCTTTACCTACTCAGATTAGATAAATAAGCACAGTTCTCCTGATTCTCATTTCAGAGTTGATACTTCTGCAACCAATAATCATCTACAGATAGATTACGACCAACTGTAGGAAGACGCAAATTCCCACAAACATATCTGTCTTAACTCTTTCTAGGGGCGGGGGTGGCTCAGTCGGTAGCGCGCCAGGCTCGTAATCTGTAGTTCCCAGGTTCGAGTCCCAGCTGGGTCAGCATTGAGATTTATTTCCGCAAAATTCCCCGCCCTGCCCACGATCACACGATGGGACACCGATGGTCCCATCCCCGCCCTGCCACGGTCACACAGGGGACACCGATGGGCTTGGAAAGTCCGTCGGATGTGTCGTTAAGCCGTGGCCTCTTGTGCAGGAGAGCCATATCCTCTGCACATTAAAGAACACACTGCATGGCCTTGACGGGAGGCTACCATCTGTCTCCCAACAGCTGTTCCTGTGGGTCCCCTCCTCCAACTTTCTCTGAGCCTTCGGGGTCCTTGTGACCTGTCCATTTAGCCCATGGTGTACAAAAAAGTGCCGCTCAGAGGTAAAACAACCTAACGTTAAAGAACACACTGGATGGCCTTGACGGGAGACTACCATCTGTCTCCCAATAGGTATTCCAGTGGGTCCCTTCTCCCAACCTTCTCTGAGCCTTCGGGGTCTTTGTGACCAGGCCATTTAGCCCATTGTGTGCACGTTAAAGAACACGCTGGATGGCCTTGACGGGAGGCTACCATCTGTCTCCCAACAGCTGTTCCAGTGGGTCCCCTCCCCCAAACTTCTCTGAGCCTTCGTGGTCCATGTGACCTGGCAATTTAGCCCATGGTGTGCAAAAAAAGTGCTGCTCAGAGGTAAAACAACCCAACCCACAAACATCTGTCTTAACACTTTCTAGCAAATAGGGAATACGAATTTTTAACCTCTTCCCATTCTCTATCTCCACATTGCTAGAAACTGGTTGCATCAAAGCAACACTTTTTTGGTCGAATTTTCGCGATAGAGTTGTTCCACGAGTGATAAAACGGATACCTACTCTGGTTGAGGAAGTGGCAACCTTACTGGGCATGAAACAGAAATCTTTGACCCTCCTTTGGAGCCGATTGTAGGGGTTGGGTTGTTTTACCTCTGAGCGGCACTTTTTTGCACACCATGGGCTAAATGGCCAGGTCACATGGACCCCGAAGGCTCAGATTTGGGTTGGGTTGTTTTACCTCTGAGCGGCACTTTTTTGCACACCATGGGCTAAATGGCCAGGTCACATGGACCCCGAAGGCTCAGAGAAGGTTGGGAGAGGAGACCCACTGGAACAGCTGTTGGGAGACAGATGGTAGTCTCCCGTCAAGGCCATCCAGCGTGTTCTTTAACGTTGGGTTGTTTTACCTCTGAGCGGCACTTTTTTTGCACACCATGGGCTAAATGGCCAGGTCACATGGACCCCGAAGGCTCAGAGTAGGTTGGGGGAGGGGACCCACTGGAACAGCTGTTGGGAGACAGATGGTAGCCTCCCGTCAAGGCCATCCAGCGTGTTCTTTAACGTTGGGTTTTTTACCTCTGAGCGGCACTTTTTTGCACATCATGGGCTAAATGGCCAGGTCACATGGACCCCGAAGGCTCAGAGAAGGTTGGGGGAGGGGACCCACTGGAACAGCTGTTGGGAGACAGATGGTAGCCTCCCGTCAAGGCCATCCAGCGTGTTCTTTAACGTTGGGTTTGCTGTGCAAAAATGTCATTTTTTTTGTGTTTATCGATAAATGTAATTTAGGAATACAAAATTTAACGTGTATATATAAATATGTTTTAATTTATTCCAATTTTTATGCTTTTATGCAATAACTATAGGGTTATCATCTATACAAGGTTCCAAGGTTCGAGTCCCAGCTGGGAACTACAGATTACGAGCCTGGTGAGCTACCGCCTGAGCCTACCCCGCCCCAGGAGATACCCACTGAACAACTGTTGGGAGACAACTCTTGGTAGACTCTTGGTAGCCTCCTGTCAAGGCCATCCAAAGTGTTCTTTAACGTACACAGTACTTTCCTGCACACAGGGCCACAGCTTAAAATCCCATCTGACGGACGGTGGCCTTTCCAAGCCCATCGGTGCTCCCTACTGTCTGAAGTTGGGTTGGGTTGTTTTACCTATGAGCGGCACTTTTTTTGCACACCATGGGCTAAATGGCCAGGTCACATGGACCTCGAAGGCTCAGAGAAGGTTGGGGGAGGGGACCCACTGGAACAGCTGTTGGGAGACAGATGGTAGCCTCCCGTCAAGGCCATCCAGCGTGTTCTTTAACGTGCACAGGGTATGGCTCTCCCGCACACGGAGCCACGGCTTAACGTCCCATCCGACGGACGGCGGTCTTTCCAAGCCCATCGGTGTCCCCTACTAACCGTGGGCAGGGCGGGGAATTTTGCGGAGATAAATCTCAACGCTGACTCAGCTGGGACTCGAACCTGGGAACTACAGATTACGAGTCTGGCGCGCTACCGACTGAGCCACCCTCTACTATCTGAGTCTGGGAGGGGACTTTTAAGATAAATCTCAATGCTGGACAAAGGGGGACTCGAACCTTGGAACTGCAGATTACCATCCTGGCGCACTACCGACTAACCCCCCCCCCCACCCCTCTTCGCGATCGGGAGACTCATACACTTTGCACGTTAATGAACACACTGAATGACCTTGAGAGGTGACTACCATTTGTGAATCCCTTTGGCGTCCTTGAGACCTGGCCTTTCCTGCCAACCCAGATTCGAATCCCAACTGTACTAGCATCAAGATTTATCATCCCTAACCCTCATCCTGCCACAGTGATAAAGGAAATCCCACTGTGCTTCGCAAATCTACCGTCCGTCGGATGGAATGTTAAGCCATGGTTCCATATACAGTAGATCCACACCCTATTCCACTCCCGGATATAGAAAAAAAATCTAGAAGAAACACAAATGATCCAAAAAAATGCGGGAGAAGTGATTGGATTTCCAATGAAGTATAATATTTTCCCCTCCGTTTTACTGGACTATAAAAGGGGCGGGGGTGGCTCAGTCGGTAGCGCGCCAGGCTCGTAATCTGTAGTTCCCAGGTTCGAGTCCCAGCTGGGTCAGCGTTGAGATTTATCTCCGCAAAATTCCCCGCCCTGCCCACGGTCAGTAGGGGACACCGATGGGCTTAGAAAGTCCGTCGGATGGGACGTTAAGCCGTGGCCCCGTGTGCGAGAGAGTCATACCCTGTGCCCGATAAAGAACATGCTGGATGGCCTTGACGCGAGGTTACCATATATCTCCCAACAGCTGTTCCATGGGTTTCTCTGGGCAGCATCTCCCAACCTTCTCTGAGCCTTCGGATCCTTGTGACCTGGCCATTCGCCCATGTTGTGCAAAAAAGTGTCGCTCAGAGGTAAAACAACCCAACGTTAAAGAACACGCTGGATGACCTTGACGGGAGGTTACCATCTGTCTCCCAACAGCTGTTCCAGTGGGTCCCCTCCCCCAACCTTCTCTGAGCCTTCGGGATCCTTATGACCTGGCCATTTAGCCCATGGTGTGCAAAAAAGTGCCGCTCAGAGGTAAAACAACCCAATCCGTCCCTGTTCCACAGATGCACATCTCCCGTCTACCATCTGTCTCCTAACAGCTGTCCAGTGGGTCTCCCCCCTCAACCTCCTCTGGGCCTTTCGGGTCCTTGCGACCTGACTATTTAGCCCATTGTATGCAAAAACAAGTGCCGCGAAGAGATAAAACTCCTCAACCTTGAAATAAATCGACTCCAAAGAGGCACATTTCCACGTTGTCTAAAGCATAATAATGCACTGTCTCTATCTAAGAGTGTTTGTAACAACCTACTGTTAATCTTTATCACTTAACACCCGACGTTGCATTCTAAATTCCCAAATGTCGTGAGAACAAACAGCAGGGCAAAACCAAAGTTCTATAAAAATGTTGACAACCCAAACCGAAGACCTGGTAGCAAGGAGAACACAAGCCAAGGCCACAGAGAATTTACAGAGCCTACGATGCTGCGTTTACTGTGTGTGATGGTTGTGATTGGAATGGCCTGGGGTCATGGAAGGTTGGTTGATCCTCCAGCCAGGTCTACCATGTGGAGGTACGGATACAAAACACCCCCCAACTACAACGACAATGAACTCTTCTGTGGTGGATTTGGAGTAAGTATTCACTGAAAAAGAAAAAAAAATAGGTTCAACAAAGTTTAAAGGTTTTATATTCTTACCTGATTCGTAGTGAAATTCGCATTTTCAATCTATTGCTCACATCAATATCCAAAAGATATCTAAGATGACAGTCAGATATCCACTGATAAGGGTGAGATTAGGTTGTTTTACCTCTGAGCGGCACTTTTTTGCACACCATGGTCTAAATGGCCAGGTCACAAGGACCCCGAAGGACTCAGAGAAGGTTGGGAGAAGAGAACCCACTGGAACAGCTCTTGGGAGACAGATGGTAGCCTCCCGTCAAGGGCATCCAGCATTTTCTTTAACGTGCACAGTGTATGGCTCTCCCGCACACGGGGCCACGGCTTAACGTCCATCCGACGGACGGCGGCCTTTCCAAGCCCATCGGTGTCCCCTACTGACCGTGGGTAGGGCAGGGAATTTTGCGGAGATAAATCTCAACGCTGACCCAGCTGGGACTCGAACCTGGAAACTACAGATTTTTTATATTCTAACCTGATTCGTAATGAAATTCGCATTTTCAATCTATTGCCCACATCAATATCCAAAAGATATCTAAGATGACAGTCAGATATCCACTGCTAAGGGTGAGATTAGGTTGTTTTACCTCTGAGCGGCACTTTCTTACACACCATGGGCTAAATGGCCAGGTCACATGGACCCCGAAGGTTCAGAGAAGGTTGGGGGAGGGGACCCACTGGAACAGCTCTTGGGAGACAGATGGTAACCTCCCGTCAAGGCCATCCAGCGTGTTCTTTAACGTGCACAGGGTATGGCTCTCCCGCACACAGGGCCACGGCTTAACGTCCCATCCGACGGACGGCGGCCTTTCCAAGCCCATCGGTGTCCCCTACTGACCGTGGGCAGGGCGGGGAATTTTTGCGGAGATAAATCTCAACGCTGAACCAGCTGGGACTCGAACCTGGGAACTACAGATTACGAGCCTGGCGCGCTACCGACTGAGCCCCCCCCCCCCCCCCCCCCCACCACCACCACCAAGAGGTCTGACAGAAGCCTGTCACTTTATACACTATAGTAGAAGGTCTGTCAGGAGGGCGGGACCTCAGCAGAAAAACAACACAAGCATCCATGCCTTACCCCGGGACTCGAACTCAGGTCCCTTATGTCAGTAGCCAAGCGCGCTAATCACTCGGCCACTAGACGGTGTGGGGTGTGGGATTTAGCAGAGATAAATGTCAATGTTGGCACAGTTGGGACTCGAACCTGGAAAATATAGGGTTGGGTTGTTTAACTCTGAGCGGCACTTTTTTGCACACAATTGGCTAAATGGCCAGGTCACAAGGACCCCGAAGGATCAGAGAAGGTTGGGGGAGGGGACCCACTGGAAGTACATAGAACTGACATAGAATGAGGACTCGAACCTGGGAACTAAAGATTACGAGCCTGACGCGCTACCGACTGAGCCACCCCCGCCCCTGGGAAATATAAATTGCGAGCCTGGCACGCTACCCCTACCCCATTTTATGCGGTTCATGTACTATACCGGTCAAGGCCCATGGTACATGGATCATGTACAGTCGCTCAAAAAAGTATCGAACACTATGGATCACTAATTTCCAGATCACTAATTTCTAAAAATAATCGTTGCCAGATAGTTTTTTTTTAATTCTGTAATCGACCATAGTGTTCGGATACTTTTTTGAGCGACTGTGCATGGTTCAAATTAAAAAAAAACCCTGGAGTTGAATGCTACATGGTATCATCACGTATCATGTAGTACTGAGGGGCGGGGGTGGCTCAGTCGGCAGCGCGCCAGGCTCGTAATCTGTAGTTCCAAGGTTCGAGTCCCAGCTGAGTCAACGTTGAGATTTATCTCCGCAAATCTCCCCGCCCTGCCCACGGTCAGTAGGGGACACCGATGGGCTTGGAAAGACCGCCGTCCTTCTGATAGGACGTTAAGCCGTAGCTCCGTGTGTGGGAGAGCCATACCCTGTGCATGTTAAAGAACACACTGAATGGTCTTGACGGGAGGCTACCATCTGTCTCCCAACAGCTGTTCCAGTGAGTCCCCTCCCCCAACCTTCTCTGAGCCTTCGGGGTCCACGTGACCTGGCCATTTAGCCCATGGTGTGCAAAAAAGTGCCGCTCAGAGGTAAAACAACCCAACCCAACCCAACTGAGCTCAAAAATTAATTTTCGCTTAAGTATATACACTGATTGCTCATTAAATTATGACCACCTCTCTCCATGTTGGGTCAGTGTAAGCTAATTTCGAAGCTCTATAACTGCTAAAAAAGGAGTTTTGTGACAGAATGGGACTGAAGATAAATTAATTGTCTCAATCAAATCTGTCTAAATCTCGATTTCAACAGTATTTCGTTAATATTTAAAGAGTCATGTAAATTGAACATTTAATATTTGAGAACAGCAATAGTTAGAATAGCGTTAGAATTAAACTCAGATGTTAATTATAATTTCAATAAGAAGTGTTATTTCACACCATTTAATACAACAGATGTATATTTGAAAAGTTAACGAAAATAGTTTTTCAATATTTTTCAATTTTCCTAAGACTTGCATGCTTGCTGTTAAATGGGGCGGGGGTAGCTCAGTCGGTAGCGCGCCAGGCTCGTAATCTGTAGTTCCCAGGTTCGAGTCCCAGCTGGGTCAGCGTTGAGATTTATCTCCGCAAAAATTCCCCGCCCTGCTCACGGTCAGTAGGGGACACCGATGGGCTTGGAAAGGCATCCATCCGTCCGATGGGACGTTAAGCCGTGGCCCCGTGTGCGGGGGAACCATACCCTTTTCACGTTAAAGAACACGCTGGATGGCTTTGACGGGAGGCTACCATCTGTCTCCCAATAGCTGTTCCAGTGGATCCCCTCCCCCAACCTTCTCTGAGCCTTCGGGGTCCTTGTGACCTGGCCATTTAGCCCATGGTTTGCAAAAAAGTGCCGCTCAGAGGTAAAACAACCCAACCCATAACTCTTTAAGTACAAAGCGAACATTTTTGAAAATGAAGATTTAGAGAGATCTGATTGAGATCTTCAATTTATCTTCCGTTAGCCGTCCCGTGGCCAAGTGGTTAGGACACTGGGCTACTGACCTAAGGGGACCTGGGTTCGACCCTGGGTAAGGCATGGATGTTTGTGGTGTTTTTCTGCTGAGGTCCTGTCATCCTCACAGATATTCTACTATGGCATACAAACTGACAGGCTCCTGTCAGAAAACGACCTCTGTGGCAAGCAGCTGCTTAAGGGGGTATTTTCTTTTTTACATTTTCTCACAAAGAGCTTAATTTAGAAGTTATAGAGCTTCGAACTTAGCTTCCGCTTATGTAACATGGTGCGAGGTGGCCATAATTCAATGAGCACTGAGTGTTGGTTGCTTTACCTCTGAGCGGCACTTTTTTGCACACTATGGGCTAAATGGCCATCACATGGATCCCGAAGGCTCAGAGAACTTTGGGGTACCCACTGGAACTATTGTTGGGAGACAGATGGTAGTCTCCCGTCAAGGCCATCCAGCGTGTTCTTTAACGTGCACAGGGTATGACTCTCCCGCACACGGGGCGACGGCTTAACGTCCCATCCGACGGACGGCTGCCTTTCCAAGCCCATCGGTGTCCCTTACTGACCGTGGGCAAGGCGGGGAATTTTGCGGAGATAAATCTCAACGCTGACCCAGCTGGGACTCGAACTTGATAACTACAGATTACGAGCCTGGCGCGCTACCGACTGAGCCACTCCCGCCCCTCAGCACTGAGTGTATATAGTAATCTATTATGATGCTTATGATCTTTGCATAATACATCGAAGAATTTTTTTAGTTTGCTTAGACTTCTATTAACTATTTTTCAGAGGCAATGGGGTACAAACGGAGGCAAATGTGGCATCTGTGGTGATGCCTGGGATCTTCCAGAACCCAGACCTAACGAAGATGGCGGCAAGTATGGCAACGGGATTATTGTGAGGACCTACAAGTCTGGTTCCATCATCACTGTGGCAGCAAATCTAACAGCCAACCACTGGGGTCATTTCGAATATCGAGTGTGCCCTGTGACTCCAGGTACCAAAAGCGACCAAGAGTGTTTGGACAAATACCCTCTGGAATTGGCTGATGGCTCAGGGATCAAGTACCAGCTTCCCCACAGAGGGAAAGGACATTTCCCCACAGAGGTGAAACTTCCTGAGGGTCTTAAATGTGACAGATGTGTCTTACAATGGCATTACAGAACTTGTAAGTATAATTTCCGATTTCTTTCTTAATCTGAAAATGTTTTACAAACGATACAGTTTAATTAAGCAAACTTAATTTTTATAGTTTAAGAGCGGCAATTTTTTTTCCCCACACAGTGGGCTAAATGGCCAGGCTACAAGATTGTTGGTTGTTTTACCTCTGAGCGGCAATTTTTTTTTTCACACAATGAGCTAAATGGCCAGGTTACAAGGTCGGTTGTTTTACCTCTGAGCGGCACTTTTTTTGCACACAATGGGCTAAATGGCCAGGTCACATGGACCCCAAAGGCTCAGAGAAGGCTGGGGGAGGGGACCCACTGGAACGGCTGTTGGGAGACAGATGGTAGCCTCCTGTCAACGCCATCCAGTGTATTCTTTATGTGCACAAGTTATGGCTCTCCCACACACGGGACCACGGCTTTACGTCCCATCCGACGGACGGCGACCTTTCCAAGCCTATCGGTGTCCCCTATTGACTGTGGACAGGGCGGGAGTTTCTTCAATCCACCAATTTACATTGGCCCTCCAAAAATGTTAAAGATTATCCATGTCACACCAATCGGGATCTAAGCTCTATAACCTCTAAAATACGCATTTAAACCATTGGCTTACGAATATTTCCTCTCTAAAGATGCCCAGAATTACGATTATCTAAATCGGAATTTCGCCTAATGTGTATTATCGGAAATATCATCTGATTTTTATAATATGAAATTTCTCCTTTTCTTTATAACATGCAGTTACACCTAATTTTTATATCTTAATTTTATGCAATGAGAGCTAAAGAGTTGGGTTTTTTTGCACACCATGGGCTAAATGGCCAGGTCACATGGACCCCGAAGGCTCAGAGAAGGTTGGGGAAGGGGACTCACTGGAACAGCTGTTGGGAGACAGATGGTAGTCTCCCGTCAAGGCCATCCAGCGTGTTCTTTAACGTGCACAGGGTATGGCTCTACCGCACACGGGGCCACGGCTTAACGTCCCATCCGACGGACGGTGGCCTTTCCAAGCCCATCGGTGTCCCCTACTGACCGTGGGCAGGGCGGGGAATTTTTGCGGAGATAAATCTCAACGCTGACCCAGCTGGGACTCGAACCTGGGAACTACAGATTACGAGCCTGGCGCGCTACCGACTGGGCCACCCTCGCCCCTGTTGGGGCGGGGGTGGCTCAGTCGGTAGCTGAGTAGTAGTTTTTCTGCATAGTATGCTGCTCAAAGGAGGTTGCAGACTCCTTTGCCTAACGTCATCATTACTTACAAAGATTTCATACTTCAAAAATTTCATAACTAACTTTAGAAAGAACCAAACTATCATAGAGCCTAATTTTAGTCTTCAGGTGTACGCCTATTTCCCTACACTCTCCATAGGTTCTTAAAAGTCCCAGCAGCATTCCCTATTCTTCTGTTTATCTCAAGCAGCACTTCACCAGTATCTGTTACAAAACTCTCAAGAAAGTTCTACTGCGTCACCTGCTCAAGAGTGCAACCATTCAGCTTAACTGAACCACAGCCTGGCTGATCAATTTTCATCATTTTAGTTTTTTCTCTGTTACCCCCAAACCTACTCTGCTGGGGCGAGGGTGGCTCAGTCGGTAGCGCGCCAGGCTCGTAATCTGTAGTTCCCAGGTTCGAGTCCCAGCTGGGTCAGCGTTGAGATTTATCTCCGCAAAAATTCCCCGCCCTGCCCACGGTCAGTAGGGGACACCGATGGGCTTGGAAAGGCCACCGTCCGTCGGATGGGACGTTAAGCCGTGGCCCCGTGTGCGGTAGAGCCATACCCTGTGCACGTTAAAGAACACGCTGGATGGCCTTGACGGGAGGCTACCATCTGTCTCCCAACAGCTGTTACAGTGGGTCCTCTACTCCAACCTTCTCTGAGCCTTCGAGGTCCTTGTGACCTGACCATCTAGCGTGGCCCCGTGTGCGGGAGAGCCATACCCTGTGCACATTAAAGAACACGCTGGATGGCCTTGACGAGAGGCTACCATCTGTCTCCCAATAACTGTTCCAGTGGGTCCTCTCCCTCAACCTTCTCTGAGCCTTCGAGGTCCTTGTGACCTGACCATCTAACATGGCCCCGTGTGCGGGAGAGCCATACGCTATGCACGTTAAAGTACACACTGGATGGCCTTGACGGGAGGCTACCATCTGTCTCCCAACAGCTGTTACAGTGGGTCCTCTCCCCCAACCTTCTCTGAGCCTTCGAGGTCCTTGTGACCTGACCATCTAGCGTGGCCCCGTGTGCGGGAGAGCCATACGCTGTGCACGTTAAAGAACACGCTGGATGGCCTTGACGAGAGGCTACCATCTGTCTCCCAATAGCTGTTCCAGTAGGTCCTCTCCCCCAACTTCTCTGAGCCTTCGGGGTCCTTGTGACCTGGCCATTTAGCCCATGGTGTGCAAAAAAGTGTCGCTCAGAGGTAAAACAACCCAACCCAGTTATCCGTATCACAAAACAAACGCTTCTACAATTTCCAAAACGTCTGTGCTGAGAACTACACTGTAGAGACTTAGGGGCATCAAGTTTCATTATGTTATTACTGGATATTATCCATTGCTCTCTAGATATCATTTCCCCACCATAACTCTATAAGGGTGTGAACTTCTGTTCTTAGTTCTGTGCAGGTGTAGAGGAATTGAAATATACGCTTCACACTACGACACCAAAACAAGATGCATATAAATGGTAAATTTTCGTTTTCAGTTAAAAGCGTGTTTCCAAAAACAAGGAAAAATAGGCATGTTTTTTAGCTATAATTTTGTATATTATCTTCCTATTAATATTTTGATATAGAAAATATAAAGTCAGCCAAAAGAAAAGGGGGAAGTTGCGTGAAAGGTCACGAAAACTACATTTGCTTCCGGGATTTCAAATATTATTTCACAATCCTGATAATTCCATCGATTAGCCCAATCTATTATAAAGAGAGTTTGTATCTCTGTCCGTTTATTTGAGAACTCCTCCTAAAAGATATGATTGGCGAGGGTGGCTCAGTCGGTAGCGCGCCAGGCTCGTAATCTGTAGTTCCCAGGTTCGAGTCTCAGCTGGGTCAGCGTTGATATTTATCTGCGCAAAATTCCCCTCCCTGACCACGGTCAATAGGGGACACCGATGGGCTTGGAAAGACCGCCGTCCGTCGGATGGGACGTTAAGCTCGTGGCCCCATGTGCGGGTAGAGCCATAACATGTGGACGTTAAAGAACATGCTGGATGGCCTTGACGGGAGGCTGCCATCTGTCTCCCAACAGCTTTTACAATGGGTCCTCTCCCCCAATCTTCTCTGAGCCTTCGGGGTCCATGTGACCTGGCGGGCCATTTAGCCCATGGTGTGCAAAAAAGTGCCGCTCAGGGGTAAAATCAACCCTAAACGATATGAGCTAGGGCTACTAAATTTGATACACACAGCTTCATCTTTTCATAATTCAGTGTACTGTAAGAGTTTAGACTTCATATAATTAAGCACCCCTCCCCCCCCCCAAAAAAAAAATGATTGGCGCTAAACGTATGTCCATTGATAACATTTCCCATCCATAACATTACTAATCCATTCCTAAGTTTCAACCTTCCATTCATAAGGTTGGGTTGTTTTACTTCTGAACGGCACTTTTTTCTACAAAATGGACTAAATGACCAGGTCACAAGGACCCGAGGGTTCACAGAAAATTGGTGGAAGGGAACCCACTGGACACTTGTTAGGACGCAGATGGTAGCCTCCAGATGGTAGCCTCCAGATGGTAGCCTCCTCCTTAAAGTCCCATCTGACAGATAGCGAGCGGCCTTTCAAAACCTATCAGCGTCTCCTTCTGACCAGGGCAGGAGATAAATCTGAACCCTAACGCAGGTGGCACCCAAACCTGGAAACTGCAGATTACGAGCCTGGTGTACTGTCAACTGAACCGCCCCACTCACTCCATACATACGGTAGGCGACGGTAACGTTCCCAGAGATTTCAGACACTTGCAGCGGGTTAACCCAATCTCTTTAACCCTTTCACGACTAAGGGAAACATTTTTCCCATTTTAAAATTGGTGATTGTCGTATTTAATTATAACCTTATCTGCATTTTTTATACAGAATGTCAAAATAGAACGTATGCCGAACGCAATTACGTAAACGGGAACGTTTAGTCCATGTCCATCTTTGCAATAATGTTTCTCTTTAACCCTTTCACGACTAAGGGAAACATTTTTCCCATTTTAAAATTGGTGATTGTCGTATTTAATTATAACCTTATCTGAATTTTTTATACAGAATGTCAAAATAGAACGTATGCCAAACGCAATTACGTAAACGGGAACGTTTAGTCCATGTCCATCTTTGCAATAATGTTTCATCTGTGCAATGTCCATCTTTGCTTCACAACCAAAACAAATTGCTTCGCAGAATATCATAATTAGCACATCATTTTGTATAGTAATTTTATTTCATAATTTTGTATTATTTTAGTTAACATTTTGTTATAATAAACCAATAAATAAAAGACATTGCATAATAAGCCTAACTATAATTTGTGTTACCTTTATAGTACATTGGGAGAAATATTTCCCATAAAATTCCAAAAAAACTACACATTGTTATGTATTTTTCTTATGATTTTTATTTATTTTACGTCTAAACAAACAGCTACATACTAATATTTACTCTTAGAAACCTTATGGTCCTGAAAGGGTTAATCAACAAGACACGTGGAATCACCACACCAAATTTGGGCCAATCGGTCAAGTACCTGTGAAATCACAGGGAGCCAAAAAATTTCACCACCAATGATGTGACCCCTGAAGTAAAAGAAACGCGTGTCCACACACCCCTTTCGGAATACTCGTATTAAATAGATGAAAGCTTGTTGCTTTTGAGTCATTTACTAATGTTAAGAACAGAGCAACGCCGGGCAGTTCTTCTAATACTGTATATATAAATATACGTTGTTTTTTTTTCTATTTTAGCCAACAGATGGGGAACGTGTCCAGATGGAACGGGAAAAACTGGATGTGGTCCTCAAGAAACCTTCCGTGGATGTGCCGACATCAAAATAGAATAATGAAACTAAACATCGAATGATACGGAAAAGGAAGAATGAAGAAGTATATTTTTCGTCTTCGAGCATTCGATTAACGAATGCTTTAAATAAAGATGTTTGAAAATTTT
The DNA here is from genome assembly GCA_038380435.1 of Ryuthela nishihirai. Classification (NCBI taxonomy): domain Eukaryota; kingdom Metazoa; phylum Arthropoda; class Arachnida; order Araneae; family Heptathelidae; genus Ryuthela; species Ryuthela nishihirai. The sequence goes on from JAWZYU010000026.1 coordinate 7,554,767, forward strand.
GTTTCCGATATCAGAGTCTTATTTTTCTGTTTTATAAGCCATAAGAATTGAAAATGTAATGATAACATTGAGGGTCATTGAGGGACATACAGATTATGAGCCTGGCGAACTACCGACTAAGTCACCCCCGCCCCAACCTACGACAATGAACAGTATATAAATTTACCTTTAAGGGCGGGGGTGGCTCAGTCGGTAGGTTAATCGTAATCTCTAGTTCCCAGGTTCGAGTCCCAGCTGGGTCAGCGTTGAGATTTATCTCCGCAAAAATTCCCCGCCCTGACCACGGTCAGTAGGGGACACCGATGGGCTTGGAAAGGCCGCCGTCCGTCGGATGGGACGTGGCCCCGTGTACGGGAGATCCATACCCTGTGCACTTTAAAGAACACGTTGGATGGCCTTGACGGGAGGCTACCATCTGTCTCCCAACAGCTGTTCCAGTGGGTCCCCTCCCTCAACCTTCTCTGAGCCTTCGGGGTCCATGTGACCTGGCCATTTAACCCATGGTGTGCAAAAAAGTGCAGCTCAGAGGTAAAACAACCCAACGTTAAAGAACACGTTGGATGGCCTTGACGGAAGGCTACCATCTGTCTCCCAACAGCTGTTACAGTGGGTCCCCTCCCTCAACCTTCTCTGAGCCTTCGGGGTCCATGTGACCTGGCCATTTAACCCATGGTGTGCAAAAAGTGCCGCTCAGAGGTAAAACAACCCAACGTTAAAGAACACGCTGGATGGCCTTGATGGGAGGCTACCATCTGTCTCCCAACAGCTGTTCCAGTGGGTCCCCTCACTAACCTTCTCTGAGCCTTCGGGGTCCATGTGACCTGGCCATTTAGCCCATGGTGTGCAAAAAAGTGCCGCTCAGAGGTAAAACAACCCAACTTTAAAGAACACGTTGGATGGCCTTGACGGGAGGCTACCATCTGTCTCCCAACAGCTGTTCCAGTGGGTCCCCTCCCTCAACCTTCTCTGAGCCTTCGGGGTCCATGTGACCTGGCCATTTAACCCATGGTGTGCAAAAAAGTGCCGCTCAGAGGTAAAACAACCCAACGTTAAAGAACACGTTGGATGGCCTTGACGGAAGGCTACCATCTGTCTCCCAACAGCTGTTCCAGTGGGTCCCCTCCCTCAACCTTCTCTGAGCCTTCGGGGTCCATGTGACCTGGCCATTTAACCCATGGTGTGCAAAAAGTGCCGCTCAGAGGTAAAACAACCCAACGTTAAAGAACACGCTGGATGGCCTTGATGGGAGGCTACCATCTGTCTCCCAACAGCTGTTCCAGTGGGTCCCCTCACTAACCTTCTCTGAGCCTTCGGGGTCCATGTGACCTGGCCATTTAGCCCATGGTGTGCAAAAAAGTGCCGCTCAGAGGTAAAACAACCCAACGTTAAAGAACACGTTGGATGGCCTTGACGGGAGGCTACCATCTGTCTCCCAACAGCTGTTCCAGTGGGTCCCCTCCCTCAACCTTCTCTGAGCCTTCGGGGTCCATGTGACCTGGCCATTTAGCCCATGGTGTGCAAATAAGTGCCGCTCAGAGGTAAAACAACCCAACGTTAAAGAACACGTTGGATGGCCTTGACGGGAGGCTACCATCTGTCTCCCAACAGCTGTTCCAGTGGGTCCCCTCCCTCAACCTTCTCTGAGCATTCGGGGTCCATGCGACCTGGCCATTTAACCCATGGTGTGCAAAAAAGTGCAGCTCAGAGGTAAAACAACCCAACGTTAAAGAACACGTTGGATGGCCTTGACGGGAGGCTACCATCTGTCTCCCAACAGCTGTTCCAGTGGGTCCCTTCCCTCAACCTTCTCTGAGCCTTCGGGGTCCATGTGACCTGGCCATTTAACCCATGGTGTGCAAAAAGTGCCGCTCAGAGGTAAAACAACCCAACGTTAAAGAACACGCTGGACGGCCTTGATGGGAGGCTACCATCTGTCTCCCAACAGCTGTTCCAGTGGGTCCCCTCACTAACCTTCTCTGAGCCTTCGGGGTCCATGTGACCTGGCCATTTAGCCCATGGTGTGCAAAAAAGTGCCGCTCAGAGGTAAAACAACCCAACGTTAAAGAACACGTTGGATGGCCTTGACGGGAGGCTACCATCTGTCTCCCAACAGCTGTTCCAGTGGGTCCCCTCCCTCAACCTTCTCTGAGCCTTCGGGGTCCATGTGACCTGGCCATTTAGCCCATGGTGTGCAAAAAAGTGCCGCTCAGAGGTAAAACAACCCAACGTTAAAGAACACGTTGGATGGCCTTGACGGGAGGCTACCATCTGTCTCCCAACAGCTGTTCCAGTGGGTCCCCTCCCTCAACCTTCTCTGAGCCTTCGGGGTCCATGTGACCTGGCCATTTAGCCCATGGTGTGCAAATAAGTGCCGCTCAGAGGTAAAACAACCCAACGTTAAAGAACACGTTGGATGGCCTTGACGGGAGGCTACCATCTGTCTCCCAACAGCTGTTCCAGTGGGTCCCCTCCCTCAACCTTCTCTGAGCATTCGGGGTCCATGCGACCTGGCCATTTAACCCATGGTGTGCAAAAAAGTGCCGCTCAGAGGTAAAACAACCCAACAACCCAACCTTTAATGGTTAAAGATTATCATTTGAGGCCTGTAGATTAGAAATACTAGTAAACATACAGTTAGTCTTTTCAAATTTTTCGACAACTTTTTTTCAACAATCAAGTTCTCCTCTACCTCCTTTATTACTTGACAGTCATCTGTCTCTACCTACCCTTCTTTAAAGGGAAATTGCATTTAGCCATTTTTTATTTCTGCATTTATCATTGTTCCATTTCTGTAAAAATAAAGTTATATTTAGGGAATAAATCAAAGTAAAAAATATCCTCTTCAAGCAACTGCTTGCCACAGAGGTCTGATAGGAGCATGTCAGTTTAATACTATTTACAGCCGTTCCCGTGGTCGAGTGGTTAGCACGCTTGGCTACTCATCTAAGGGACCTGGGTTCGAGCCCCGGATAAGGCAAGGACGTTTCTGATGTTTTTCTGCTGAGGTCCTGCCATTCTCATGGACCTTCTACTATGGCATATAAACTGACAGGCTCCTATCGGACCTCTGTGGCAAGCAGCGGCTTGAGGGGGTATTTATTTTTTTGCAGAGGAATCTGTGAGGTTGACGAGACCTCAGCAGAAAGACAACAAAAACATCCATACCTTATCTGGGGCTCGAACCCAGATCCCTCTGATCAGTAGCCAAGCTCTTTCTAAGCACTCTGCCACAGGATATAAACACAAAACTTTAACCGAAGTATAGTCATAATAAGGGGTGGCTCAGTCGGTAGCGTGCCAGACTCGTAATCTTTAGTTCCCAGGTTCGAGTCCCGGCTGGGTCAGCGTTGAGATTTATCTCCGCAAAATTCCCCGCCCTGCCCACGGTCAGTAGGGGACACCGATGGGCTTGGAAAGGTCACCGTCCGTCGGATGGAACGTTAAGCCGTGGCCCCGTGTGCGGGAGAACCATACCCTGTGCACGTTAAAGAACAGGCTGGATGGCCTTGACGGGAGGCTACCATCTGTCTCCCAACAGCTGTTCCTGTGGGTCCCCTCCTCCAACCTTCTCTGAGCCTTCGGGGTCCATGTGACCTGGCCATTTAGCCCATGGTGTGCAGAAAAGTGCCGCTCAGAGGTAAAACAACCCAAATAGTCATAATAAAGGAATGAAATTAAAAATATCAGTCAGGTTAGCATTCTGGAACGCATATAGCCATATTCACCTTTTTATGGGAAATTCTTATTCGATTGATATGATTTCACCTTACGCGAATTTTTTTAAGAAGACCTTCTACTATGCTCTTCACAGACCTTCTACTATTTACGAATTAAACTGACAGGCTCCTGTCAGACCTCTGTGGCAAGCAGCTGCTTCAGAGGATATTTATTATTATTTTATTATTATTTTTACTTACACGAAATCGATAAAAAATCGTGTCTTTACTTTCTAACTGAGATTTGTTTCCATAGGAAATTTTCAAAAATGGCGTCCTTAGAAGCTCAAGTACAACGCAGAATCGCCACCTACAATTTGATTCATTTATATCCCCAACTTTTAAAGCATTTTGTGAGTATAAGTTCAGGAATTACAGAAAGAACTATTCAAACGTCATTTCTGCATTAAAGGCAAAAATATTCGAAGACCTCAAGAAACTGTATCGAAAGAGAGAAGACGTTTAATTTCTAAATCTGCAAAGGTACACTGGTTTAGTTGGGTTGTTTGACCTCTGAGCGGCACTTTTTTGCACACCATGGGTTAAATGGCCAGGTCACATGGACCCCGAAGGCTCAGAGAAGGTTGGGGGAGGGAACCCACTGGAACAGCTGTTGGGAGACAGATGGTAGCCTCCCGTCAAGGCCATCCAGCGTGTTCTTTAAAGTTGGGTTGTTTTACCTCTGAGCGGCACTTTTTTGCACACCATGGGTTAAATGGCCAGGTCACATGGACCCCGAAGGCTCAGAGAAGGTTGGGGGATGGAACCCACTGGAACAGCTGTTGGGAGACAGATGGTAGTCTCCCGTCAAGGCCATCCAGCGTGTTCTTTAACGTTGGGTTGTTTTACCTCTGAGCGGCACTTTTTTGCACACCATGGGTTAAATGGCCAGGTCACATGGACCCCGAAGGCTCAGAGAAGGTTGGGGGAGGGGACCCACTGGAACAGCTGTTGGGAGACAAATGGTAGCTTCCCGTCAAGGCCATCCAGCGTGTTCTTTAACGTGCACAGGGTATGGCTCTCCCACACACGGGACCACGGCTTAACGTCCCATCCGACGGACGGCGGCCTTTTCAAGCCCATCGGTGTCCCATTCTGACCGTGGGAAGGGCGGGGAATTTTGCGGAGATAAATCTCAACGCTGACCCAGCTGGGACTCGAACCTGGGAACTACAGATTACGAGCCTGGCGCTCTACCGACTGAGCCACCCCCGCCCCACTCTATTCTAAGAGGCCAGTGATTTGTGTACTGCTAGCTACCTTGGCTACTGATCTAAGGGACCTGGGTTCGAGCCCCGGATTAAGGCATGGTTGTATGTGTTGTTTTTCTGCTGAGGTCCTGCCATCCTCTCAGATCTTCTACTTTGGCATATAAACTGAGCAGGCTCCTGTCAGACCACTGTGGCAAGCAGCTGCTTGAGGGGGTATTTATTATTATTTTTTATAACACCCAACCATTGAGAAGTTCGTCTAAACTATTGCTGCCAACCTCAAGTCACTTGGAGTCCTGAACAATGGAGCTAATATTCTGCTTTCTGGCGAGACTCGATGAAGAATGCAGCCAGGATTTAGATGGAGGATTTTTAGAGGATTATCAGGAGAAAATGAGGAACACCATATCATCCGTCCGATATGAAAGAATCCATTCCTTTTCCTCTAGAAACATACCCTTTCTTTCATATCGGACGGATGATATGGCGTTCCTCATTTTCTCCTGATAATCCTCTAAAAATCCTCCATCTAAATCCTGGCTGCATTCTACATCGAGTCTCGCCAGAAAGCAGAATATTAGCTCATTGTTCAGGACTCCAAGTGACTTGTGGTTGGCAGCACCAGTTTAGACGAACTTCTCAATGGTTGGGTGTTATAAAAATGCTTGTGATAGAGGTAGTGTGCTGCTCCGGGGGTGGTCTAACCATCAACAGCGGTACTCATCTTCATGTGCTTGAATGGATTCTCCGTAACTGCTCAAAGGTATGGAGAAAAGATCCATGAACCCTATCGGCGACTGTTCAGGGTTCGGAAAAGCAAGAAAACGTTTTCTTTCAACAAAAAGTTGCAGTAAATATATATAGATGTAAAAAAAATTGCAAAAATGCACTTTTATAGTTAAACGAGAATTTTGATCAAAGAGTTCAAGGATCTAAATAAATGACCCTAAATCTGCAGAGATTTTGGTATTTTGGCCCTTTGCAATGTCCGTTGGTTGTCCACATTTGACAACCTAGTTTTTTGCACATACTAAACTTCGTGTTTCTAGAGGAAAAGAAATGGAATTAACTTCTGGTTTAGTGCTTGGCATTTGGTATTGAAAATGCATTAGCTTGTTATTAAAACCTTTCACAGAGACCGCTTTAGAAATGCATTTAATCTGAAAGAATGAAAGCTCGTCTTCATTTAACATCCGTTATGACGTATATATTGTAAATTTCTTAATTATAATAAATAACTGACAGGCTCCTGTCAGACCTCTGTGGCAAGCAGCTGCTTGAGGAGGAATTTATCATTATTTTTTAATAAATAAAAAAAACCTCAAGCAGCTGCTTGCCACAGAGATCTGACAGAGTCTGTCAGTTTATACCATAGTAGACAGGACCGGCGCGAGGCAGGTTCAGCGCATTCCAGGAACCTGGCCCGCACTTTAAAATGCCCACAGTCCACGAAAAGCTCATCATAAAAAAGGAAATTTCGATTAAAATTGACCGAAATAGTGAAATCAGTCAATTTTGACGACGTAATTAAAGATTTTGCTGCGAAAAGGTCAAGAAAAATTATGTAATTTTTATAATATACTCGGTGTTCCTATAAGTTGTATGTAGATAAGTATGCCACACTTTATACTTATAATAAATAATTTATTATTATAAAATTTAGAAGTACATATAAATGCGTTTTTTTTTGGCCCCGCACAATTTTGAAACCCGGCCCCGCAAAAGTTCACGCCGACCCTGATAGTAGAAGGTCTGTGAGGGTGGGAAAGACCTCAGCAGAAAAACAACACGAACATCCATGCGTTACCCAGGGTTCAAAGGTTGGGTTGTTTTACCTCTGAGCGACACTTTTTTGCACACCATGAGCTAAATGGCCAGATCACATGGACCCCGAAGGCTCAGAGAAGGTTGGGGGAGGAGACCCACTGAAACAGCTGTTGGGAGACAGATAGTAGCCTCCCGTCAAGGCCATCCAGCGTGTTCTTTAACGTGCACAGGGTATGGCTCTCCCGCCCACGGGGCCACGGCTTAACGTCCCATCCGACGGACGGCGGCCTTTCCAAGCCCATCGGTGTCCCCTACTGACCGTGGGCAGGGCGGGGAATTTTGCGGAGATAAATCTCAACGCTGACCCAGCTGGGACTCGAACCTGGGAACTACAGATTACGAGCCTGGCGCGCTACCGACTGAGCCCCCCCCCCCCCCCAGGGTTCAAAACCAGGTCCCATAAATCACTAGGTAATATTAAATTGGTTAAAAAAAATTCTTACTAGTCTGTTTCTAATGAATATTTCGTTTCTCTTTCGTTTTCGAATGAAAATCAAACGTACCTAAGATAAAAGATCTCAGTAGGAAATTTCAGAGAATCATTCACAAAACAAAAAGTTATCAACATCTGTATCTAGTTTGGAAACAAACTTTGCACTTCCGTAAAAGATTTTTTCTTTTTTCGATGTACCATTAGAGGTAGTTGGGAAAACGATTTTACTGCATATAATTCTAACTAATTTTTTATCACTTTAGAACATAGTCCGCTAACCACCACGCCACTTTTGGTCAATTTGCTTTCTCTCTGACAACCTAGACATCAGTAATCATTAACAAGGTAACAGTCGCACTATTATATCATAATATTATGTGAGAAATGTAATCTTAAACCGATATCATGACGACCAAACTTTTTGTAAATTTTTGCTATTTATATTAAAATTTATCAAATGTCAACCTTCCAATTTTAAAGACTATTCGAATAAATTGTAAATTGTGTCTCATGCGCTTTCATAATTGGTGACAAACTGCTTATCACTATGCTACGTGCTAAGCTATGATCAATTAATTTTGTAATGAACCGTTTTCTGATATTTAGTGTTTTTGATCAAATTCACAGGATATTCAATTGTTGCTGTATTTGACTCTAAATGCTAACCTAAATGTTCAATCCAACGTCAAAATATCTTTCAGCTGATCGCTGCTGCCATCTAGTGACGAATCCTAAAATTAATACCTTTAATGGAAGTCGTGTGTTTAAAAATGTGTATGATTATTTTCCAGTTAAACTATATCAGTGAAAATAAGCAAACAATTACTAATTCGAGTGTTCTGATACACAACATTTTTATAAGGAAAATACCGTAGTAACAACTAATTTCACGTCTATAATGTAAAATTTGATGGTGTATTCAAATATATTTCAGCGGTTTTACAATGTCATATTTTCAATGTGATTTGCTCTGTGTGTGAAAAAGGCTTCTAAGGATTCTCAGGAAGGATAGATACCCATCTCAGTAATGTATGCAGGAATTGATGAAGAGTGGTGGGACGTTGAGTTTCTGTTCTTTATTTTTTTGTTACTAGAGTTGGCAAAAGAAGGGTGTGTTTAAACACAAAAAAAATCCACTTGGTTCCTCTTTGGTTTTTACGATAGTTTCTATTTGCAGGTCCCATGGGCTTTTAGTAAAACATGTGTTTCGATTGGTGGAGTTTGTTGGGTGTCAGTCATATGTCTGTTCAGTAATAATTAGCGTAGCATGAATGTCAACTAAGAAGATTATGAGATTTTTGTAAGTCGACCTATCAATCATTTCTACCAACCTGTGATCTTTCAAAACTGGCGAAGCATTAACTACTCAGTCTTATAGTCACCATAGTTAACATTCACCCTACGCTACATATAAACTAATTATACACACTGACTTACCATCATATTAGAGAATTTCCATGTTATGTCAATGGGAATCTAACTTCGAAATTATTGAATGAATATTGCTAAAAATCGAAATTTAAATAGATTTCATATTTATCTTCAGTCACGTTTTTCTATTAAATACATATTTTAGAAGTTATATCGCTGCGAAGTTAGATTTACCGTTGACAGAGTATTTAAATTCTCTAATATTTTGGTAGGGTGGTTTAAAATAAAAATAACTGCAGTTTTCATCTCAAAAATTGATCTTTTCAGTCAATATGCTTGTCGGTTGCCCTTAATTTTCCTTTCTAATCGGTGTAATTTCTAATTGCAAGCCTTCCTCATCTTTGCAATAATTCAGTCAAAAAAACCCGAAAAAAAACCCCTAAGACATAACTGTATTTTTAGTGTTAAGAAACAGAATATTTTTTATTTCAAAATGCTTCATTTTGCGGTCTATAGAGAAGCAATGAAATAAGTCGTTGGCTTGGGCAACGGTAGATATACATAAATGACACCAAAAAAAAGCAAAAATTAAAGAAACATATAAAAAAAGTACAAAATTAAAGAAACATGTAAAAAAAAAGTACAAAATTAAATCAAATTTGAAGTTTTGGCTCACACGCTTTAAATGTATCCGTAACTGATCTGTAAAATCTAAAACAATTGTCTTTATATAATTTTGTTTTACCCCATATGTCCGAAAATACAAATAGATTTAGAAAGCAACTATATAATTTTGTTCCATATAAGAATATCATTTAACCTTTACTGTCCGGTGGAATATTTTAGTAACTGGGAAACGTTACTCTTTACTGTTATTCTCAGACCCCATCCACCAAGACTAAATTTACTAGATACGTACCTGTTTCCTACCTTAATTATTTCAAACCAGCTTCCCCCCCCCCCCCCTTCTAATACACTACAGTAGATTTTCTTCTCTTTTTAACAGAGCTGTGAATTAAGCCAAAATAAATGGTTATTTTGGCTATTTCTAAACTTCAACTTCATAAATCCCCAGGGGTAGATGAAATTACTATGGAAATGCTTAGAGCTGGGAATGTTTCTGTTACCACTTGGATGACTGAAATTTTGAATATATTTTACGATAAAGGCATGGATCTTAAGGATTTTACCAGAGCCATTATTATCCCTATTTTCAAAAAAGGTAATCACAGTTCTTGTGATAACAATAGGGGTATCAGCCTACTCTCTGTTCCATGTAAAGTTCTTTGCATGATTGTGCTTAATAGAATTAAGAATCTGGTAGACGGGCAATTCAGTGATGAGTAATTTGGATTCAGAAGTGGTAGGGGATGTGTAGATGAGATATTTTCACTTAGGCAGATTGTTGAGAAATGTTTAGAGTTTCAGAAACCTTTGGTTGCTAGCTTTGTTGATTTCAAAAAGGATTTCGACTCTGTTGAATGCATAATTTTTAATCCAGATAAGTTAGTTAACATAATGAAAGCTCTCTATCATAATAACACTGAGTCGTATGTGAGAGTTAGTAAGGTTTGTAGCAATTGGTTTAGCATTACTTCTGGTGTTCGACAAGGGGGCATTTTGTCTCCTTTTCTCTTTAGCTTGGTTATTGATTATGTTATGCGAAATTCACTTCAAGGGAAAGATTTTGGCCTTATATTGTCTGAAGATACGAAAATTTCTGATTTAGATTATGCTGATGATTTAGCGCTTTTGGCAAATGTTGTTGATGAGATGAACTCTTTTCATTCGAGCTGTTGATGAGACTGGTAGTAGAGTAGGTTTGGTTATAAACAGAGAGAAAAATTAAAGTGATGAAAATTGGTCAGGCAGGCTGTGATTCAGTTAATCTGAATGGTTGCAGTCTTAGCAGATGGCACAGTTTAATTACCTTGGGAGCTATGTAACAGATACTGGTGATGTGCGGCATGAGATTAACAGACGAATAGGGATTGCTACCGGGACTCTTAAGAATCTATGGAGAGTGTGGAGAAATAGGCGTATACATCGAAAGACTAAAATTAGACTATATAATAGTTTGGTTCTTTCTAGGGTTAGTTATACTAGATGTTTTTGAGACTAGATGTTAGAAACTAGATGTTTTTGATTCTAGATGCTTACGCAGTATCTTGGGCATTAGGTGGTTCAACTTTGTAACTAATGATGAGGTTAGGCAAAGGAGTTTGCAACCTCCTTTAAGCAGCATATTGTGTAGAGAGAGACTCCGTTGGTTTGGCCATGTTGCCCGTATGAATAATTATAAATAAAATAAAAAAATAAATACCCCCTCAAGCAGCTGCTTGCCACAGAGGTCTGACAGGAGCCTGTCAGTTTATATGCCACAGTAGAAGGTCTGAGACGATCAGGTCCGCCGACAGGGGGGGGGGGGGGGGCAAGGGGGACTAATGCATAGGGACCCGTCAGAAATAAGGGCCCGTCAGATTAAGTGACTCTACATTTTCTTATAAAAATTATTCTTAGTTAGGCTATATATCGATCCTATGCTAAAAAGTTTTATGTGACACAAACTGTGTAGGCCAATGTTTTTGCATGCCTGACTGCGCAACAGGCTTTTTTTCCTCTGTATGTCATCATTGTGCCCAGAATAATTGCTATTAATGATTTGTAAAGATAAAAAGTTTTCAAGGGGGGCCCCGAGCATAATATTACATAAGGGCCCATAAATTCTCTCGGCGGCCCTGGAGACGACGGCAGGACCTCAGCAGAAAAACGACACATACATCCATGCCTTACCCGGGGCTCGAACCCAGGTCCCTTAGGTCAGATAGATTGGCGAATAGGGTTATGAACAGTGTGCCTAAAGGCCTCAGAAAGAAGGGGAGACCTAGGATACGGTGGGCAGACAATGTCAAACAGGACCTTGTTAGAATTGGTGTGCAGTGGCCAGATGCATCAGATGTAGCTCAGGACAGATATGCTTGGAGAATTTAATTGCACGGTCTGGTTGGACCTTCGTAGTGAATGGCTGCTTGAGGATGATGATGATGTGAATAAAGAATTCTTTTTCCATCATAGTAAATTAATTCATAAAATTAAAAAAAAGTTCAGCAACATTGAAAATTTTCTAGAAAAAATTCCCAAAGAGTTGTTATGTTAGCTCATCTCTATGTTTTTTTATGCTCAATTCCTGCCATCCTCTCAGATCTTCTACTTTGGCATATAAACTGACAGGCTCCTGTCAGACCTCTTTGGCAAGCAGCTGCTTGAGGGGGTATTTATTTATTTATTAAGATTAACTGAAGCATTAATGAATTGAAAAATCAAGAGCGGCTTGATATAAAAATTCGATTCCGTCACTTGGATCGGTATTATTATATTTTTAGAAACCGTACACAGAACTTTAAAAAAAAAAAGATTTTCAACAAAGATTCTGAACAAAAAACTATTTTAAATAGGCGAGTTAGCATGAGCATTTGATTAAATGTCTATTATTATCTGTTCAAAATCAATGTCTGACCACAGGGTCAGGGTCTTTCGGACCTCTGTAGCAAGCAGCTACTTGAGAGATTTTTCCGTAATATTTTTTTTTACAATCTGTGTCAAGTTTGGACAACTTAGGTAAAATGACAGATCAATTTCGTTCTAATTATCGATATATATTTGCATTCAACTCTTTGTTGTTGTATTTTTCGTTTTCTAAGATAGTTTGCAGATGCTCTATTATATAATAAATGTTCTGTTCTATAACATTTATAAACGAAAATAAATGATAGAGATCTTTAGATGGTTTATGTATATGTATGTATTTGTAGGAAAAAGCATTCTGTCATTACATGCTCTAATATTAAAAGTTCATGTTGTCATGACTTTTACGAACTTTAAACGTACGTGAGACATTTTTTAAGCAAAAGGAAGTATGATTATTTGAGTTGTGGATTAAAGTGTTTTTTTAAATAGTTAATTTGCAATAATTTGCTTCACTTTTTAAATTTGGAAAGAAAATCTATAGAGCATCGTATTTGAAGTGCATAAATATAAAGTAGTATTCGGTTTGATAACGAAAATTGAAAAAAAAAACGTGCCGTTATTTGAAATGTACTCTGCGCGTTTAATAATATATAGCTCTCAGCCCCCCCGCAAAGCTTTATGCGGTGGAGGTAGTAGCTTTGGTGGTGGTGTCCGCCATTATTGGTGGACGGGAGTTATGATGCTTTGCATGTAAACCAAAAATAGCATAACCGGATACTTTCAATGCACTCTACAAAGGCTGTAAAGCCATCACAATATCTTGAATAGTGTCTTTGTTCTGAAAAACTGTTTGCCTTTGTGAGTTCCGGCGAGTGACTGGCGCTGGCAACTATCGCATCCTGCGTCTTGTCAAGTACAGCTAGCCGCCTGCAGGCAATGATGCTCGGCGGCGTTAGACAGTGGACCGGCGTTGTGTGGGTGACTCAGTTGTCTGCGTCTTGTAGAGCTTGGGATTTTTTTAATCATTGTGCGCTCATCGAAGCTAACTCTGTGAGCTTATGCATTTAGTGAACAGTGATTTGCATCATCTACGTTTGTACTTTAACCAATAGGGCGATTTAACAAGATGTGAACGTCTATGCTGCTACCAAAATTTCACATCTGTCGTTTGTGTTAGGCCTAAATCATGCTCTTTGGACACTGACTCGATCAGTCATACGTGAGGTGAGAAATATTATTCATTATTGGATAACTGAGGTGGTTAAAATATCAGCACAATGCCCGTAGGATTTCAGATCTTATGTGAGGTATACATCTTGTGTTTGTTGTTTGGTGATAAACGAGTTCTGACTATAAGTAGCATCCTTTAATATGTGAAATCCAGCTGATCAGCTCGTAAATTAATATCGCAAGTAATATGTAATATCTACATAAATAAAATGAGATGAACCATATTTCAGTTGGCTATGCCTCTGCGTATGATTTCTGCAGAACATTAGATGCAGATAGCTTGGATATAGACCAGTAAGATTTTAATTTCTGCACAAATACCTCATTTCCCTAAGGGAAGATTCAGGGCCATGTCGGGGTTATCACCAGAGGAACGAATAAGAGAGCTTGAGCAGATGTTTTTAGGTGGTCCAATTATTGCAAATGGAAAAAGTTTCAGCATAGATACATTATTGGATGTGTTATTAGTGCTTTATGACGAGTGCTGTAACTCCACTTTACGGCGAGAGAAAACCGTATCAAATTTCATAGAAAATGGTAAGTGAAATAGATAATTTTATTTGTATATTATTTCGCACAGAAATTTCTAAAATTGTAAAAAATGTTCATGATGAAGGCGAAAAACGCACACACATATTTTTCCCCCCTTCTTTTTATAAAAGATATTTATACTGCGTATTTTAAACAATGACTGCAAAGAACACAAGCACAAGCAGAATATTTTTGCAGGTTATATATTTTTGAGAGCAACTTTTGACCGATATATTTATTCATGATGAAAAATATGTAAGGTAAGGGTTAATGAATGAATAAATTTTATGGAGCATGATATCCTTATATATATGTATTATGTCACTCAGAAATTTACAGAAATGTGAAAAATATTCATGTCCAAGGTGAAAGCAAATTTTTCCTAGTTCTTAAGGTATATATATATACTCTACTGTATGCAGTGACAACCAAGAACACACTGAAAGATTACCAGAATATTTTTGCAGGTTATTCAAGTTTGAGAGCAACCTGAGTGATATACATGGTCGTATCAGAATAATATGACCACCTACCATAGTATATATTTGGTAGGTGGTCATATTATTCTGATATGACTGTGTATATCTAATTATTCATTATAAAAAATATATAAGGTAAGGTAAAAAATATTAATAAATTTTATGAAACAGATATCTTTAATATTTTCATTTGTTTAATATTAGCAGCTGATATAACATTCTTATTAAAAAAAATCTGTGGGAAAATAAGTCAAAAATTTTTTAAGATCTACAGCAGTTCACCTCGAGTAAAGGATTGAAATCTTACTGGTGGATAAATAATACAAAATATGTTCCTTGTGGTTTCACCATTTCAAATTATGCAATATATGGACTCTCAGGCTCATCCATTATTGAAATCAGTAGTTATGATGCAAAATAAGGTTTGTAGCTATAATGAATAAAAAATAAATATCCCCTCAAGCAGCTGCTTGCCACAGAGGTCTGACAGGAGTCTTGTTAGTTTAATACACTGTGGAGAAGAATCTGAGGAAGGTGAGACCTCAACAGAAAGACAACAATAAACTTCCATGCCTTATCTGGGGCTCAAACCTAGTTCTCCTTGATCAGTAGCTAAGCGTGCTAACCATTTAGTCACGGAATGATTAGATGACTTAAAATACTGTTTTAATAAATGGAATATGAGAAGCAGAAATAAGATGCATACAATAATTTTGATCAAATCTGAGCTTTGATAGACTTATTTTAAGCATTTGTAAAGGAGGCACTGTATATACCTATTGTATACTCTTTTTTTTTATTATCGAACATTTATTTCAGTGCATTTGTCTTCAAGAGTTAGGGAATAAACAAATTAATTTTAAGACTTTTAAATTTATTAATAAAAAATGATAAATACCCCCTGAAGCAGCTGCTTGCCACAGAGGTCTGACAGGATACTGATGCCAAATTTATTTTTTCAGATATCATTATTAGTAATATTAAACTTTTCTATGTTTTTTCACTATAGGTTGAATGAAACTATTTCCTTTGCTATTTTTCTTTTCTAGACATATTTTTCCATTAATTTTTTTACTTTTTATTCTTCTGTTTTTCTAACTGAATTTTGGTAATGATGCAATGTTATTTTATTATTTTGCACTAGAGTTTTGTTAAAACTTATCTTTTACTATCATTATATTACAATAATACTTCTTAGCTATGAAATACTAGTTTTAAGTGGGGCGGGGGTGGCTCAGTCGGTAGCGCGCCACGCTCGTAATCTGTAGTTCCCAGGTTCAAGTCCCAGCTGGGTCAGCATTGAGATTTATCTCCGCAAAATTTCCCCGCCCTGCCCACGGTCAGTAGGGGACACCGATGGGCTTAAAAAGGCCGCCGTCCGTCAGATGGGACGTTAAGCCGTGGCCCTGTGTGCGGGAGAGCCATACCCTGTGCACGTTAAAGAACACGCTGGATGGCCTTGACGGGAGGCTACCATCTGTCTCCCAACAGCTGTTCCAGTGGGTCCCCTCGCCCAACCTTCTCTGAGCCTTCAGGATCCTTGTGGCCTGGCCATTTAGCCCACGGTGTGCAAAAAAGTGCCGCTCAGAGGTAAAACAATCCAATCCAACTAGTTTTAAGCCACGAGATTAAGTTTTATAAGGCTGAAAATAATAGAAAAATTTGTTTGGTAAACAAACTTTTAATGTGTTCTAAATGATAAAAAAAAGAAATGTCATGACAGTTCTATAATGCAATACAAAATGTTGGAAAATAATTGGTGACAACATGATTAAAAGATTTGAGTATAAAAATATATTTGTTATTTTTCTGATATTTTTTTCATTTAGCATTTTGAAGCATGACTTCTAAAAGCTATTTAGAAAACCATATATGTGGGGTCAGTTTGCAACATATGTACCCAATTTTAAAAAAGAGAAAAAAGTACTTGAAGACTGTTGTAATTTTGTTTCTTCTTTTCCCTCCCTCCCCTCCCCAATAAGAATTTTTGGTATAAATTAATTTATTAACTTGTGATTCATGTAAAAATACTCCATTTCCATTGCTTTGTAATTATGTTGAAATAATTTCATATGCAACCCAAACATAAGTACACACAGAAGTGGAAATTTAGGGACTAGTTGTAAGCTTCTTTCAAAAGAGGAATTATTATCAGATTTTAAAAAAATTCATGACTGCCTTCAAAATAATTTCGGTACACCAAATCTACAAGCAAAACTGAATTGCCCATCAACAAACATCTATTGCCTGTGTCTGCTATAATGCTCATTATTAGAAATAGCATCCTATAGTTGTTAATATGTATGTCATTTCCCTCAAATTCAGAATGCTCAGTGGAGTTAAAAATAGTGTGTTATGATTAGGATATCAATTATGGTAGATATTCTGAACATTATTGTTTAGCAAATTAACTAGTGCTTGCAATTTTAGCTAACATATTAAAAGGCATCCAAGTGGTTAGCATGTTTGGCTGTAAATTAAAGTGTTCTTTAATGTTTGTAGGTATGGCTCTCCTGGATGCAGAACTGTAGCTTAATGTTCCATTCGATAAATAGTCCAAATCTGTCACTATCCCCTTTCTCTTTAAGGGCAGGGCAGAGATTATTAACTTTCAAAATGGGCATCGCTGAGCTTGAACCTCGGAACATTGGATTCCAAGCCTGGCAAGCTACCAACTGAGCTACCTCCTAACAATTCCTTCTTCCTCCTCCTTGTTGGACCACTTTGTAAGGGTGCTGGGTAGCTGGTGCATGAGCTAAGGTATCGTGGGTGCAGTATGCAACAATGGGACATGGTCTCATGTAATAGTGGCAATTTCATTAGAACACTGAAACCTGCCAATCAAAAAGTAAATTTTAAGAAAAATCCCTTTTCTCAAAAGACATGGGTAGTGTAAATGTTTTCATCCATATTCTTTAGCTAGTGTTTGTCCTTGAATTCATTTAAGTAAATCTTTTAAACTAAAATATTTGACAGAATAATTTTATGTTGTTCCTTCACTAAATGTTTTTAAAATGCCCTAACCCCTAATGTTAGTAATAATTGACTGAAAACACAAATGAATTTCTGCCATCTTATTTTTTTAAACATTTCAATTGTAATTTCTAATTGGAAGTGAGTTTACTTGCATCATCTATCTAAGTTTTATTTGTAGTCTTGAGAGCACCTTGCTCTTTACGCTTTTCCAAAAAACATCTGTCTTATCCTTTTCTTTATGGTGTCTAGATCAGGGAACCTCAAAAGAAAACAGTATGACAAAAAATGATTTATTTTTGCCCCTTTTATAATACCAATATGGTTACTTAAAAAAAAGTCAAAATTACAAAAAACTGTTTAAAATTGAAAAAATATGGACTGATGTTTAAAACGACAAAAAGTTAATCAAAAACTTATAATTTGTTGTGATTATTCAAATTGTACTTTTCAAAATGTTTCACTTTTATAAGCTGCCTTGATTAAAAAAAATTAATAAAATTCCTAACAGCAATCAATTTTTTTGATTTTGCCCAAGCTTTTAACAGAATCAACGATAAGATTATTTTATCAACCCCTCTTGAACCCCAATTTAAACACACTTTCAAATTGGCATTCTTTATAGGAATTTCAGTTGCAAAAAATTATTTAAATACTATTCAGATCTAGAGATCTTAGGAAAAATATATTTATAATGTAATTTAGAAACAGTTTCTTATAAAAGTTATGATTTATTTACTATTGATGTTTTTTGATTGCCATTTGGCTACTGATCTAAGGAACCTGGGTTCAAGCCCCGGGTAAGGCATGGATGTATGTGTCGTTTTTCTGCTGAGGTCCTGCCATCCTCTCGGACCTTCTACTATGGCATATAAACTGACAGGCTCCTGTCAGACCTCTGTGTCAAGCAGCTGCTTGAGGGGGCATTTATTTATTTTATTTATTATTGATTTAATCATAGAATTTGTGTGTAGGATTTGCTTTTGAATTTCATTACAGAATTTATTGTTTTGCTTTAATATAGATTATAGTGTACTTGGTATAATGGTTAGTATACCTGAGTACTAAGGTATAAGTTATTAGTACTAAGGTAGGGCATGTCTCTTGTGTAAGTGTTTGTATGTTGTATTAGAAACCAGTACAAGTTAGACAAAGCCTCTAGGTTATATCTATCTTTTTGTAGTTGAGTATCTTCTTTCTTTAAAAAAAAAAAATATAAAAGCTTTCATTGTATACATTTGGGTGTTATATTTAATTATTAATCTTACTAAATAAAATAACAAGACAAAAAATATCAAAGCTACAATTCTTTTATTACTTCTAGTGTTATTGTTAAATGGAAGTTTAATATCAGTAATGTTTAAAAAAGGGGACATTGCTGAAAGTTTTGAGAGAAAGACAAAACAGACTGAAAAAAAAAACATGTTCACCTACTTAAGGATTTTTAAAATATTGTTACTATTTCTGCTTACATTATAATTATTTTATGTTTATTAAGACAAATGAAACTTGTTGGGTTTTTCTGTTGTAGTCTCGCCTTCCTCACAGAATTTCTACTATGGTGTATAAACTGACAGGCTCTTATCAGACCTCTGTTGTCAGCAGCTGCTTGAGGGTTTTTTTATTTATTTTTTTTTATTTTAGGCACTAAGAAATTCAGTTATGAAGTTCTTAAAATTTTTTGAAAAACTAGAATTCATGCTTTAAAATGAAATAGTAAATGTATAAACCACAGGAAAGTTGCATGTTAATTTGTCATTTATAGCATATATGTTTTACTCGCCAAGATGATTAAATCATTAAATTTCTTTACACCAAATTTTTAATGTATTAATTCCAAAAGAAACAGAAGTTTACCCTACTTTTTTAATGTAGAAGTCCAAATGTTGAGTTCAACTACAAATGCGTATACAGGCAGGATTCAATTGGAATATCGAGTATTGCCCAATGGGCTGAGAAATCCACATTAGTATATTTTTTTCTTGTGGATAATCACATTCTTAAAAACTCTATCGTAGTCTATGTCATATATGTGTGAGATATTAATTTTATATCATTTGTTAACCTTTGATTGCAATTTTACTTATTGTGACAAACAATGACAGAATTAAAAAAATATATAGTGTACTGTCTTATTGAATTATATAAATAGGCAGTAAATTTCTACATCTTAATCACAGTGATACTAACAGTAGTAAGCAATACTTTTCTGTTTAGGAAATGTTTTCAACTTAAATTGTATCTAATTCTCAGAATGTTATTTTTTGATTAATATCAAATGTTCAAATAATAGCTGAGGCTACAAATATAATCAAAACTAGTTGAGACCCACATCATAATTGTGCAGTTTTTTCAATTAATTTATGAACGTGTGATTACATAAAAAAAAATTATGTGAAACTGTTGTAGTTTTTCTGTATTAAAATTTTAGAAATTTTTCCATATCAAATCAAGCATTTTCCTAAAGTAACTGTACATTTCCATTGTCTAGATCAGTGGTTCTCAACCTTTTATGCTTCACATACCTCCTGGAATTGTGTATGTAACTGGCATACCCCTTGTATAGATAGATAAAACTATATAGTTATAGCATAACAATGGGAATAAAACATATATATACACATTAAATTTTGTATTCATAAATTATATATATCGATAAACACAAAAAAAGACATTTTTGCACAGCAGTGTTGCCAACTTAGCAACTTTGTTACTAGCTCTAGCAACTTTTGAGCTCTCACGATGTACCCCAAAAAATTTTTATCGTGTACCCCAGGTTGAGAACCTCTGGTCTAGATAAAGAAATCTGCTCATCCAAACAAATGTCTGGAATCCCTGTCTGAGACCCAGTCACTATTTACAAATTCTACTACATTACCCAGCCACAATTCAAGCAAAAGTTACTATTAGACCCTAGTGCTAAAAACAGTAAATTTGATTATAAAGCAGAAAAAATTTAAAGTTACTCAGTTTGGCTTAAACTGCAAGACTTCTCACATGCAAATTTTCAACTTTGCCATAAAAATTACAAAATTGAAAATTACTAATGGTAGTAATAAATTAGTAATAAAAATTACTAATGGGAAAATTTAATTTTTCCCATTAGTTTCAAAAATTATAAAGAATTAGTCGATTAAATACTATTACACTCGTTTGTTTTAAACTGAATAATATAAATTTTTAATTCACTCTAAAAGAAGTTTTTTTAGAATCTAGATAATTGCAGTTTGTTTTATTATGATAGTTTTAAGGTTCATTTGAATATGTTTTGTAGCATTTATTAGCTATGAAATTTTACATTAATAATACATTTTCTAGATTATGTATTCCATTTTGATAAATGTGTTTTTTATATTATACATTTTAATCTTGCAAAATTCAACTGACAGAACTAATATCAAGATTAAATGCAATAATTTTTAAAATAGTTTCCATTTGTAATTTTAATAATTTTTTCCTTTGTTATAAATTATTTTTTAAATAGCATAAGACTTAAAAGTTATCATAAATTAAATAGTTGAAGTTAAAAGAAGAGCAGTTTTTTAATATTTAAATATATATATATGGCAAGCTAATTAATTAATTTATTCTATAGTTAAAAATATTTTGTAGTGATAAAAATCAATACAGTCAAAAATAGTAATGTAAGAACAAAAATAGATCATGTATAAGAATTTTTTAGGCATTAAGTTTTCGAAGTTATATTTACTATTAACTACTTATGAAGGCAAAAGTAAAATTCTATAACTATATACATATTATTTACTATTAACTACTTATGAAGGCAAAAGTAAAATTCTGTAAAAGAAATTGAAATATACAAATATGAAATTATAATACTCATGGTCATTTATGTTATAATTTTGAATAAATAAAAGACTACCAAAAAAAGTTTTGAAGGTCCAATAACACTTCATTTTTGCCTCAAATAACCATTTCTTATAGAGATTTGAATGAAGTCATCATCGTGTCGCTATCGAAAATTGATGAGCAAGTGGTATTATAATAACATTCATAATTTCAATCCTCGTTGGTGAGCAAAAATTGGTAACACATAAATTCACCCAATGACGAAACTGTGCAAAAAGGCCCCTAAAAATTTTGTCAAGGAAGAAGAGGTTCTTGTGAAAAAATTTTCTGTCATTGCTTGGGAGTGAGCTAAGAGCTCAGTGGAATGACAATAAAGTTTACTTTTCATCAAAAACATATTCTTTTAAATGGTGTCTAATTTTTCCCAGACAAGGACTTCTTTTTGTTGCATTTTTGAATTGGAAGAAGTGTGAAATGCTAATTGTGGTGATTTTATAGCCGTTTGTTGCTGTTATTTGTTGTGATAATCAAAACCATTAAATTTGTAAACAAAATTACTTTCAGAAAACCTCTGTGTGTCAAGGGTTGTAGGTGGACTGTTGATTAATCCGGCCTTAGTACGTTACTGTAAGGGCTGTTCATATCTTTACATATGCAAATACATACAATTAAATTACTCCTGAAGAATTCTGCTTCCTAGTTTTCTATGTAATTAACCTGGAATAAGGGTAAAGATTAATAAAATGTTCAGAATTCACAGCTTGAGGTTGATTAACTATCAACTAATTTCACAAATTGCTCAAATTTTTATTTTTATTATTAAAACCTAAAGTATTACTGCTAGCATCGAGGCTGGTCTTATGGTGATCTTTGGCTGGCCCATGCATATCATTATTCATGGTACAGTTTGCATAAATCTAAAATTGTAGGAGAATACAGTTTTAAAGAGTACCATTTCATTATCACAGATCAAACAGGAACTATAGTAGAGCATAGTTTTAAAATATATTCATTAAAACCAGTAACTTAAATTCTGAAAACCCAAATATTAGAATATTTGCATAATGTGTTTCAGAGCGTTCAACATATCAATTACGTAAAGTTTTTAAATAACCAGAATATTTGCTTATTTTCAGTATATGAGAAAGTTTTAAATAATCGTTTTCATGTTTGTCATCTTGATGAAATCATTTAAAAAGATGAAAATCATCTTTTTAAATAATGGATGCTTATAATTCATTTGTTGTCCAGTATGTGTCTATCTAAAATACACCAAATTATGAGCAACAAAATATTGCTAAAAGAATGTTGCTTAGAGTGAAACTTTTAAAACTGAGCCTGACTTGTAGCAATATTTTTCTGCATCCTGTGGCTTAGTTGGATCTCCATTGGCATGATGCCAAGAATTAAATGGGATGCCTCTCAAGAGTGGCTTGAAGTAAATACAGAAATAGGAAACATTATCGGTAAAAAAGAAACTTTTTTTTTCTTCTGTACTTTTATTTTTGAATAATGTGTGAAAATGTATGTTTTAAGAACTTTTCTTTAAAACATCAACATAAATTTGTTTATTAACAAAATATAGAAGATAGCGTATTTTCTTAAAACAATTCGTAATCTGGTCTTCATCAGAATTATATTTGAAACAGTGGTAAAGAAAAATTTCTCAAAAGAAAATTTTTTGCACATGACAATTACTTACAATTTTAAGTCTCATCAGTATTATATTACAGTGAATATTTTTAATTGGTTTCTTTCATTCATATATTCTTTCAACATTGCCATTCGGCCTAGGGTTGCGTTGTTTTACCTCTGAGCGGCACTTTTTTGCACACCATGGGCTAAATGGCCAGGTCACATGGACCCCGAAGGTCAGAGAAGGTTGGGGGAGGGGACCCACTGGAACAGCTGTTGGAAGACAGATGATAGCCTCCCGTCAAGGCCATCCAGCGTGTTCTTTAACGTGCACAGGGTATGGCTCCCCGCACACGGGGCCACGGCTTAACGTCCCATTCGACGGACGGCGGCCTTTCCAAGCCCCATCGGTGTCGTGGGCAGGGCGGGGAATTTTGCGGAGATAAATCAACGCTGACCCAGCTGGGACTCGAACCTGGGAACTACAGATTACGAGCTGGCGCGCTACCGACTGAGCCACCCCCGCCCCTCTGCCTAGGGATTGGGGAAAATAAGATATATATTAAACACATAATTATTTCATACAAACATACCCAATCCTTAAGCAGCCATGGGCTACAGAAGTGCAATTTAGTACTCCATACACGTTTAGTCTAAACTGCTGCTGTTGTATTTGACCACTGCAGAATAGTTCTTCAAGGTCCTGTTGACAGGATCTTGGAGAATTATGTTTGATATTGTCAGCTCCAACATTGTCTCTTTTTCTAAAGCCACTGTTCATAACTCTATTGCTAATTGGGGCGGGGGTGGCTCAGTTGGTAGCGCGTCAGGCTCGTAATCTGTAGTTCACAGGTTCGAGTTCCAGCTGGGTCAGCGTTGAGATTTATCTCCGCAAAATTCCCCGCCCTGCCCACGGTAGTAGGGGACACCGATGGGCTTGGAAAGTCCGCCGTCCGTCGGATGGGACGTTAAGCCGTGGCCCCGTGTGTGGGAGAGCCATACCCTGTGCACGTTAAAGAACACGCTGGATGGCCTTGACGGGAGGCTACCATCTGTCTCCCAACAGCTGTTCCAGTGGGTCCCCTCCCCCAACCTTCTCTGAGCCTTCGGGGTCCATATGATCTGGCCATTTAGCCCATTGTATACAAAAAAGTGCCGCTCAGAGGTAAAACAACCCAACTATTGCTAATCTGTAGTTCTATATACATGTCCAAAGCAATATGGTCCCTCTGCACATAAGATGCTGTTCAGTTTGTTGACTACTTCACCTAACGTCATCGTTGCTTCCTAGTCAAAAATTTGATACCAAAATATTGCGCAAGAACCTTGGATCAAAAGCATCATGTTTCCTATTATTTGTGCATAATCTGTGGTTTCCAGGTCCCACCAGGGTTAGCAGAAATAAATCTCAATGCTGAAATCTCACCTTGCCCTTGGTCAATAAGGAACATTGATAGGCTTGGTAAAGCTGCTGTCCATTAGATGGATATAAAATTGTGGGCTCAGGTGCAGGAGAACCATACCCAGTGCATGTTAAAGAACACACTTCATGGGAGGCTGCCATCTGTCACCTAACAGCGGTCCAATGGGTCCCTTTCCACAAACTTCTCTGAGCTTTCATGATCCTTGCGACTTAGCCCATTGTGTGAAAAAAATGCCAGAGGTGGATTGGATTGTATTGGATTGTTTTACCTCTGAGCGGCACTTTTTTGCACACCATGGGCTAAATGGCCAGGCCACAAGGACCCCGAAGGCTCAGAGAAGGTTGGGGGAGGGGACCCACTGGAACAGCTATTGGGAGACAGATGGTAGCCTCCCGTCAAGGCCATCCAGCGTGTTCTTTAACGTGCACAGGGTATGGCTCTCCAGCACACGGAGCCACGGCTTAACGTCCCATCCGACGGACGACGGTGTTTCCAAGCCCATCGGTGCCCCCTACTGACTGTGGGCAGGGCGAGGAATTTTGCGGAGATAAATCTCAACGCTGACCCAGCTGGGACTCGAACCTGGGAACTACAGATTACGAGCCTGGCGCGTTACCGACTGAGCCACCCCCGCCCCTGCCAGAGGTGAAACAGCTCAACGTTATCTCGCTTAGAAAGGATCCAAATTTGCTACCATCACAAACTTTTTACTCTTTAGATATATACTGCCCTACCAAAATATTAGACAGTTTTTATGTTATGTCAAAAGAAATCTAATTTCAAAGCTGTATTTCTCAACAACTCTTGTCAACACTATAACTTTTAAAATAATTTAATGATAAAATTCGATGGAAAATAAATTAAAGGTAAGCCATCCCATGGCCGAGTGGTTAGCATCTTTGGCTACTGATCTTACGGGACCTGGGTTCGAGCCCCGGGTAAGGCATGGATGTATGTGTTGTTTTTTTGTTTGAGCCCCTGGTAAGGCATGGATGTATGTGTTGTTTTCTGTTTGAGCCCCGGGTAGGGCATTAATGTATTATGTGTGTGTGTGTGTTTTTTTTTGAGCCCCCGGTAAGGCATGGATGTATGTGTTGTTTGAGCCCCGGGTAAGGCATGGATGTATGTGTTGTTTGAGCCCCGGGTAAGGCATGGATGTATGTTTTTTTTTGAGCCCCGGGTAAGGCATTGATGCATGTGTTGTTTTTCTGTTTGAGCCCCGGGTAAGGCATGGATGTATGTGTTGTTTTTCTGTTTGAGCCCCGGGTAAGGCATGGATGTATGGGTTGTTTTCCTGCTGAGATCCTGCCATCCTCACAGACCCTATACTATGGCATATAAACTGACAGACTCTTGTCAGACCTCTGGGGCAAGCAGTTGCTTTAAGGGGTATTTATTTTAATTATTTAATCAAATCTATGTAAATCTCGATTTAAACAATATTCGTTCAGTATTTAAAAAGTTATGCAAACTGGAATATTTATTAATAAATTATGTAGTTTTATAAAAAAAAAAACATTCATAATGGTGTAATATTGAAATAATCATAACTCCAACTCCTAAATTGTGAAATATTCTTGCTTCCATAACTCTTGAAATACGGAAAGGATATTGTTGAAAATGGATTTATTATGATCTTTATCTTCAGCTACATTCTTTCAATAAATGCATATTTTAGAAGCCTTAGAGCTTCGAAGTTAGTTTTCCTTTGACATACACAGAAATTCTCTAATGTTTTGGTAGGACTGTGTATATGTTTATATAACTGCACTTTCAGATTGTTAAGAATCCCATCAGCAATTCCAATTTTCCTGTTTATCTCATGTTGTCCTTTACTAATATCTGTCACACAACTCCCGAGATGCTTAACCTGAAAAAAAAAGGGGGCACAGTCATTTAATAGAAATGGAGCACCACCCATGTAACCAATTTTTCATCACGTCAGTTTTCTTTCTGTTCCAATCCTAGTAGCAGTCTCATCAATAGCTTTAACGAACAAGTTAATCTCGTCTCGTCAAATTATTTGTTTAAAGTACTAAATCATCAGCATAATCTAAATCAGATATTATCATATCTCTAGACCAGTAGTACTCAACCATTTTCCGCTGTGGCACATGTGACTGATGATGTTGCCATGGGCGACACACTCCCATGCATGAGAGCCGGCAGAAATGTTTCCAGAGGTGGTGGTGAGGGGTTCAAATTTGCTTCAGAGGAGCAAAATACAGTGAACCTTCGTTATAGCGCTGCTCGCTATACCGCGCACTCGGTTATAGCGCGGGCGATGTTCGCGATTAGTTCAAACATGTTTATACAGGTCCATGCAGCGTTAGTGAGTATCGCATTTTATTGTTACTGCGTATTGAGTAATTGTGTTTGTATTGAGTTCCTGCATGTATTTTGAATAGTGTTTAATTATTGTATGCATGATGAGTAAAAGAAAAGCTTACAGTGTGAAATTTATTGTGTCGCCACCGTGCCGCTCAGTATAACGCTGTTCACCTTATAACGCGGATTTTGTTTCCCGCCCGACATGCGCGTTATATCGGGGGTCCACTGTATATCCAATGGGGGAAAAACAATGTTTCAAGATAGAAATATGTTGATACGTTCATTAACGACTGCAGTTGCAAATAAGAAATAATGCATACATCATACCACGACTAAGGACAACGGAAAATATGGAGGTAAAAAATGTTTTTTTCATAATAATAAATAATAATAAATGAAATATCCGACAACAACAGAAAACGTAAAAAAGAAACACCAAAATTTGCATTTCTTTAAAAAATAAGATAATTTTTTGTGCACCTGATTTTATTAAACATAAATTAATTTTTCGATCAATTTTTTTACGGGAGGAATAACTGCCTCTTCCCCCCCTCCCGACAGATCCTATGGGATACCCAGATTTTGACGAAACTATTCAGCTATTTTGAATGATGCCAACTGAGCAATGATGCGAGTGAAACTCAATGTGAGTGAGAGTGATGTTATCATAAGAATAACTTTAAATCCTCTCACATAAAAAAAAAGGGCGGAGGTGGCTCAGACGGTACCGCTCCAGGCTCGTAATTTGCAGTTCCCAGGTTCGAGTCCCAGTTCGGTCAGCGTTGAGATTTATCTCCGCAAAATTTCCCGCCCTGCCCACGGTCAGTAGAAGACACCGATGGGCTTGGAAAGACCGCCATCCGTCGGATGGGACGTTAAGCCGTGGCTCCGTGTGTGGGAGAGCCATACCCTGTGCATGTTAAAGAACACACTGAATGGTCTTGACGGGAGGCGACCATCTGTCTCCCAACAGCTGTTCCAGTGGGTCCCTTCCCCCAACCTTCTATGAGCCTTCTGAGTCCTTGTAACCTGGCCATTTAGCTCATGGTGTGCAAAAAGTGCCGCTCTGAGGTAAAACAACTCACCAAAATTTTAAATTTCTCGCATAAATAACTCTTTTTGGGATATTTGTTTGAAGTTTTGTGACTTTCTAAAATTATATACAAGAATTGCGTGTTAAAAAACATTATGGAGTTCAGTAATAATCAACCAAGCAGAACTTCGTAGAGTAGAAACACTTTTAAGATTTTTTTAGGGGGAACGAATGCCACTGTATTTTACTCATTTCCGGTAGAGAGGAAGGTAAAGAAGTGCATTTTGCATGTTTAGAGGAATATTACATCTAATGACTAGAAAAGATTTCCGTTTTCATCTTTCCTGCCCTCTTAAATCCCAGAATTGATTCGAATTTTTATTCGAAGAAAGAAAGCGTATCAATGTAATGATAGAAAACAATTTTAATAACAATGCTATTATCAATAATATTATGGTTGCTATGCTATTTTCAGGACTTGCTGGGCGGGGCCGACTTACCCGCATAGCTGCAAGGCCAAAGAACATAGGTTATCGAAAGCTTGCACCAGAAACCAGGATTGTGAGCTGACGGAACGAAAAAGCGTTAGAAATTTAAATTCTGCTCCTTTTGTTTTAGCGTTTCGAGGGATAGTCTACAGCAATGTTTCCCAAAGTGGGTGATACCGTCCCCTGGGGGCGCTGGAACGATCCAGGTGGTCGGTAGTAGCCTCTGGTGCAATTAGGGGGTCGGTTGGGTTGGGTTGTTTTACCTCTGAGCGGCACTTTTTGCACACCATGGGCTAAATGGCCAGGTCACATGGACCCCGAAGGCTCAGAGAAGGTTGGGGGGAGGGGACCCACTGGAACAGTTGTTGGGAGACAGATGGTAGCCTCCCGTCAAGGCCATCCAGCGTGTTCTTTAACGTGCACAGGGTATGGCTCTCCGGCACACGGGGCCACGGCTTAACGTCCCATCCGACGGACGGTTGCCTTTCCAAGCCCATCGGTGTCCCCTACTGACCGTGGGCAGGGCGGGGAAGTTTGCGGAGATAAATCTCAACGCTGACCCAGCTGGGACTCGAACCTGGGAACTACAGATTACGAGCCTGGCGCGCTACCGACTGGCCACCCCCGCCCATGGGGGGTCGGTGGAAGCATAAAGAAAGAAGGGAAGATAAGAAAATTTTCAAAAACCGTTCGTACATGTTTCATCTGTTGTATAACATAGAGTTAAAGTCGTAGTGATTACTTTATTTTCCAAATATCATAAAATTATCCTTCGTTATCTTAATTTTCTGTGTGTAATTCGAGTGTTACTATGATTGATTTTAATAAATAATTTTATAATTTCAAGCTTCAAGGTGTCTTATTTACAACAACATCTTTCTTTACTATGTTTTAGGACATAGGTAGAAATGTAGATACATCACAGAACGCAAATTTGTCACTGCATCTTTCTGTTTGTTCGCTTAAAGAAGGTAGATTTCCAGGGGGGCGCTGAGTAATTTTTTTTTCTGAAAAGGGGGCGGTAGGACAAATAAGTTTGGGAACCTCTGGTCTACAGCACTGGTTCGCAACATTTTATGCTTCATGTACCCTCCCCCCCTGGAAATGTGTATGTAACTGGCGTATCCCTTGTATAGAGGGGGCGGGGGTGGCTCAGTCGGTGGCGCGCCAGGCTCGTAATCTGTAGTTCCCAGGTTCGAGTCCCAGTTGGGTCAGTGTTGAGATTTATCTCCGCAAAATTCCCCGCCCTGCCCACGGTCAGTAGGGGACACCGATGGGCTTGGAAAGGCCGCCGTCCGTCGGATGGGACGTTAAGCCGTGGCACCGTGTGCGGGAGAGCCATACCCTGTGCACGTTAAAGAACACGCTGGATGGCCTTGACGGGAGGCTACCATCTGTCTCCCAACAGCTCTTCCAGTGGGTCCCCTTCCCCAACCTTCTATGAGCCTTCGGGGTCCATGTGACCTGGCCATTTAGCCCATGGTGTGCAAAAAAGTGCCGCTCAGAGGTAAAACAACCTAACCCTTGTATAGATAGATAAACTATAATTATAGTATAACAATGGGAATAAAATAAAACATATATATATACACATTAAATTTTGTATTCATAACTTACATATATCGATAAACACAAAAATGACATAAACAATTTAACAAATCTTATAAAATTATAAACATTTTATTGGGTAATCAGTGAAATGGTTGCTCTTGTTTACGCTTGCACAGTTCATCAGTGGTTGGGTTATCTTGCTAGAGTCGCAAGTCATCTTCAACATCCAGCCTGTTCCTATACTTATTTTTTAAAGCCGCCTCTCAGGAAGGGAGGATTCGCAAACGTGTACAGACATGAACTACAGTGCCGCGCTTCGTCACTCAGTTATCAGAAATTAATCAGTAGCAGTGTTGCCAACTTAGCGACTTTGTTACTAGATCTAGCGACTTTTGAGCTCTCACGGCGTACCCCACTTTGAGAGCCTCTAGTCTACAGGAACATATATACAATTCCTGGGCAAATGAGCATTCGTAGCGGAGGTGTTGGAACTCCGCGGAAAATCACGGGGCACAATATCCCAAGTGTATTGAGAATAGCAACTGTCTGAAAAATCGTAGCAAATGCGGGAGACAAAAAGACTTGACAGACAGGCATTTGTTGGCACGAACTGTACGGCAAAATAAAACTTCTGCAGTTCATCAGCTGAGAGAGATGACCACTAGCAGTACTTCAAAATCCATTCTGTGTAGAGGATTGAAAACTTCGGAATTTGGGAATTGTACCATGATACATACGGCGAATAATTATGTAGGTTGTCCCCTCCCCCAACCTTCTCTGAGCCTTCGGGGTCCCTGTGACGTGGCCATTTAGCCCATGGTGTGCAAAAAAGTGCAGCTCAGAGGTAAAACAACCCAACCTCTGAGCTGCACCTTTTTTTTGCACGTAATGGGCTAAATGCCAGGTCACATCTCAGCTCAGAGAAAGTTAAAGGGAGGGGACCCACTGGACACCTGTTAGGAGACAGATGGTAGCCTCCCGTCAAGGTCATCCAGCGAGGTTTTTCTCCTTTGACGTGCACGGAGCCACGGCATTACGTCCCATCCGACGGACGGTGACCTTTCCAAGCCCATCGGTGTTCCCTACTGACCGTGGACAGGACGTTGAGTTTTGCGGAGATAAATCAACGCTGTCCCAGCTGCGACTCGAACCTGGAAACTCGGATTATGAGCCTGGCGTGCTACTGACCTAATCACCCCCGCCTCATTTTATTGAGGTATTAATAATAACACTTTGCTCTCTTTCTAAGTGACCAACCTGAAATTCTTATTCAATAAGCTACTTACTTATTCTTGTCTTATTTACTGTATATCGTTAGCTTTTAACTTTGAATGAGAATTTCTCTAACATTATGGCTTTAATGATCACTGGATGATTTCAGATGGTAGTATGCTATCAAGGCAATGCAGCATGTTTTTTTTTTTAATGTGCACATGATACACTCTCTACCGAAATAGAGAATTTCCATTTTATGTCAAATAGGAATTTAACTTCGAATCTTTCAAACTTCTAAAATATGGATCTAACGGGTTGGGTTGTTTTACCTCTGAACGGCACTTTTTTGCACACCATGGGCTAAATGGCCAGGTCACAAGGATCCGAAGGCTCAGAGAAGGTTGGGAGAGGGGACTCACTGGAACAGCTGTTGGGAGACAGATGGTAGCCTCCCGTCAAGGCCATCCAGCGTGTTCTTTAACGTGCACAAGGCTCTCCCGCACGGGGCCACGGCTTAATGTCCCATCCGATGGACGGCAGACTTTCCAAGCGCATCGGTGTACTCTACTGACCGTGGGCAGGACGGAGAGTTTCGCGGAGATAAATCTCAACTCTGACCCAGCTGGGATTCGAGCCTGAGAACTGCAGATTACGAGCCTGGCGTGCTACCGACTGAGCCACTCCCGCCCCGGATTTAATGAGAAAATGCAACTGAAGATAAAGCTCATAATTGTTGCGAACCATTCTCATAACTCCTAATTAATGAAATTTGTCTCCGCAAAACTCTTCGCCCTACCCACGGTCAGTAGGGGACACGATGGGCTTGGAAAGACCGCCGTCTGTCTGATGGGACGTTAAGCCGTGGTCCCGTGTGCGGGAGAGCCACACCCTGTGCACGTTAAAGAACATGCTGGGTGGCCTTGACAGGAGGCTACCATCTGTCTCCCAACAGCTGTTCCAGTGGATCTCCTCCCCCAACCTTCTCTGAGCCTTCGGGATCCTTGTGACGATTTAGCCGAAGGTGTGCAAAAAGTTGCCGCTCAGAGGTAAACAACCCAACCAGTTCAATCTCTAGCTCTGCTGTGGCCAAAAGAACTTAATCAGAATATATTAAGAAAGAATTAATGAATAGTATCTGGATATGAATCCAGATTCTATTCGTTCCTTATGGAAAGTGAAATTCTTATTTGATATGGAAAATGAATAGGGTCTGTAAATGGAAGCTTGGCATAGCTGGAAGGAGATGACGCCAGGACAGCACCGAAAATCCACCCCACCTTCTCGTGGTGCAGGCCGTTAGTATCATTCACAAGCGATATTCTCTTCTGGAAGGGGGCGGGGGTGGCTCAGTCGGTAGCGCGCCAGGCTCGTAATCTGTAGTTCCCAGGTTCGAGTCCCAGCTGGGTCAGCGTTGAGATTTATCTCCGCAAAATTCCTCGCCCTGCCCACGGTCAGTAGGGGACACCGATGGGCTTGGAAAGGCCGCCGTCCGTCGGATGGGACATTAAGTCGTGGTCCCGTGTGCGGGAGAGCCATACCCTGTGCACGTTAAAGAACACGCTGGATGGCCTTGACGGGAGGCTACCATCTGTCTCCCAACAGCTGTTCCAGTGGGTCCCCTCCCCCAACCTTCTCTGAGCCTTCGGGGTCCTTGTGACCTGGCAATTTAGCCCATGGTGTTCAAAAAAGTGCCGCTCAGAGGTAAAACAACCCAAAGTCTTCTGGAAGGGGAAGGCTGCCGGATTAGTGTTTTCTATTTGATATAGTCATATTTTTTTTACTGCTCTGCTGAGGAGTGGTCAACATCACCGATTCCTGATGCTGACCATTTAAACCCCCCTAGATTAGTTTTTAACTTGATTACGGATACTTGGATGACAATATTAAGACGTGCAGAAAAAAAGAAAACCGAAACAAAAAAAAATAATGTAAAGTAACTTATTGTAAAGCTCATTCCAGAAATTTTCGATAAATCGCAAACTCTTTTTTAATTTCCCTCCCCCTTCTTTCTATCATACTTAATTTTTTTCATTTGAGGCATAATGTTGTTTTGATGAGAACGATGATATTAAATTCCTTCTTATTTGCTTGTTTCCTATGGAACAAAAGCGAAAATACAAAAAAGGTAAATCAACTGTTATTTAATGTCAACATGTGGCTCAGATTAGACATGCCCCGTTCCTCGTCTCGTTGGTTGTCACGTGAAGCTGAGATTCGCAGCAGCTGCATCCTGGGTCTGGAAACTCCTCCTGCATCCTCTGAACATCTTCCTGCTCTGCTCCGCGGAAACCCGTTCGTATAACGTCGGGTGAATGATTTGTGCTAGGCGCCTGTTGGGTATGCACAAATAAACATGCATAAACTATATCTCACTGTTTTGCCGCGTTCTTCCAGTTACCGTAAGACCGGCTCTTTACGGAATGTGGGAGACTAAAATCGGTCTCTATACGCGGATATTCCCGATCATTGAGTTTTAAGCATTTTTTTTTTAGGTTGGGTTGTTTTACCTCAGAGAGCGGCATATTTTTGCACATAATGGTCTAAATCAATGTTTCCCAAAGTGGGCGATACCACCCCCTGGGGGAGAGGGGGCGCTGGAACGATCTAGAGGGTCGGTAGTAGCCTCGGGTGCAATTTGGGGGCGGTAAATGTAAAAAATAAATACCCCCTCAAGCAGCTGCTTGCCACAGAGGTCTGACAGGAGCCTGTCAGTTTATATGCCGCAGTAGGAGATCTGAGAGGATGGCAAGACCTCAGCAGAAAAACGACACACACATCCATGCCTAATTCCGGGGCTCGAACCCAGGTCCCTTAGATCAGTAGCCAAGCGTGCTAACCACTCGGCCACGGGACGGTGGTAGAAGCATAAAAAAAGAAGGGAAGATAAAACGTATGAACGGTTTTTCAAAATTTTCTTATCTGTTGTGTAACATAAAGTCGAATGTTACTATGGTTGATTTTAATAAATAATTTTATAATTTCAAGGTGTCTTATTTACAACAACGTCTTTCTTTACTATGTTTTAGGACATAGGTAAAAATTTAGATACATAAAAGAACGCAAATTTGTCACTGCATCTTTCTGTTTGTTCGCTTAAAGAAGATAGATTTCCAGGGGGGCGCTGAGTAATATTTTTTCTGAAAAGGGGGCGGTAGGACAAATAAGTTTGGTAATCTCTGGTCTAAATGACCAGGTCACAAAGACTCCAATGACACTGAGCAGGGGGCGGGGGTGGCTCAGTCGGTAGCGCGCCAGGCTCGTAATATGTAGTTCCCAGGTTCGAGTCCCAGCTGGGTCAGCGTTGAGATTTATCTCCGCAAAATTCCCGCCCTTCCCACGGTCAGTAGGGGACACCGATGGGCTAAGTCCGCCGTCCGTCGGATAGGACGTTAAGCCGTGTGCGAGAGAGTCGTACCCTGTGCACGTTAAAGAACACGCTGGATGGCCTTGACGATAGGCTATCATCTGTCTCCCAACAGCTGTTCCAGTGGGTCTCCTCCCCCCAACCTTATCTGAGCCTTCGCTGTGCCTTCTCTGAGCCTTGTGACCTGGCCAATTAGCCCATGGTGTGCAAAAAAGTGCCGCTCAGAGGTAAAACAACCCAACCATACCCCCTTTAAATCGGATAAAGTAGCTATATATATTTTTTTTTCCAGAAATAGGTATATTTTGTTGAAATTTATTTTATACGTATTTACTTTTTTTTGTCATTTTGTTGTTATAATTTTTTTTTAATACCAACGCTGACCACATTCACAAAAAGGGTCGAGGGCCACAGGTTGGTAAAATGACTCTATTGATTCAACCTCATGATTTAATGATGTGGTCTGCAGATGGATAGGATCATTGATGAAAGAAATCTTGCCGCCAATACTTTCGTTTTCATCTGCTTTCTCGAGAAATCGAAAAAAAGGCGTTTAGCTTTCTAAATTAGATCTTTTATTTTTTCTTTTTCTTATCGATCTCGAATTTTCGAGACACAAGCATGCCTATTACTTATAAGAATTCTTTGTTTCCATTTTATTTGATAGTGATAGACTTACTACTTTCCCCCTTGAACTTAAATCATTCATTCTTGTCAATAATGAGTTGGGTTGTTTTACCTCTGAGAGGCACTTTTTTGCACACAATGAGCTAGATGGCCAGGTCACAAGGACCCCAAAGGGTTGGGTTGTTTTACCTCTGAGCGGCACTTTTTTGCACACCATGGGCTAAATGGCCAGGTCACATGGACCCCGAAGGCTCAGAGAAGGTTGGGGGAGGGGACCCACTGGAACAGTTGTTGGGAGACAGATGGTAGGCTTCCGTCAAGGCAGCCAACGTGTTCTTTAACGTTCACGGAGTATGACTCTACCGCATACGAGGCCACATCTTAACGCCCAATCCGACGAATGGCGGCCTTTCGAAACCAATCGGTGTTCCCCTACTGATCGTGACAGGGCGGGAGTTTTTGCGGAGATAAATCTCAACGCTGACCCAGCTGGAACTCGAACCCGGGAATTGTAGATTACGAGCCTGGCACGCTACCGACTGAGCCGCCCTTATGACCTGAGGGAGTTGGCAAAACTCTTAATCTAATGTTCCCAAGTTCGATTCCCAATTGTGGTAATTTATCTCCGCTAACCTCAACCTTACCCTCTGTCAGAAAAGGAACACCAATGGGCTTGGAAAGACCTCCGTCCATTGAATGGGACGTTAAGCCATGACTCAGTGTGCATGAGAGCCATACCCTGTGCCCGTTAAAACATGTTGGATAGCCTTGACGAGTGGTTTCCATCTGTCTCCTAATAGCTGTCCAGTGGGTCCCTTCCTCCAACCTTTGGGGCGGGGGTGGCTCAGTCGGTAGCGCGCCAGGCTCGTAATCTGTAGTTCCCAGGTTCGAGTCCCAGCTGGGTCAGCGTTGAGATTTATCTCCGCAAAATTCCCCGCCCTGCCCACGGTCAGTAGGGGACACCGATGGGCTTGGAAAGACCGCCGTCCGTCGGATGGGACGTTAAGCCGTGTGAGCCATACCCTGTGCACGTTAAAGAACACGCTGGATGGCCTTGACGGGAGGCTACCATCTGTCTCCCAACAGCTGTTCCAGTGGGTCCCCTCCCCCAACCTTCTCTGAGCCTTCGGGGTCAATGTGAGATGGCCATTTAGCCCATGGTGTGCAAAAAAGTGCCGCTCAGAGGTAAAACAACCCAACCCTCCAACCTTCTCCGAGCACTTCGGGGTCCGTGAGACCTGGCCATTTAGCCCATTGTGTCCAAAAAAAAGCGCCTCTCAGAGGTAAATCAATACAACCTTATGATCTGGCCACTTAGCTGATTGCAGAAAAGTGATGCTCAGAAGCAAAACAACCGAATCAACAAAGAAAAAAAAAATAGAAAATGAAAATTATATTTGAGGTCAACAGACTGATAACTTTGTGTACGGCCCTTTTCTGTTCATCCATTGATCATTGAAACACCACTGCTGTTCTCGTAGGTAGTAGAGAATGATGGTTTTGTTGTTGGAAATTTTTTTTCCTCTCAGCCAATTTTTTTTTGTTACGTACCAGTAGTCTCTGTCATGGGAGATGGTTTGGGTGTGTTAAACAATGAATTAGGAATAAGTATTTTGTGTTGGCAATGTCAATTCTCTCATGTTTTGACCCAGTGGGGTAGTACACATCTTACGGAAAGGTTTACTATTAGTAGTGATAGCCAATATTGATATTCAGTACATTAAAACTTGATGATAATAATGCAGTCAGCAATCTATATAGTTTGTTGGTTGTTTTACCTCTGAGCTGCACTTTTTTGCACACCATGGGCTAAATGGCTAGTTCACATTGACCCCGAAGGCTCAGAGAAGGTTGGGGAGGGGACCCACCGTGGGCGGGGTTGTTGTTGTTGTTGGGTTGTTTTACCTCTGAGCGGCACTTTTTTGCACACCATGGGCTAAATGGCCAGGTCACATGGACCCCGAAGGCTCAGAGAAGGTTGGGAGAGGGGACCCACTGGAACAGCTGTTGGGAGACAGATGGTAGCCTCCCGTCAAGGCCATCCAGCGTGTTCTTTAACGTGCACAGGGTATGGCTCTCCCGTACACGGGGCCACGGCTTAACGTCCCATCCGACGGACGGCGGCCTTTCCAAGCCCATCGGTGTCCCCTACTGACCGTGGGCAGGGCGGGGGGAATTTTTGCGGAGATAAATCTCAACGCTGACCCAGCTGGGACTCGAACCTGGGAACTTCAGATTACGAGCCTGGCGCGCTACCGACTGAGCCACCCCCGCCCCCCGTGGGCGGGGAATTTTGCGGAGATAAATTCAACGTTGACCCAGCTGTTGGAGTTTATCTCCTCAACCAACCTGTCCTGTCCAACGCTGGAACAGCTGTTGGGAGACAGATGGTAGCCTTCCGTCAAGGCCATCCAACATGTTCTTTAGCGTGCACGTGGATGGCTCTCCCGCACACGGGGCCACGGCTTAAAGTCCCATCGACGGACGGCGACCTTTCCTAGCCCATTGGTGTCCCCTACTGACCATGGGCAGGGCGTGGAGTTTTGCGGAGATAATCTCAACTCTGGACCAGCTGGGGCTTAAACCTGGATCTATATAGTAATTTTTGCCATTCGGAATTGTATGTGACAGGGATGCCACCAAAGTTTCTTTTCTGAATGGTTATTTTTGAGGCTACGATGTAATTGGTCTGCAGAACAGTTCAAAGAAACGTTTTTAAAATTGCACAGGAAGCCTTCTTTTGCGACTGGAAAAAATGAAAAGAAGTAATAAAAAGTTATATTTGGGTTTTTTCCGTCTTCCGAAAAATTGAAAATTGATATTCCATTGTATTTACTCTAATGTATGTTGTACCATGTTTTTATAGGGACGGGGGTGGCTCAGTCGGTAGCGCGCCAGGCTCGTAATCTTCAGTTCCCAGGTTCGAGTCCCAGATGGGTCAGCGTTGCGAGTTATCTCCGCAAAATTCCCTGCCCACGGTCAGTAGGGGACACCGATGGGTTTGAGTTCCCAGGTTCGAGTCCCAGCTGGGTCGGCGTTGAGATTTATCTCCGCAAAATTCCCTGCCCAAGGTCAGTAGGGGACACCGATGGGCTTGGAAAGGCCGCCGTCTGTCGGATGTGACGTTAAGCCGTGGCCCCGGGTGCGGGAGAGCCATACCCTGTGCACCTTAAAGACACGCTGGATGGCCTTGACGGGAGGCTACCATCTGTCTCCCAACAGCTATTCCAGTGGGTCCCCTCCCCCAACCTTCTCTGAGCCTTCGGGGTCCATGCGACCTGGCCATTTAGCCCATGGTGTGCAAAAAAGTGCCGCTCAGAGGTAAAACAACTCAACCCAATTCTTTAGTCTGCTACTAGATAGCTATTTCGGGTAAATCTTTTTTTTTTTGAGAAGGCGAAGGTGTAATAAAATTTATGAAATTTTTCTTATCGCAAGTTCTAAAATCCAATTTCTAGCACTGGACACCGATGACAAGGCGGTGGGGGGGGGGGGGGGACGCATTATTGCCTGCATTGATGAGAATAATTTCTGCAAAAAAAGTAAATGATTGATTGGTGTTCTGGTTGATTTCGGTTCAATCCAGTCACTTGCTCCCCACTTCTCCCTCTGAATATTTTCTAGATTTGGACCTAACGACTTATTGTTGCGGATCTACTTAGTCCTGCGACCTACTCCTGGCTTACCTATCTTGCCACAGTCTTGCAACTTAATATGCACCACCATGCATGCAATTATAATAAAAAGTGATCGTCTCTGTTCTTCACCCACAACCTCTCTACTAATTCGGGCAATTTACCAAGTTGGACCATCCACTTGCACCCATCTACACTGCTGACCTGAATCTTGTTTTGGCCTTGAACTCTCCAAAATGAACTGTTGAGTTATCTTTTTTTTATTGTAAAATTTCCCTTTTTTCACTTCATTGATGCTTAGGCTTCCGCATTTGCCTCGTCGTCTTAAAATAGCACGGAAGACCTTTGGCACGCCACCCCGTGATATTGCAAGGCAAGTTTCTGTAATGGGTCTTTAATGAGCTTGTATACCTCGCGGGGTTTGGTACTTTGAGCTCGAACGTGAGCTTTTCTGATGGCTGATTGCTATCATGAACTTCCTCTGGTAATCAACTTTATATTCTGCAATGAGAAAGTAGCAGATAACATTTTTTTGCCTCTCCTCTTTCGCCTTGTCGATCATAGTCTGTAAGAGTTGATCGAAACTTCAATGTGAGTTATTTGGTGAAAAATTGTGGCGCTGGAGAGAAAATACCTCTTGGAAGTGGGTCACTATGTTGTCCATTGCTTGAGTTGATTTCTGTAGGATGTTGTGGTTCATAGATAAGATGTGAGAATCCATTAAAATGGGGGTCGGAAGCTTTTGTTAACGCGGACCACATTATAATTGTTTAATTTGTAAGCCAGCTGCTCCAGAGGGATTAGGGTTGGGTTGTTTTACCTCTAAGCGGCACTTTTTTGCACACCATGGGCTAAATGGCCAGGTCCATGGACTCCGAAGGCTCAGAGAAGGTTGGGGAAGGGAACCCACTAGAAAAACTGTTGGGACACAGATGGTAGCCTCCCGTCAATGCCATCCAGCGTGTTCTTTAACGTGCGCAGGATATGGCTTTCCCGCACACGGCGCCACGGCTTAACGTCCCATCCGACGGACGGCTGCCTTTTCAAGCCCATCAGTGTCCCCTACTGATCGTAGGCAGGGATTTTGCCTACGACTTGCTACTATCCTTGCCAACGACTCTCTGCCGTAACAATATTCTGCTCGTAGGCAGGGAGTCGTAGGCAATGATGGGAATTTTGAGGAGATAAATCTCAACGCTGATCCAGCTGGGACTCGAACCTGGGAACTGCAGATTACGAGTCTGGCGCGCTACCGACTGAGCCACTCCCTCCCCCCAGAGGGATTAGGAGGGGATACAATATGTACAAAAATAAATGCTTAATTCCTTTTTGTCGATTTATTATTACGATAATTATTGATAGATATATGCAAAGCTTTACGATTATTTATATCTCAAATGAAAACAATATTTGAATAAGTGAAAAAATACCAAAAAGTCTTGCATGTGCACTAGAGATGGATTGGGTTGTTTTACCTCTGAGCGGCACTTTTTTGCACACAATGGGCTAAATGGCCAGGTCACATGGACCCCGAAGGCTCAGAGAAGGTTGGGGGAGGGGACCCACTGGAATAACTGTTGGGAGACAGATGGTAGCCTCCCGTCGAGGCCATCCAGTGTGTTCTTTAACGTGCACAGGGTATGGCTCTCACGCACACGGAGCCAAGGCTTAACGTCCCATCCGACAGACGGCGGCATTTCCAAGCCCATCGGTGACCCATGCTGACCGTGGGCAGGGCGGGGAATTTTGCGGAGATAAATCTCAACGCTGACCCAGCTGGGACTCGAACCTGGGAACTACAGATTACGAGCCTGACGCGCTACCGACTGAGCCACCCCCGCCCTCCACTAGAGATGAGTTCGTGCTCAATTTTTGGTGTCCGCCCAAATTTATTGACCTCGAATCCTCTCGAATCATTTCAACAATTATTGAGTCCGAACCCAGTTTGGGGAAAAAAATTATTTGATGCGTAATAAAACATATAAATACAGAATCGCATGTTGCTAATCGTTTATTTTTAATTATAATCACTTTTTTGACAAAATTAAAATGTTAATGCTATTTGTAACAAAAAATGTTAAAAAAACTTGTAGAAACTTGAGCATTGTAAACACAGAGTGATTCATTTATTAAAGATAGAGAATACGTAAAAAAAAAAAATCGAAAGCCGCAAGGTCCTTATTTTTAATTACTATATATATATCATCATCCTCAAGCATCTATGGATTTCGGAGGTCCAACCAGATCGCACGATTTCGTTCTCCAAGCATATCTGTCCTGAGCTACATCTGGCCACTGCACACCAATTCTAACAAGGTCCTTGTGACATTGTCTGCCTACTGCTCGGGGGTGGCTCAGTCGGTAGCGCGCCAGCTCGTAATCTGTAGTTCCCAGGTTCGAGTCCCAGTTGGGCCAGCGTTGAGATTTATCTCCGCAAAAATTCCCCGCCCTGCCCACGGTCAGTAGGGGACACCGATGGGCTTGGAAAGGCCGCCGTCCGTCGGATGGGACGTGGCCCCGTGTACGGGAGAGCCATACCCTGTGCACGTTAAAGAACACGTTGGATGGCCTTGACGGGAGGCTACCATCTGTCTCCCAACAGCTGTTCCAGTGGGTCCCTTCCCCCAAACTTCTCTGAGCCTTCAGGGTCCATGTGACCTGGCTATTTAGCCCATGGTGTGCAAAAAAGTGCCGCTCAGAGGTAAAACAACCCAAACTGTCCACTGCATCCTAGGTCTTCCCCTCTTTCTGAGGCCTTTAAGCACATTGTTCATAACCCTATTCGCTAATCTATAATTATCCATAACGGCAACATGGCCAAACCAACGGAGTCTCTCTGCACAATATTCTGCTCAAAGAAGGTTGCCGACTCCTTTGAGGGTCGGGGGTAGCTCAGTCGGTAGCACGCCAGTCTCGTAATCTGTAGTTCCCAGGTTCGAGTCCCAGCTGGGTCAGCGTTGAGATTTATCTCCGCAAAATTCCCCGCCCTGCCCACGGTCAGTAGAGGACACCGATGGGCTTGGAAAGACCACCGTCCGTCGGATGGGATGTTAAGCCGTAGCCCCATGTGAGAGAGACCCATACCCTGTGCACGTTAAAGAACACCATCCTAAACAGCTGTCCAGTAGGTCCCCCGAATTTTCTCGGAGTCCACCGATGGGCTTGGAAAGGCCGCCGTCCGTCGGATGGGACGTTAAGCTTGGCCCCGTGTGTGGGAGAGCCATACCCTGTGCACGTTAAAGAACACGCTGGATGGCCTTGACTGGAGGCTACCATCTGTCTCCTAACAGCTGTTCCAGTGGGTCCCTTCCCCCAACCTTCTCTGAGCCTTCGGGGTCCATGTGACCTGGCCATTTAGCCCATGGTGTGCAAAAAAGTGCCGCTCAGAGGTAAAACAACCCAACCCAAATCCCGGAGTCCTTGTGACATTTAACCCATTGTGTGCAAAAAAAGTGAAGATATCCACTATTTTTATGTAGAATATACATATTTTTTCTAATTAAACTCGATCTTCAACGAAGCTTCAAGATAGAAATAGTACTCAAGTTTCAAGTTCTATTTCAGATCAATTTAGGGGCGGGGGTGGCTCAGTCGGTAGTGCGCCAGGCTCGTAATCTGTAGTTCCCAGGTTCGAGTTCCAGCTGGATCAGCGTTGAGATTTATCTCCGCAAAATTCCCCGCCCTGCCCACGGTCAGTAGGGGACACCGATGGGCTTGGAAAGGCCGCCGTCCGTCGGATGGGATGTTAAGCCGTGGCGCCGTGTGCGGGAGAGCCATACCCTGTGCACGTTAAAGAACACGCTGGATGGCCTTGACGGGAGGCTACCATCTGTCTCCCAACAGCTGTTCCAGTGGGTCTCCTCCCCCAACCTTCTCTGAGCCTTCGGGGTCCATGTGACCTGGCCATTTAGCCCATGGTGTGCAAAAAAGTGCCGCTCAGAGGTAAAACAACCCAACTCAGATGAATTTAATATTTTCTGTTATGGTACATCAGAGAAATGCTACAAACCGAAAAAAGAGAGCATTTTACCAACTGAGATTCAATTTCCGTTTATCACGAACTGCTACCACCCAATATAAACAGCATTACAAGATTAAACGAATAAATTAAAAAACTCCCTTAATAAAAATTCCCGTTTCTGATCAAACTTTTAAACAAGGCAAATCAAGAATCTAAACCAGCAACGATAGGAAAATAATTCAGAAACGATTTAAAAAGTGGGGGAAAAAAAGCCCTCCTGTTAAAGAGCACTGTAAATGGCTTATGCTTTGAAGAACTCCGTTTGTTTATGTTACACATTAATTTCCGGTCCAGCACATCCGTCGACGTCGACTTCCCTTGCGTCACCTTATTGCGTATCGACTGCAGCCGCGTCAGCTGGAGGAACGCCTAATGGGACGAAAAAGAGTAGACACATAGAAAGCGAGTTGAACTGTTTAGCTTCTCAACATTTCCAAGCATTTTGGCGTCTTAAAATCATTACCAACAATGGAAGTGTCGTCACAACAAATTGAGCGTGTGCAGTTAGTACACACGCTCTAGTTTACGTCTTCCATTGTCGGAATAGAATTTTAATATGTCGCAAAGTCCAGAAAAAGTTTATAAAGGTAAACAGTTGTACATGTGGCCGTATCCAAAGAGCATCATCTGTTTCAGA
This sequence comes from Ryuthela nishihirai, assembly GCA_038380435.1. Lineage (NCBI taxonomy): Eukaryota > Metazoa > Arthropoda > Arachnida > Araneae > Heptathelidae > Ryuthela > Ryuthela nishihirai. Next base: position 7,597,777 of record JAWZYU010000026.1, read on the forward strand.
GTACGTCTTGGGAGAAAGTTCCTTTTCTGTGTCTGTTCAGTTTATCCTGAAGGCAAATAAAGTAAGCGGACTGTAAGTGAAGTGGCAATAGAAATTATTAATACAGTGCTCAAAATTGGCTCTGGACTGAAATCACATCTGACTTCGTCCTGATAGTGATCCATCTGCAACGTAAATTCCTTTTTTTATATAAAAATATTTTGGAACTTGATGGATATTGGGGCGGGGGTGGCTCAGTCGGTAGCGCGCCAGGCTCGTAATCTGTAGTTCCCAGGTTCGAGTCCCAGCTGGGTCAGCGTTGAGATTTATCTCCGCAAAATTCCCCGCCCACGGTCAGTAGGGGGACACCGATGGGCTTGGAAAGGCCGCCGTCCGTCGGATGGGACGTTAAGCCGTGGCTCCGTGTACGGGATTTTGGGTTGGGTTGTTTTACCTCTGAGCGGCACTTTTTTGCACACCATGGGCTAAATGGCCAGGTCACTTGGACCCCGAAGGCTCAGAGAAGGTTGGGGGAGGGGACCCACTGGAACAGCTGTTGGGAGACAGATGGTAGTCTCCCGTCAAGGCCATCCAGCGTGTTCTTTAACGTGCACAGGGTATGGCTCTCCCGCACACGAGACCACGGCTTAACGTCCCATCCGACGGACGGCGGCCTTTTCAAGCCCATCGGTGTCCCCTACTGACCGTGGGCAGGGCGGGGAATTTTGCGGAGATAAATCTCAACGCTCACCCAGCTGGGACTCGAACCTGGGAACTACAGATTACGAGCCTGGCGCGCTACCGACTGAGCCACCCCCGCCCCCCGTGTACGGGAGAGCCATACCCTGTGCACGTTAAAGAACACGCTGGATGGGCTTGACGGAGGCTACCATCTGTCTCGCAACAGCTGTTCCAGTGAGTCCCCTCCCCCAACCTTCTCTGAGCCTTCGGGGTCCATGTGACCTGGTCATTTAGCCCATGGTGTACAAAAAAGTGCCGCTCAGAGGTAAAACAACCCAACCCAACTCTTGATGGATATTGGTCTTTTAAAGGCCTTTCTTGTTCGTAGGGTTTTTTTTTTGACGATTTCTTTTTATTTCCATAACAAGGCAATTTATTGGTGCATATTTTGCTAGCGTTTTTTTTGCAAAAGGTGAATAAAATTGTAGTATGTAACGTACTATAAATTTCTCGAAATAAAATTCGGTAGGTTTAATCATAGTCGAATAAAGTACAGCGTTTCTGTAAAAGAATACTTATGTTCTGAAGGGCTATATTTTATGAAATAAGTAACGAAGTAATTTTGTACGCAAAATGTCAAAAAACTTGAAGTTTCGTTTTGTGTCCAATAGATTTCAACGGGAGCGCCTATGTTAGCTGTTCAAATTAGATTTCAACTTCCATCCATTCTAGGGTTGGGTTGTTTTACCTCTGATCGGCACTTTTTTGCACACCATGGGCTAAATGGCCAGGTCACATGGACCCCGAAGGCAGAGAAGGTTGGGGGAGGGGACCCACTGGAACAGCTGTTGGGAGACAGATGGTAGCCTCCCGTCAAGGCCATCCAGCGTGTTCTTTAACGTGCACAGGGTATGGCTCTCCCGCACACGGGGCCACGGCTTAACTTCCCATCCGACGGACGGCGGCCTTTCCAAGCCCATCGGTTTCCCCTACTGACCGTGGGCAGGGCGGGGAATTTTGCGGAGATAAATCTCAACGCTGACCCAGCTGGGACTCGAACCTGGGAACTACAGATTACGAGCCTGGCGCGCTACCGACTGAGCCACCCCCGCCCCCCATCCATACTATGTTCAGCATGTTTCGTGTAACACTTGCAACAGCTGCAGTGATTCTTTCGTTGAAATTAAGCCCTCCAACCTAAACTTAGTGATGAACCACTAGGAAAAATATTATTCTTAAACAACATCAGGAAAAGATCTCTCCTTAAAAGGGTTGGGTTGTTTTACCTCTGAGCGACGCTTTTTTGCACACAATGGACTAAATGGCCAAGTCACAAGAACCCCGAGGGCTCAGGGAAGGGGACTCACTGGACAATTGTTAGGAGACAGATGGCAATCTCTCGTCAAGGCCATCCAGCGTGTTCTTTAACGTGTACAAGGTAAGCTCTCCCACACACGGGACCACGGATTAACGTCCTATCCGACGGACAGCGGCCTTTCCAAGCCCATCGGTTTCCCTTACTGACCGTGGGCAGGACGGGGAGTTTTTCGGAGATAAATCTCAATGCTGGCCCAGCTGGGACTCGAACCTGGTAACTGCAGATTACACGCCTGGCTTGCTACCCACTGAGCCCCCCCCCCCCAATTTCAAAGGTATATTTTCATAGGAAAGTATTATTATTTATAGCTTTATATAAAAAAATAATATAATCCTTAGATCCATTGATGGGCCATACAATCGTCGACAGAGACACTCTTTTCGTACCTATCCGAAGTTTATTCTGTGAAATATTACGTTAGATTCATCCCATTTTTGTTGCATATATGATATTTATCTTTTTTACCCTATTTCCATGAACATTAAGTTTATATAAATACAAATATGACTTTCGATCTAATAAATATACTTTTGTGTGTCAGAGTACCGTACAAAAATCCAAATTTCTATCTTCCGGAATCGGCGGCATCAGTTTTAATGGAGTTTGATATTTATTATTCGTTCAATTCTATTACTAGTGCATTGATAATCTTATGGTGCAGCGGAAAAAAAAATAGAGAAAGTACATTTCGAAAGTGAATTTCTATGTTTAGATGCAAGGTACGTATACATTCAGAGCTTCCCTAGTATCATAAAGGAAAAGTAAAAGATATAAAATGTAGTTTCTGGGATTTTTTCGTTAGCAATGCATTTTATGTTTTAACATCAGATACAAGGAAAGAAATGGTACTTGGATCAAGGGAAATTCAAATTTACGTCGCCAGCACGATTTGCTTGGAATTATTACATTTTCTCAATAGCATTTGTTTCTTTTCATACAACCCGAAATCTATTATTAAGGTTGGGTTGTTTTACCTCTGAGCGGCACTTTTTTGCTCACCATGTGCTAAATGGCCAGGTCACAAGGACCCCGAAGGCTCGGAGAAGGTTGGGGAGGGGACCCATTGGAACAGCTGTTGGGAGACAGATGGTAGCCTCCCATCAAGGCTATCCAGCGTGTTCTTTAACGCGCACAAGGTGTGTTTCTCCTGCACACGGAGACACGGCTTAACGTCCCATCCGACGGACTTTCCAAGCCCATCGGTGTCCCTTACTGACTGTAGGCATGGCGGAGAATTTTCTGGAGATAAACCTTAACGCTGACCCAGCTGGGACTCGAACCTGGGAACTGCATATTACGATCCTGGCGAGCTACCGACTGAACCACCCCCGCCCCTATTATCAAGAGATTGTGAACTTCGATCAAGTGTATTTTTGTAAATTCTCCAATTTTAGAATCTATGGAGTGCTATTTCTTCCTTACAATAGCGTATAATATATTTTTCCTTGCTATAGAGGGGCGGGGTTGGCTCAGTCGGTAGCGCGCCAGGCTCGTAATCTGTAGTTCCCAGGTTCGAGTCCCAGCTGGGTCAGCGTTGAGATTTATCTCCGCAAAATTCCCCGCCTTGCCCACGGTCAGTAGGGGACACCGATGGGCTTGGAAAGGCCGCCGTCCGTCGAATGGGACATTAAGCCGTGGCCCCGTGTGTGGGAGAGCCATACCCTGTGCACGTTAAAGAACACGCTGGATGGCCTTGACGGGAGGCTACCATCTGTCTCCCAACAGCTGTTCCAGTGGGTTCCCTCCCCCAACCTTCTCTGAGCCTTCGGGGTCCATGTGACCTGGCCATTTAGCCCATGGTGTGCAAAAAAGTGCCGCTCAGAGGTAAAACAACCCAACGTTAAAGAACACGCTGGATGGCCTTGACTGGAGGCTACCATCTGTCTCCCAACAGCTGTTCCAGTGGGTCCCCTCCCCCAACCTTCCCTGAGCCTTCGGGGTCCATGTGACCTGGCCATTTAGCCCATGGTGTTCAAAAAAAGTGCCGCTCAGAGGTAAAACAACCCAACGTTAAAGAACACGCTGGATGGCCTTGACTGGAGGCTACCATCTGTCTCCCAACAGCTGTTCCAATGGGTCCCCTCCCCCAACCTTCTGTGAGCCTTCGGGGTCCATGTGACCTGGCCATTTAGCCCAAGGTGTGCAAAAAAAGTGCCGCTCAGAGGTAAAACAACCCAACAACCCAACCTTCCTATAGAGGACTGACAAGAGCCTACCAGTTTTACGCCCTAAGAGACAAGGTCTATGAGGAAAGGCGAATCCTCAGCAGAAAGACAACACAAACATCCGTGCCGTACTCCGGTTCCAACCCTGGTCACTTTGATCAGTAGCCAATCACGCTAACCACTCGGCCAGTTATAAAAAAATGTAAATATTAATGAAAAGCGAGCTTTATTAACTTCAAAATTATGCTTCTTCCTCTCCCCCTCCCACCAGGAAAAAAAATGCTTTTCTTTCGCCCTTCATTCGACAAAAAATTTATTCTTTTATTCCTTTGCCAAAAAAAATTTTTTTTTCTATTCCTCGCTTCTCTTTTTAAAAGACTCAATCCCTCATCCCCTCCTCTGACAATAAGAATTAATTCTTTTGCCGCTACCCTGCGAAAAGAAAACAAACTTTCGTTTCATTCTGTCTTCCTCCCTTTTAAAGAAATATTTTTTTTCCTTCCCCTAGTAGTGGGGCGGGGGTGGCTCAGTCGGTAGCGCGCCAGGCTCGTAATCTGTAGTTCCCAGGTTCGAGTCCCAGCTGGGTCAGCGTTGAGATTTATCTCCGCAAAAATTCCCTGCCCTGCCCACGGTCAGTAGGGGACACCGATGGGCTTGGAAAGGCCATTAAAGAACACGCTGGATGGCCTTGACGGGAGGCTACCATCTGTCTCCCAACAGCTGTTCCAGTGGGTCCCCTCCCCCAGCCTTCTCTGAGCCTTCGGAGTCCTTGTGACCTGGCCATTTAGCCCATGGTGTGCAAAAAAGTGCCGTTCAGAGGTAAAACAACCCAACCCTTCCCCTAGTGACAAAAAAAAAATCCTCTTTTGCTTTCTCTCAATAAACGGACTGGAATTGTCTCAGTATGTAGCGCGCCTGGCTCGTAATCTGGATTACTCAGGTTCGAGTTCCAACCGTGCCAGTGTCGAGATTTGCTATCTCCGCTAACCCTCACCCTTCACTCGGTGAGAAAGGGCTCGAAAAAGTGTGGACTTCGAAAAGCCGATACATTCACTGTGCACGTTGTAGAACACTCTGAATAGTCTTGGCGGCAGGCTCCCATCTGTCTCCTTAACAGCTGTCCAGTGGGTACCCTTCTCCCACATATCTCCGCCAAACTCCCCGTCCTGCCCACGGTTAGTAGGGGACGCCGATGGGCTTGGAAAGGCCGCCGTCCGTCGGATGGGACGTTAAGCTGTGGCTCCGTGTGCGGAACAGAGACATACTCTGTGCACGTTAAAGAACACGCTGGATGGCCTTGACGGGAGGCTACCATCTGTCTCCCAACAACTGTTCCAGTGGGTCCTCCAACCTTCTCTGAGCCTTCGGGGTCCATGTGACCTGGCCATTTAGCCCATGGTGTGCAAAAAAGTGCCGCTCAGAGGTAAAACAACCCAACCCAACCTGGCCATTTAGCCCATGGTGTGCAAAAAAGTGCCGCTCAGAGGTAAACAACCCAAACCAGCTGCTTGCCACGGAGGTCTGACAGGTGCCTGTCAGTTTATATGCCGTTCAGACATAAAACAATCCAACCCTTCTCTCACAACCTTTTCTGAAATCTGGGTCGTCCTGACTTGGTCATTTAGCCCATTGTGTGCAAAAAAAGTACTGCTCAGTGATAAAATAACCCAACCTCTTAAAAAAATTCGTTCTTTGTTTTGCCCTCCCAACCTAGGTGGGGCGGGGGTGGCTCAGTCGGTAGCGCGCCAGGCTCGTAATCTGTAGTTCCCAGGTCGGCTCGCCTTCGAAAGGAATCATCTGAACGAGTTGGGTTGTTTTACCTCTGAGCGGCACTTTTTTGCACACCATGGGCTAAATGGCCAGGTCACATGGACCCCGAAGGCTCAGAGAAGGTTGGGGGAGGGGAGCCACTGGAACAGCTGTTTGGAGACAGATGGTAGCCTCCCGTCAAGGCCATCCAGCGTGTTCTTTAACGTGCACAGGTATGGCTCTCCCGCACACGGAGCCACGGCTTAACGTCCCATCCGACGGACGGCGGCCTTTCCAAGCCCATCGGTGTCCCCTACTGACCGTGGGCAGGGCGGAAAATTTTGCGGAGATAAATCTCAACGCTGACCCAGCTGGGACTCGAACCTGGGAACTACAGATTACGAGCCTGGCGCGCTACCGACTGAGCCACCCCCGCACCCTCATCTGAACGATGATGGCTTGCCATCTTCAGTATAAATAACTATGTTAATCCTCCTTGTAAGCGCCGTCCGTCGGATGGGACGTTAAGCCGTGGCCCCGTGTGCGGGAGAGCCATACCCTGTGCACGTTAAAGAACACGCTGGATGGCCTTGATGGGAGGCTACCATCTGTCTCCCAACAGCTGTACCAGTGGGTCCCCTCCCCCAACCTTCTCTGAGCCTTCGGGGTCCATGTGACCTGGCCATTTAGCCCATGGTGTGCAAAAAAGTGCCGCTCAGAGGTAAAACAATCCAATCCCAACCTCTTAAAAAAATTCGTTCTTTGTTTTGCCCTCCCAACCTAGGCCAAAATCCTCCAAACACCTTTGTACAGAGCTAATTTTAATAATCTTGATTTCGTAGAAAGCGGTATTCCTTTTAACTTCTCTCTTTTATCAGTAATATCTTCTCCTATAATGAAGAGATCACAGCATTTTGCGGATAAGATGTTCTGTGTGTCGTTCCTAGCTTTACGTTGTTCGAGATATTGTTTTTTTTCTCTTATCATTTCGACAACACACGCAGGGCGACTTCGTTTCAAAGATGTAATTACAGCTCAAAGCTTGCCGTCTATCAAGCATATAAGAGGTCCAAGGCAAAAGTGATAGTTGTCAATGAAGGATGCAGATCTCTGATTAGGCGATACCTGTCTTGTTCAAAGACGAATGAGCTATTGTGAATCCATTACAATAATAGACCATGACTATCTTTAAACAGCATTTCGGAACTTCAAAAGACTTTTGCTTTCTTAATGCCCTTTTGGCTAAACGTGTTGTTCAATTTGAGCACGAGACAGTGATTTAAAGAAGTGATTTCCATAGTGCGGTGGTTGAAGCAGCCTGTCTCCTAATAGTTGTCCAGTAGGGTTGAGTAATTTTACCACTGAGTAGCGGGGGTGACTCAGTCGGTAGCGCGCCAGGCTCATAATCTGTAGTTTTCAGTTTCGAGTCCCAGCTGGGTCAGCGTTGAGATTTATCTCCGCAAAATCCCCGCCCTGCCCACGGTCAGTAGGGGATACCGATGGGCTTGGAAAGGTCGCCGTCCGTCGGATGGAACGTTAAGCCATGGCCTCGTGTGCGGGAGAGCCAGACCCTGTGCACGTTAAAGAACACGCTGGATGGCCTTGACGGGAAGGCTTCCATCTGCCTCCCAACAGCTGTTCCAGTGGGTCCCCTCCCCCAACCTTCTCTGAGCCTTCGGGGTCCATGTGACCTGGCCATTTAGCCCACGATGTGCAAAAAAGAGCCACTCAGAGGTAAAACAACCCAAAAAGTAGTAGTTTGCGGGTTTTAAAACATGATCCTTAAACTTTGAAGCGGATATGAGGATGTAGAAATAAGATTTGTCGCGTTACAGTAATCAGTACTTGTTTATTAGAAAAATTGTTCCTGGCGGAATAAATAAACCCAAGAAGAATTTTTATCTCAAAGAGCAAAAATGTTTAGCTTGTTTCTATTTTTTATTAAACGAGTAAACAATAAATTCAAAATCAATAAAGGAAAGTTATTGAAATATAAATTAAATGAGCACCAATGCTGTAAATATATAAAGCAAGAATTGATACATTATATTATTTTTATTATTAGGCGATACTATTGTGATTAAAATGTGCAATTCTAAACACATTAGTTCAGAGTAGTATTTTCAACTGGTATCACACCTGTTGTTTTACCTCTGAGCGGCAGTTTTTGTACATAATGGGCTAAATGGGCAGGTCACAAGCACCCCAAGGCCTAAGAGAAGGGGGCGGGGGTGGCTCAGTCGGTAGCGCGCCAGGCTCGTAATCTGTAGTTCCCAGGTTCGAGTCCCAGCTGGGTCAGTGTTGAGATTTATCTCAGCGAAACTCCAGGGAATCTCTGCCCACGGTCAGTAGGGGACACCGATGGGCTTGGAAAGGCCGTCGTCCGTCGGATGGGACGTTAAGCCGTGGCCCCGTGTGCGGGAGAGCCATACCCTGTGCACGTTAAAGAACACGCTGGATGGCCTTGACGGGGGGGGGGGGGGCTACCATCTGTCTCCCAACAGCTGTTCCAGTGGGTCCCCTCCCCTAACCTTCTCTGAGCCTTCGGGGTCCATGTGACCTGGCCATTTAGCCCATGGTGTGCAAAAAAAGTGCCTCTCAGAGGTAAAACAACCCAATCCAGCCTAAGAGAAGATTGGAGGAAGGTGACCCGTTGGGTAGCTTTAGGAGCTAGATGAAGGATCTCGTCAATGTCATTCAGCGTGTTCTTTAATGTGCACAGAGTATGACTCTCCTGCACACGGGTTGGGTTGTTTTACCTCTGAGCGGCACTTTTTTGCACACCATGGGCTAAATGGCCAAGTCACATGGACCCCGAAGGCTCAGAGAAGGTTGGGGGAGGGGACCCACTGGAACAGCTGTTGGGAGACAGATGGTAGCCTCCCGTCAAGGCCATCCAGCGTGTTCTTTAACGTGCACAGGGTATGTCTCTCCCGCACACGGGGCCACGGCTTAACGTCCCATCCGACGGACGGCGGCCTTTCCAAGCCCATCGGTGTCCCCTACTGACCGTGGGCAGGGCGGGGGGAATTTTGCGGAGATAAATCTCAACGCTGACCCAGCTGGGACTCGAACTCCTGCACACGGAGCCACGGCTTAATGTTCCTTACGGCGAAGAGCGGCCTTTCCAAGCCCATCGGTATCCTTTTTCTGACCGAGAGCAGGGTAAGGGTTAGTGGAGATAAGTTTCAACGGTGGCACAGTTGGGGCTCGAACCGGGGTCCAGAACGAGTCTGGTCCTTCTGAGTCACTGTGATATCCACTACCTTCCGAGTTACTGTGATGCGGGACATTGATGTTCCGTGAATGCAGTGAATTTACGAAGTGAGGATGAGTCAACGCTGTGAAAAGCAAAAAACTAATAATAATAAAATGTATTTTTTGTGTTACGACGAAATAAATACAGTACCTGATGTGCCGAGAATGAAAAAGGTTGAGAACTACTGATATAGGCAAAATTCCAGTCTTGGAACCACGAATTTTGCCGGTTGTGGAAGTTGAATGTGCCGAGAAAAGGCTTTGACATCTTTTAAAAGGTTCCCAGGTTCAGGTCTCACGTGGGCCAGCTTTGAGATTTATCTCCACAAAACTCCCCGTTCTGGCCTCGGTCAGTAGGGGACACCGATGGACTTGGAAAGGGCGCCGTCCGTTGGATGGAACGTTAAGCCCTGTGCGGAAGAGCCATGTGCACGTTAAAGAACACACTGGATGGCCTTGGCAGGAGGCTACCATCTGTCTCTTAACAGCTGTCCAGTGGGTCCCCCCCCTACCGTCTCTGTGTCCTCGGGATCCTTGTGATATGCCCATTTAACCCATTGTCTGCAAAAAAGTACCGCTCAGAGGTAAACTATCCAACCGAACACTTTTTGTAAGATAATGTACGTTTCTCCTCTACCAAAAAGCAAATGTTATTTTTCGCTTCAAACGATATACGATACGATCAGACCGAACTTAATTATGATAAAATGGTGGTCAGCTTACTAGACTATAAGTACTGTAGCTGAGTGAGCTGTGATGTCAAATTTACTTACCAAGAAAGAAATTTTTATTTATATAGCATACTTGTTGAATTATTCAGAAAAGAATTTCAGAAATAGCGCAAATCTCAAGGGATGTTTACTTTCTATGTGTGGCAGTGGGTGTTAGCATAAGAGTTCCATTCCATTTGAATTGCTTACATAACCCAGAACGTGCGACTTATATAAGTGGCAATTCAATCAGGAAACACTTCAGTTGATTGCTTCAGACATGCAGGCAGGCATAGTCAAATAAACGCAAATACCAATGCATTGGGACCAGCTATGTTAACGGAAGAACCTCATGTCTGCAATGTGGAAATAGCAAAAAAAAAAATCTATTCTCATTCAAATTAAATTGTTTTTGTCCCCGAACATTTAGCCATGATCAATGAAAAATGCAAAACTATAAATAAACCAAAAATATTTAAATTTGACGTAGGACGCTCACGTGTTAGAAATTGCAGAGATCTGCATTTATGTAAATTGATGCGTTGGGTTGGGTTGTTTTACCTCTGAGCGGCACTTTTTTGCACACCATGGGCTAAATGGCCAGGTCACATGGACCCCCGAAGGCTCAGATAAGGTTGGGGAAGGGTACCCACTGGAACAGCTGTTGGGAGACAGATGGTAGCCTCCCGTCAAGGCCATCCAGCGTGTTTTTTTAACGTGCACAGAGTATGGCTCTCCCGCATACGGGGCCACGGCTTAACGTCCCATCCGACGGACGGCGGCCTTTCCAAGCCCATCGGTGTCCCTACTGACCGTGGGCAGGGCGGGGAATTTTTGCGGAGATAAATCTCAACGCTGACCCAGCTGGGACTCGAACCTGGGAACTACAGATTACGAGCCTGGCGCGCTACCGACTGAGCCACCCCCGCCCCATAAATTGATGCAAGTTACGTTAAATACAGGGTGATTCAAAAAGATGGACACAATTTCAATTGGTTATATTTCCTGAACTATACGTTTTATTTGAATTATGTAAAGCTTGAGGGGGTATTTATTTTATTATTTAAATTACATTTGTAAGAGGATGTTGTAAAGTTTCGAATACTACCTCTAGAGCACTCTAGCGCCGCACAGCAGCGTCAGTTGCAAGCAAGATGGCTACTATGCAACACCAGATTTTTTGCATTCGTGAGTTCAGTAAAAGTGAGTCTGCGACTGCGGTGCAACGTGCATTTCGTCGTAAGTTTAACATTGAACCTCCAACGAGGAAGAGCATTTGTCGTTGGAATAAACAATTTGATGAAACTGACTCTCTGTGTAAGGGTAAAGCCATGCAGCCGAAGGGGGGCACATTGGTTTGGGTTGTTTTACCTCTGAGCGGCCCTTTTTTGCACACCATGGGCAAAATGGCCAGGTCACTTGGATCCCGAAGGCTCAGAGAAGGTTGGGGGAGAGGACCCACTGGAACAGCTGTTGGGAGACAGATGGTAGCCTCCCTTGTGTTCCATCCAGCGTGTTCTTTAACGTGCACAGGATATGACTCTCCCGCACACGGGGCTGCTCACGGTCAGTAGGGGACACCGATGGGCTTGGAAAGGCCGCCGTCCGTCGGATGGGACGTTAAGCCGTGGCCCCGTGTGCAGGAGAGCCATACCCTGTGCACGTTAAAGAACACGCTGGATGGCCTTGACGGGAGGCTACCATCTGTCTCCCAACAGCTGTTCCAGTGGGTCCCCTCCCCCAACCTTCTCTGAGCCTTCGGTGTCCATGTGACCTGGCCATTTAGCCCATGGTGTGCAAAAAAGTGCCGCTCAGAGGTAAAACAACCCAACCCAATCCCGCACACGGGGCCACGGCTTAACGTCCCATCCGACGGACGGCGGTCTTTTCAAGCCCATCGGTGTCCTCTACTGACCGTGGGCAGGGCGGGCGGAGAATTTTGCGGAGATAAATCTCAACGCTGACCCCGCTGGGACTCGAACCTGGGAACTACAGATTACGAGCCTGGCGCGCTACCGACTGAGCCACCCCCTCCCCAGGGGGCACGTTGAACATCTATAAACTTTAATGTGTGTATAATCAAATGTAATTTACAGAACTCAAATGCAACATATTGTTCAGGAAATATAAAAAAAATACCCCCTCAAGCAGCTGCTTGCCACAAGAGGTCTGACAGGAGCATGTTTATATGCCAGCCAATTGTAATTGTGTACATCTTTCTGACTCGCCCTGTATTTGTAAGTGTTTAAAAAAATTCCGTCTGTTTTTCTTTTCTGTAATGGAAACTTAATTTTACTCCTAGTAATGGAGAAAAACTGAAAGATTTTAAAATCGTCTACAGATTTGATTATTAGATTCGGTGTAGTGAATTGTTTCAATGGATAGTTGGCTTTTGAAAATTACAATTTTTTTCAGTGAGAATTTAAAATTATTATATACCCTATTTTTGTGAAATTTGCAGTTTTTTTGTGTGTCATTTTGCGATGTATTTCATTTAGTTTTATGGGGGCGGGGGTGGCTCAGTCGGTAGCGCGTCAGGCTCGTAATCTGTAGTTCCCAGGTTCGAGTCCCAGCTGGGTCAGCGTTGAGATTTATCTCCGCAAATTTCCCCGCCCTGCCCACGGTCAGTAGGGGACACCGATGGGCTTGGAAAGGCAGCCGTCCATCGGATGGGACGTTAAGCCGTGACCCCGTGTGCGGGAGAGCCATACCCTGTGCACGTTAAAGAACACGCTGGATGGCCTTGACGGGAGGCTACCATCTGTCTCCCAACAGTGTTCCAGTGGGTCCCCTCCCCCAACCTTCTCTGAGCCTTCTAGGTCCATGTGACCTGGCCATTTAGCCCATGGTGTGCAAAAAAGTGCCACTCAGAGGTAAAACAACCCAACCCGTTTAATTTTTTTTCAATTAATTTTTAATTGATTTTTTTTTACTGACTGAGCCCACGACCCCCCCACCCCAAAAACAGACAGAGAGACAAACTCTATATGACAGTGTTATTTTCACTTTAATAGCCACACTTTATCTATAATGGCCACACTTTTATTTTATTTATTTGCCACACTTTATCGTGCATCCAACATTTTTTCATACATATGCTTCACTACCTGTAACCAGACAGAATAAAAAAAAAACGTTTTAGCTTATGGTGCTCGAAATTCTTTCCATCGAACAATAAAGACCTTTCCTCGACGCCAGTTACAGACAGAAAAGACATCTCCTTAGCAATATGCGACATTCGAAGTCACGTTGTCGAGTCTGCTGCCGCCTCTGGGTATATCTCGTCGAATGTTTGTCCCCAAGCTTTTGTTGTCTCAGAACTTTACGAAATGAAACACATGTCCATGGGCTTTCGATTCACTTTGCCACTTTCCGACTCTGCCGTCTTCCCAGGAGATGTCCTCGGCAGAATGCTGGCGAGATTTCTCCAATATTTTCTGTTTAAGACGCTGCTGGCCGAAGGAGATATTTCTTCTTCCGTAATGGCGAGACAGATGGGAGAAAGGGAAACCGTTGCAGTGATCGTTAAAGCGAAAAGAGAGAGGGGGGGAGACACTTATCTTGGCTCAGCGCCCGTTGCCTTCGCAACTTTTGGTTAACTGTGCTAAATTGCAGTTTCGAAACCGTTATTTTAGTTTTCAACGTTCAGGGTTCCGTTCCTGGTTCTAAGAGTCTGGGGGCGGGGGGGGGGTCAGTCGGTAGCGCGCCAGGCTCGTAATCTGTAGTTCCCAGGTTCGAGTCCCAGCTGGGTCAGCGTTGAGATTTATCTCCGCCAAATTCCCCGCCCTGCCCACGGTCAGTAGGGCACACCGATGGGCTTGAAAAGGCCGCCTCCGTCAGATGGGACGTTAAGCCGTGGCTCCGTGTGCGGGAGAGCCATACCCTGTGCACGTTAAAGAACACGCTGGATGGCCTTGACGGGAGGCTACCATCTGTCTCCCAACAGCTGTCCCAGTGGGTCCCCTCCCCCAACCTTCTCTGAGCCTTCGGGGTCCATGTGACCTGGCCATTTCGCCCACGGTGTGCAAAAAAGTGCCACTCAGAGGTAAAACAACCCAAAAAGTAGTAGTTTGCGGGTTTTAAAACATGATCCTCAAACTTTGAAGCGGATATGCAGGATGTAGAATTAAGATTTGTCACGTTACAGTAATCAGTACTTGTTTATTAGAATCTCGTATATTAAAATAACTAGTTAAACCCACTCCAAAAATTTGGCGCGAAATATATGTCCATTGTTAATTCTTATTTCATTCACAGCTTACCACCTAGGGCGGGGTGGCTCAGTCGGTAGCGCTCCAGGCTCGTAATCGCCCTTGTGCACGTTAAAGAACACTCTGGATGGTCTTGATGGAAGGCAACCATATGTCTCCCAACAGCTGTTCCAGTGAGTCCCCTTCCCCAATCTTCTCTCAGCCTTCAGGGTCTTTGTGACCTGGCTATTTAGCCCATTGTGTGCAAAAAAGTGCCGCTCAGTGGTAAACCAACCCAACGTACCACCGTACTACTCAATTCACACGGTAGCGACGGCAGCGCCCCCAGAAATTCGTGACGCCTTTTGAGGGATCACTCCCGACCCACGGCAGCTAGGAACCCGAACTGTTACCCCAACAGGGCTAAAACTAAGTGGAACCACCCCACCAAATTTGGGACCGATCGCTCAAGCCCCCCCCCCCCCCCCCTCACACACACACCACCCGGATTATATTAAAATAATATTTCATTTTGGAATCAGCCTTTTTGTAGTATAGTAAACTCGGTAGCGTACCCAGAATCGTCAAATGGAGGGGGTAGGGTTGACAAGGTGTGAATCTATTGGTATCCTTGAGTCTGATTTTCGGGAATTTAGAAAATTACGTTATTCAAGTCCACAAATAGAGACAGTTTATTGTTCGACCTCCCCTTGGAGTATGACACCGAGTAAAATAATATTTTCTATGAGATAAAACCTTTTTTCTGATATATACCAATAACGTTTTGTATTTCATGTACTTGAATTCTTTATAAATGGTTTGTATTTAATGTATTGATTACTATCAATACACTAGAATGGCCATTAGAATGGGTCATGATATTTTGGTTTGATTAAACGTAGTCATTATTTAAGAAAATAAATTACTTTTTTGTTTTTACAAAACTTTATTCAAAATCAAATCTTGTAAATCTAATATTACATTATAATAAAAATAATAAATATCCCCTCAACAGCTGCTTGCCACAGAGATCTGACAGGAGCCTGTCAGTTTATATGCCGTAGTAGGTCTTTGAAGATGGCAGGACCTCGGCAGAAAAACATGAACATCCGTAGCCGGGGCTCGAACCCAGGTTCTTTAGATTAGTATCCAAGCGCGCGAACCACTCGGCACATTATCATCATGCAAAAATTTTCTAATCACAATGTTCAATGTTAATGCTTTGTGATTATTCGTAAATGTGCCATGATCATCCATAAGTGCCCCCACGATCACCCGTAAGTGTCCCCGCGATCACCCGTAAGTGCCCCCGCGATCACCCGTAAGTGCCCCCGCGATCACCCGTAAGTGTCCCCGCGATCACCCATAAGTGTCCCCGCGATCACCCATAAGTGTCCCCGCGATCACCCATAAGTGTCCCCGCGATCACCCATAAGTGTCCCCGCGATCACCCGTAAGTGTCCCCGCGATCAGGGGCGGGGGTGGCTCAGTCGGTAGCGCGCCAGGCTCGTAATCTGTAGTTCCCAGGTTCGAGTTCCAGCTGGGTCAGCGTTGAGATTTATCTCCGCAAAATTCCTCGTCCTGCCCACGGTCAGTAGGGGACACCGATGGGCTTGGAAAGTCCGCCGTCTGTCGGATGGGACGTTAAGCCGTGGCCCCGTGTGTGGGAGAGCCATACCCTGTGCACGTTAAAGAACACGCTGGATGGCCTTGACGGGAGGTTACCATCTGTCTCCCAACAGCTGTTCCAGTGGGTCCTCTCCCCCAACCTTCTCTGAGCCTTCGGGGTCCATGTGACCTGGCCATTTAGCCCATGGTGTGCAAAAAAGTGCCGCTCAGAGGTAAAACAACCCAACCCCGCGATCCCCCGTAAGTGTCCCCGCGATCCCCCATAAATGTCCCCGCGATCCCCCATAAATGTCCCCGCGATCCCCATAAGTGTCTTGTGATCATTTATGAATGTTCTGGGATCGTTCAATTAGTGTGTACCCTTGGTTAAGGGAAAAAGAAAAATTTACGAAAGTTCAAATTCTTAAAAGAGCAGTGTTTAAAATTTTTTTAATTTAAATTATTTATAAACATGTGAACTTAACAAAAAAATTTTAAAAACGAGTTCTCATTTTTTTTTAAATGAATAATTTTTTTAAACAAGACGTAAAGGGTTGGGTTGTTTTACCTCTGAGTGACACTTTTTTGCACACCATGGGCTAAATGGCCAGGTCACATGGACCCCGAAGGCTCAGAGAAGGTTGGGGGAGGGGACCCACTGGAACAGCTGTTGGGAGACAGATGGTAGCCTCCCGTCAAGGCCATCCAGCGTGTTCTTTAACGTGCACAGGGTATGGCCTTCCCAAGCCCATCGGTGTCCCCTACTGACCGTGGGCAGGGCGGGGGAATTTTGCGGAGATAAATCTCAACGCTGACCCAGCTGGGACTCGAACCTGGGAACTACAGATTACGATCCTGGCGCGCTACCGACTGAGCCACCCCCGCCCCACAAGACGTAAAGGGAATTTCGGAAATAACTTCTGATCCATTAACATCTTGGAGAATGGAGAAAGAAACTTTTAGATTTAGCAAGGTGTATTTATAGATGATTTTCTAAGACTTTCTGCTGACGTAAGAGAGCTTAATGGTGGAAGAGATGTGCTGCTTTCAGCTTCCCAGAAAAGACCTTTTCAACGAAAGTTGAACAAACTTTTTCTCCTAAGTAGCTTATAGCTGACTAGCTCTCCATAAATACCTTTATAAATTGTCCAATTTCTTCCAACATTCTAGTTGTTTTCTTTAAAGCTTTTTTAAAGACTTATCAGTTTTTAATAAAACGCTAAGAACTTTTAAAGTCAAAATTTCGTGTTAGGCCTCTATTGATTCGAAGCCTATTGACAAGAAAAGTAACTTATATTTAAATATGCACACTTCTTTACTCTCTTTTTATGTTGAAAGTTGCTTTTCGGTACTGAAGGAAATGCATTAATGAATTTTGATATTTGATATGTTGTCGGTTTAGTTGTTTTACCTCTGAGCGGCATTTTCTGCACACAATGGGCTAAATGGTCAGGTCACTAGGTTCAGAGAAGGTTGGGGGAGGGGATCTTCTGGATAGCTGTTAGAAAACAGATGGTAGCCTCCCGTCAAAGTCATCCAACGTGTTCTTTGGTGTGGACAGTGTATGGTTCTCCAGCACACGGTTGTTTTACCTCTGAGTTGCATTTTCTGCACACAATGGGCTAAATGGTCAGTTCACTAGGTTCAGAGAAGGTTGGGGGAGGGGATCCATTGGAACAGCTGTTGGGAGACAGATGGGAGCCTCCCGTCAAGGCCATCTAGCGTGTTCTTTAACGTGCACAGAAAATGGCTCTCCCGTATACGGAGCCACGGCTTAACGTCCCATCCGACGGACGGCGGCCTTTCCAAGCCCATCGGTGTCCTCTACTGACCGTGGGCAAGGCGGGGAATTTTGCGGAGATTAATCTCAACGCTGACCCAGCTGGGACTAGAACCTGGGAACTACAGATTACGAGCCTGGCGCGCTACCGACTGAGCCACCCCCGCCCCAACCTCTGTGGCAAGCAGCTGCTTGAGGGAGTATTTATTTTAGCCGTCCCGTGGACTAGTGGTTAGCGTTCTTGGCTGCTGATCAAAGGGACTTGGGTTCAATCCCAGAATAAGGCATGGATGTTTGTGTTGTCTTCCTGCTGAGGGCTCGCCTTCTTCGTAGACCTTCTCAATGGCGTATATACTGACAGACTCTTGTGAGACCTCTATGGCAACCAATTGATTGAGGGATATTTATGTTTGTAATAGTTTGTAACATGAAGAACTAAAAATTGTTTCGGCAGGCTATATTGTTTTACCTCTGAGTGGAACTTCCTAATAAGAAGGGGGCGGGGGTGGCTCAGTCGGTAGCGCGCCAGGCTCGTAATCTGTAGTTCGCAGGTTCGAGTCCCAGCTGGGTCAGCGTTGAGATTTAGCTCCGCAAAAATTCCCTGCCCTGCCCACGGTCAGTAGGGAACACCGATGGGCTTGGAAAGGCCGCCGTCCGTCGGATGGGACGTTAAGCCGTGGCCCCGTGTGTGGGAGAGCCATACCCTGTGCACTTTAAAGAACACGCTGGATGGCCTTGACGGGAGGCTACCATCTGTCTCCCAACAGCTGTTCCAGTGGGTCCCCTCCCCCAACCTTCTCTGAGCCTTCGGGGTCCATGTGACCTGCCATTTAGCCCATGGTGTGCAAAAAAAGTGCCGCTCAGAGGTAAAACAACCCAACGTTAAAGAACACGCTGGATGGCCTTGACGGGAGGCTACCATCTGTCTCCCAACAGCTGTTCCAGTGGGTCCCCTCCCCCAACCTTCTCTGAGCCTTCGGGGTCCATGTGACCTGGCCATTTAGCCCATTGTGTGCAAAAAAGTGCCGCTCAGAGGTAAAACAACCCAACCCTAATAAGAATCTCATATAAGTTACATTCGAGCAAACTAGTTTAGTGTATATCGATTTCTTCAGCATGTATGCGAGGGACTTCTCTAAATGGGAAGTCTCCCGTTGCCGTAATACCAGGGTTGTTGAATTATATAACAGCAATTTAGTGAAAAAAACATTGTTATTGTTCCTCGGAGAGCGAAACCCTTTCGTTTATTTCATTTGACTGTGATAATAGCATTTTCTGTTGCTGTCCCTCAAGTGCATTGCTCTTATTAATTTTTGTTGTTTCCATAAAACGTGTAATATTCGTGATTGTAAATATTATGATCACGGGGATATTTGTAGAAAAATTGGAGACTTTATTTTCTGTGTAACACGAGTATTTCGCTCATTAGTTATTTCTCGCTTAATTTCAAAAATGTCTAATGAAAAAAAATAAAAATACCCCCCCCCCCCTCAAGCAGGTGCTTGCCACAGATATCTGACAGAAGCCTGTCAGTTTATATGCCATAGTAGAAGGTCTGAGAGGATGCAGGACCTCAGCAGTTAAACTACACATACATCCATGCCTTTTGGGGCGGGGGTGGCTCAATCGGTAGCGCGCCAGGGTCGTAATTTGTAGTTCCCAGGTTCGAGTCCCAACTGGGTCAGCGTTGAGATTTATCTCCGCAAAATTCCCCGCCCTGCCCACGGTCAGTAGGGAACACCGATGGGCTTGGAAAGTCCGCCGTCCGTCGGATGGAACGTTAAGCCGTGGCCCCGTGTGCGGGAGAGCCATACCCTGTGCACGTTAAAGAACACGCTGGATGGTCTTGACGGGAGGCTACCATCTGTTTCCTAACAGCTGTTCCAGTGGGTCCCCTCCCCCAACGTTCTCTGAGTCTTCGGGGTTCATGTGACCTGGTCATTTAGCCCATGGTGTGCAAAAAAGTGCTGCTCAGAGGTAAAACAACTCAACAACTCATCCATGCCTTACCCGGGGGTCGAACCAAGGTCCGTTAGATCAGTAGCCAAGCGCGCTAACACCAGGGGGTCGAACCCAGGTCCTTACATCAGTAGCCAAGCGCGTAACCACACGGCCACGGGACGGCTAAATAATGTCTACGTTCGTTTCTATAATACACTCGCAATGCTTCATGGTGAGTAAGGAAATTAAGTGTCCTAGAAATGACATAATTACAAAAATATATTTCGTGTAAATTTATTTAATATAAAATTTTGATTCTAGGATTGATTGCATAAAAATTAATACGATGATGATAAAATGGCTTTCTTTCAAAATAATTGTGGGCGATAGGTTAGCCTAGTCGGTAGCGCATAATCATCCTCAAGCAGCCATGGGATACGGTGGTCCAACCGGACCGTGCAGTTTAATTCTCCAAGCATTCTGTCCTGAGCTACATCTGCTGCATCCGGCAACTGCACACCAATTCTAACAAGGTCTTGTTTGACATTGTCTGCCCACCTCAACCTAGGTTTCCCCCCCTTTCTGAGGCCTTTAGGCACACTGTTCATAACCGTATTCGCCAATCTATAATTATTCATAGGGGGCAACATGGCCAAACCAGCGGAGTCTCTCTCTGCACACTATGCTGCTTAAAGGAATTTGCAGACTCCTTTGCCTAATCTCATCATTAGTTACAAAGTTGAACCACCTAATGCCCAAGATGCTGCGTAAGCATCTAGAATCAAATCCATCTAGTTTCCTGTTATCCTGTTTACAAAGTGTCCAAGTTTCACTACCATAACTAACCCTAGAAAGAACCAAACTATTATAGAGTCTAATTTTAGTTTTTATACTCCTATTTCTCCACACTTTCCATAGATTCTTAAAAGTCCCGGCAGCAATCCCTATCCGTCTGTTAATTTCTTGCCGCACATCACCATTATCTGTTACATGGCTCCCAAGGTAATTAAACTGTGCCACCTGCTAAGACTGCAACCATTCAGATTAACTGAATCACAGCCTGCCTGACCAATTTTCATCACTTTACTTTTCTGTTATTTTCTGTTTATAACCAAACCTACTCTACTACCAGTCTCATCAACAGCTCGAATGAAAGAGTTCATCTCATCAACATCATTTGCCAAAACGACAAAATCATCAGCATAATCTAAATCAGAAATTTTAGTATCTCCAGACCATTTAAGCCCAAAATCTTTCCCTTGCAATGAATTTCGCAAAACGTAATCAATAACCAAACTAAAGAGAAAAGGAGACAAAATGCACCCTTGTCGAACACCAGAAGTAATGCTAAACCAATTGCTACAAGCCTTACCAACTCTCACACACGACTCAGTGTTATTATAGAGAGCTTTCATTAGGTTAACTAACTTGTCCGGATTACAAATTATGCCAATCAACAGAGTCGAAATCCTTTTTGAAATCAACAAAGCTAGTAACCAAAGGTTTCTGAAACTCTAAACATTTCTCAAGAATCTGCCTAAGTGAAAATATCTGATCCACACATTCCCTACCACTTCTGAATCCACATTGCTCATCACGCAATTAACTGTCAACCAGATTCTTAATTCTATTAAGCATAATCATGGAAAGAATTTTACCTGGAACAGAGAGTAGGTTATCACAAGAACTGCGATCACCTTTTTTGGAAATAGGGATAATAATAGCTCTCGTGCAATCCGTAGGAACCATGCCTTTATCATAAGATATTCAAAATTTCAGTCATCCAAGTGGTAACAGAAACATTCCCAGCTCTAAGCATTTCCGTAGTAATTTCATCCCTGGGGATTTATGCAATTTAAGTTTAGAGATAGCCAAAATAACTTCAGATTGTGTTATAGGGCCAACATTAAAGCCACCAATGCATCTATCATCATTACAAACAATGGGAGTAGAACTAACCACATTGTTTAGAACATCACTGAAATGCTCAGCCCACCTAGCCATGACAGAATCCTCCCCTTCTATAACCTTACCTTGTTTATCCTTCAATCCCTGTATGCCTGTCCGTTTTCTACCACATAAAACATTAATTGTTGGTACAGCTCTCTGCTGTTGTGCTGTCTAACTGCTTCCTCAGCTTTCTCAAGCAAAGCCATCAAGTCAAAGATTCTTATCAGCAGCTAACTGATCCTTTACACGTTTATTAAGCTCTCTGTAATGCTTTCTATTAGGACTAGTAGGGTACTGATTAAGGACATTCCTGAAGTTCCTTCTTTCTGAAATAAGCTCAAGTGCTTTATCACTCAAATAATTCTGTCTCCTCTGCTCCTTATTCCCTAAAAGAGGACTGTTGGTTTCCAAAAAAGCCTGTTTAAAACGGCTCCATTCTTCCTCAATTACAGTAGTAAGCAAACCATGACTGTCATAATGACTAAGTAACCTTCAGTATTAAAGGTAAATTTTTTAACTTTAGCAAAACGCTTTTTAAGTTTAAGTTGCAAGACACTTTTAACATGGTAAGGGTCAGATCCAATTTCAGCTCCCCTATATGCCCTGGTATTCCTAACAGAACTAGCACTTTTGCTGTTAATTAATATATAATCAATCATATTCTTATGCAGCCCATCAGGTGAAACCCATGTGCCCATGTGTACTTATGTATGTTGCGGTGTTTGTAATAAGTGTTTGTTATTCTGAAACCATTGAGTTTACTTTCCTGTAGGAGACGTTGCCATTGCAGCTACCAATAACAAAAGAACCTTTTACTCCACCGCAAAGGTCAGAGTCAGTATCAACTTTGGCATTGAAGTCACCTAGAACAAGGGTAATATCTCCTTTCTTGACAGAATTCTAAATATCCTGAAGTTGTCCGTAAAACATATCCTTCTCATCCTCATTGGCATCTTCAGTGGGTGCATAACAGTAGATAACATTCAATTATTTAATGCTTGTCTGAAATTTTGCTGTAAGAAACCTTTCATTAATGCACTCATATCCTAGAAGAGCATCACTAGCATGTCTGCTGAGCAGCAGACCCACTCCTTGGTGATGCTTTCCATCCTCCCTCCCTGTAAAGAGAAATTTAAAGTTATTTTTAAGTATCTCACCTTTACCTGTCCATCTGGTCTCTTGCAAGCCTAGAATATCTAGGTTATAGCGCTGGAATTCCTGCGTGAGGACATCAAGAGAATAATCTCTATGTAATGTCCTCACGTTCCACGTTCCTGCAGAGAGAAAATGATTAGTAGGATTTTTAAAGAAATTAGGTTTATTGAGATTGGTAGGGCCAACAATATCAAACAGCCCCCTGATCGCAGGCATGCGGCAAAGACCTGTTCCTCCTCCGCTACAGGCTGAAGTCACCGATGCTGGTAGGAACTTCAGGCACCACCTTTTCAAGTGGACATTTTCAAGAGCCATATGGCCTGCCTGAGACACATTACTCCAGTTTAGGCTTGACGATGCCCAACTAGCTAAGTAAGGTTCAGGTACCTGCGATGGCCTCTGATTAGGATTATCCACCAGCTGATATAAGGTATCCCATGCCTCTGTTCACTTAGAGCTGGCAACCCAGAAGCAAACAGAAAACACAGCGGCAGATTCTCCCTCAACAGAGGCCCACCAGTGCAGCAAGTCCAGGATCCATAATCAAGCTCAAATCCATAAACAAGTCCAGTCTAGTAGGTATAAATGGTCAGCACCAGGACCCTGTGAAGTTGACAACACCTCAGCAGGGTTGAAAAAAAAAGAAAAAAGTGGCCATAGATGACCAGATCAGTAGGCCATACTGAACTGGCAGCCCTCCCCTTCCGATCCCTTCCAAAAGAGAATATCTCTTTTGAAAGGTACTAACGGCCTGCACCTCGAGAAGGCGGGGTCGGACATTAGGTGCTAGACCTGACCGGTTCTGTGCATCATCACTAGGGATTGGTACACAGCTCTCCTTCCAGTTTATGCCTAGCTACCATTTATAGATGGTATTCTATGTTAATCTGTAGGCCGTATCCACGACAGCCTTACGCTGTGTACATTAAGAAACACTTTGGATGGCTTTGACGGGGATGCTTCCGTCTCCTAATAGCTGTTCAATGGATATCCTAACCAACATTATGACTTAGCCTATTGTGTGCACAAAAATGCCCTTAGAGTTAACGGAAATCCTTCAAAAACAGTCTCCATTATTATGTTTAAAAGCGTTACTTAAGATCATTGAAGCAGTACCGTTGGGTTGTTTTACCTCTGAGCGGCACTTTTTTTGCACACCATGGGCTAAATGGCCAGGTCACATGGACCCCGAAGGCTCAGAGAAGGTTGGGGGAGGGGACCCACTGGAACAGCTGTTGGGAGACAGATGGGTAGCCTCCCGTCAAGGCCATCCAGCGTGTTCTTTAACGTTGGGTTGTTTTACTTTACCTTTGAGCGGCACTTTTTTGCACACCATGGGCTAAATGGCCAGGTCACATGGACCCCGAAGGTTGGGAGAGGGGACCCACTGGAACAGCTGTTGGGAGACAGATGGTAGCCTCCCGTCAAAGCCATTCAGCGTGTTCTTTAACGTGCACAGAATATGGCTCTTCCGCACACGGGCGCGCCAGGCTCGTAATCTGTAGTTCCCAGGTTCGAGTCCCAGCTGGGTCAGCGTTGAGATTTATCTCCGCAAAATTCCCCGCCCTACCCACGGTCAGTAGGGGACACCGCTGGGCTTGGAAAGGCCGCCGTCCGTCGGATGGGACGTTAAGCCGTGGCCCCATGTGCGGGAGAGCCATACCCTGTGCACGTTAAAGAACACGCTGGATGGCCTTGACGGGAGGCTACCATCTGTCTCCCAACAGCTGTTCCAGTGGGTCCCCTCCCCCAACCTTCTCTGAGCCTTCGGGGTCCATGTGACCTGGCCATTTAGCCCATGGTGTGCAAAAAAGTGCCGCTCAGAGGTAAAACAACCCAACCCGCACACGGGACACGGCTTAACGTCCCATTCGACGGACGGCGGCCTTTCCAAGCCCATCGGTGTCCCCTACTGACCGTGGGCAGGGCGGGGAATTTTGCGGCGTTAAATCTCAACGCTGACCCAGCTGGGACTCGAACCTGGAAACTACAGATTACGAGCCTTGCGCGCTGCCGACTGAGCCACCCCCGCCCCGAAGCAGTACTGTAAAATATTTTTAGAATATTCAAGTTTAACCACTCACGCAACCCTTTTAATGCTATGTTCATTTCATATCAGCCTTGTGAACAATAAAAAAAGTCCTAGAGCAGATCTGGCAAAACAACGATATTTGTTCTTTTTTTTTCTATAAAAGTGTTTCGGATGCTCAAATGCTGTATGTGATCACTCATTATTCCTCCACAGCTTAAGGCTTCACCTGCAAGCTCAAGGGGGCGGGGGTGGCTCAGTCGGTAGCGCGTCAGGCTCGTAATCTGTAGTTCCCAGGTTCGAGTCCCAGCTGGGTCAGCGTTGAGATTAATCTCCGCAAAATTCCCCGCTCTGCCCACGGTCAGCAGAGGACACCGATGGGCTTGGAAAGGCTTCTGTATTTGATTAAGGGCCATGGTTCCATTCACAGAGCCATTCCATGATTAAGGACCACGGTTCCACACACGGGGCCACGGTTTAACGTCCCATCCGATGATGGAACGTTAAACCGTGGGCCTGTGTGTGGGAGAGCCATACCCTGTGCTCGTTAAAGAACACGCTGGATGGTCTTGACGGGAGGTTACCATCTGTCTACCAATAGCTGTGGGTCGCCTCCCCCAACCTTCTCTTAGCCTTTGGGGTCCTTGTGACTTGGCCATTTAGCCCATTGTGTGCAGAAAAAAAGTGCCGCTCAGAGGTAAAACAATCCAATCCAAGCTCAGGTCCCCCTACTGACCGAGAGCAAAGTGGAGAGAGTTGTGGAGATAAATCTCAACGTTGGCTCAGGCGGAACTCGAACCTGGGAACTGCAGATTACGAGTTTGGCGCGCTACCGCCAGAGGGCCCCCCCCCCCGCCCCCCGAGATGAAACACCCTGAAAACAAATCTGCACTTTTGTGCACAGAATTGACTAAATGTCGAAATCACATGGACTTTAACGCCGCAGAAAAGATTTGGAAAGGATATTCACTGGGCAGCTGTTAGGGAACAAATGGAAACATCCGTCAAAGCCATCTGGGATGTTCTTTAGCATGCATAGTTTATGGCTCTTCTGCACACAAGACACGGCTTTACATTCCATACGACGGACGGCGGCCTTTTTAAGCCTATCGGTGCCCCCGTTCTGACTGAGGACAGGGTGACGGTTAGCGGAGATTAATCTCAATGGCATAGTTGGGACTCGAACGTGGAAACTACCGTTTACGAACATTGGCACGTTACCAGCTGAGCCACCCCCGCCCTTCGCGCATTATGAAGAAGGTTGGGTTGTTTTACCTCTGAGCGGCACTTTTTTGTACACCATAGGCTAAATGGCCAGGTCACATGGACCCCGAAGGCTCAGAGAAGGTTGGGGGAGGGGACCCACTGGAACAGCTGTTGGGAGACAGATGGTAGCCTCCCGTCAAGGCCATCCAGCGTGTTCTTTAACGTGCACAGGGTATGGCTCTCCCACACACGGGCCCACGGCTTAACGTCCCATCCGACGGACGGCGGCCTTTCCAAGCCCATCGGTGTCCCCTACTGACCTGGGCAGGGCGGGGAATTATTGCGGAGATAAATCTCAACTCTGACCCAGCTGGGACTCGAACCTGGGAACTACAGATTACGAGCCTAGCGCGCTACCGACTGAGCCACCCCCGCCCCCAATATGAAGAAGCCTGTGGATCACTGTTCTACACTCTAATGTTCTAGATAAAGATCCAAGCTAGAAAATACGAAGTCTGATGAATAGAACTGAAAATGACACTATTTAAATTGAAATTTGTTGGATAATAATTCTGAAAAACTTCTAAAAGTCTTCAAACATCTATAATCTTAATGTCAGTTGGGAGAGACATGAGATAAATAACTTTCAGCTGTTGTACCGATAAGCCTATTTTATGTAAAGGCAGCATTTAAGGCATTCAGCCATTTGCTTCGGGGTAAACAGCAAATGACCGTGTACATTTCAAAACCGCATTATCTCTTAGCATGTATATATGTTGCCTTGTTTCCAAGGCCTTATAAAATTGTTTAAATTGCTTCTTCTGCAGGAATAAAGTTATGGTAAAAGTAATTACCCTTGAGGAAAAATGAGGGTAAATGGAGAATAAAAGGAATCCAGAACGTTAACGTTAATATTGTATTTAAAATGTGTGCAAAGGACATCAAAAATCTGAAAATGTTTATATAGACAATATAAAAATAAATAAATACCCCCTCAAGCAGGGGCGGGGGTGGCTCAGTCGGTAGCGCGCCAGGCTCGTAATCTGTAGTTCACAGGTTCGAGTCCCAGCTGGGTCAGCGTTGAGATTTATCTCCGCAAAATTCCCCGCCCTGCCCACGGTCAGTAGGGGACACCGATGGGCTTGGAAAGGCCGCCGTCCGTCGGATGAGACGTTAAGCCTTGGCCCCGAGTGCGGGAGAGCCATACCCTGTGCACGTTAAAGAACACGCTGGATGGCCTTGACGGGAGGCTATCATCTGTCTCCCAACAGCTGTTCCAGTGGGTCCCCTCCCCCAACTTTCTCTGAGCCTTCGAGGTCCAAGTGACCTGCCCATTTAGCCCATGGTGTGCAAAAAAGTGCCGCTCAGAGGTAAAACAGTAAAGCCTTTCAAGCAGCTGCTTGCCACAGAGGTCTGACAGTAGCCTGTCAGTTTCTATGCCACAATAGAAGGTCTGAGAGGATGGCAGGACCTCAGCAGAAAAACAACACACACAACCATGCCTTACCCGTGGCTCGAACCCAGGTCCCTTAGATCAGTAGCCAGGCGTGCTAACCACTCGGCCATGGGACGGCGGTAAATGCCTAGAGAGAAAAAAGACATTTCTCATCTTATGTCAGAAGGTAACTTGGAAGTTTTGTAGTTTCTAAAATAAATTTTTATGATAAAAATTTCTTATAAATAAAAATTTATACATTATGTCTGTTAAAATCTTGAATTTCGATGTTATTCATGTTCAAGTATTTAAAAAGATATTAATATTGGACAGTAAACAACAGCATTACCAATAATAAGAATTTGCCTCAGAAATTAAAACTTATTAAAAATATTTCACAAACATTTAATAAAATAAGGTTATATTTCAAATGTTTGTGTGCGAATATTCAATATTCGCCCCCCCCCCCCTTTTTTTTTACAAACTTCTCACAACACATTGCTCCTGTTAAATATTCCGGCTTCCATATATCTCTTTTAAATATTGAACGATTATTGTTAAAATTCAGGGGCGGGGGTGGCTCAGTCGGTAGCGCGCCAGACTCGTAATCTGTAGTTCCCGTTCGAGTCCCAGCTGGGTCAGCGTTGAGATTTATCTCCGCATATTCCTCCGCCCTGCCCACGGTCAGTAGGGGACACCGATGGGCTTGGAAAGGCCGCCGTCCGTCGGATGGGACGTTAAGCAGTGGCCCCGTGTGTGGGAGAGCCATACCCTGTGCACGTTAAAGAACACGCTGGATAGCCTTGACGGGAGGCTACCATCTGTTTCCCAACAGCTGTTCCAGTGGGTCCCCTCCCCCAACCTTCTCTGAGCCTTCGGGGTCCATGTGACCTGGCCATTTAGCACATGGTGTGCAAAAAAGTGCCGCTCAGAGGTAAAACAACCCAACCCAACTCTTCCATTGCTTTTATAGAAAGCAATTTTATATAGAAAGCAATTTCTTTTTATATATATCTCTTGCATTGCTTTTATATAAAGCGATTTCTTTATATATATATATCTCTTGCATTGCTTTTATAGAAGGCAATTTTATATAGAAAGCGATTTCTTTTTATATATATCTCTTGCATTCCTTTTATACTTGCAAGAGATCTTGGTCCAGGGCATCAACACCTCTGTTGCTATTCGAGTGAATAATTAGTTTCTAGTCGTCTATAAACTTATCACAATAGATAAGATTGCAAAGAAGCCATGACTAGATTGCCAAAAATGTCTTTATACAGCTCGCGGGCTTATCGGGAACATTCGGATGACATTAAAACTTTAAAAGGCAAACATGCCAGGAATGCGATACGATGGTTTTTTTTTTATCTTCCTGTGTGTGTTTGCCGTAACTCTCAGTTTTTCCCCCTTCCTTCCGGAACTTTGCATTACACCCTATCTGGCTGCATTTCTCTTTTTTCTGTTCTGCCATTCTGTCTGGAACTTCGCCAATCAAGAGAAAATGAAAATGGGAAACAAAAAGGTGGGTCTCTTCACGAAGGTTGGGTTGTTTTTACCTCTGAGCGGCACTTTTTTGCACACCATGGGCTAAATGGCCAGGTCACATAGACCCCGAAGACTCAGAGAAGGTTGGAGGAGGGGACCCACTAGAATAGCTGTTGGGAGACAGATGATAGCCTCCCGTCAAGGCCATTCAGTGTGTTCTTTAATGTGCACAGGGTATGGCTCTCCGCACACGGGGGTCACGGCTTAACGTCCGTCGGATGGGACGTTAAGCCGTGATCCCCGTGTGCGGGAGAGCCATACCCTGTGCACGTTAAAGAACACCCTGGATGGCCTTGACGGGAGGCTACCATCTGTCTCCCAACAGCTGTTCCAGTAAGTCCTCTCACCCAACCTTCTCTGAGCCATCGGGGTCCATGTGACCTAACCATTTAGTACATGGTGTGCAAAAAGTGCCGCACAGAGGTAAAACAACCCAACCCATATAGGACACATAAACAACCAACATATAGGACCACGGCTTAACCTCCCATGCGACGGACGGGGGTCTTTCCAAGCCAATCAGTGTCCCCTGCTGACCGTGGGCAGGGCCGGTAGTTTTGCGGAGATAAATCGCAACGCTGACGTAGCTGGGACTCGAACAGCTGGAAACTACAGATTAGGAACTTGGCGCGCTACCAACAAAGCCCCCCCCCACACACACACAAAAAAAAAAATAATGGGGTACCCCCACTTACTTCTAGTCTTGTTGGGTTAACAGATCCGGTGTCTAGTTTCGGTAGGTTGGGAATGATCCCTCCAAAAAGTCCGAAATTTATGGGGGCCCTCCAGTCGCCCACCTTTTGAGTGGAGTATTAATGAATGGATAAAAGTTTCGTGACATTTTGTCGTGTGTTTAGTTTATTTTTTTTCTTTTGCAAATATTTGCTACTTGCCCACACTTAAGTGCAGAGGTTGGTTTAATCGGTAGCGCGTTGAGCTCGTAAACTGTAGTGCGCATACGAAGTTCCATTTGGTCCAGCGTTGAGATCCACCCTGCCCTCTGTCAGAATGGGGACATCGATGAGCTTGAAACTGAGGCCGTCCTTCGGATGGGCCGTAAAGCCGTGACCCAAAGCACAGAAGAGGTGCAGGTTAAAGGTTAAAAACCCTGTGCAGGTTAAAGAACACGCTGGATGACTTGGGTTGGGTTGTTTTACCTCTGAGCGGCACTTTTTTGCACACCATGGGCTAAATGGCCAGGTCACAAGAACCCCGAAGGCTCAGAGAAGGTAGGGGGGGGGACCCACTGGAACAGCTGTTGGGAGACAGATGGTAGTCTCCCGTCAAGGCCATCCAACGTGTTCTTTCACGTGCAGAAGGTATGGCTCTCCCGCACACGGGGCCACGGCTTAACGTCCCATCCGACTGACGGCGGCCTTTCCAAGTCCCATCGGTGTCCCCTACTGACCGTGGGTAGGGCGGGGAATTTTGCGGAGATAAATCTCAACGCTGACTCAGCTGGGACTCGAACCTGGGAACTATAGATTACGAGTCTGGCGCGCTACCGACTGAGCCACCCCCGCCCCATGGATGACTTGACAGGAAACTTCCATTTGTCTCCTAACTGTCCAGTGAGTTCCTTGAACCTTTGGGGTCCTTGTGACCTGAACATTTAATCCATTTTATGCAAAAAAGAGCCGCTCCAGAGCATAAACAACGCAACTTAAAGTGCGGACCAGAGTGATACTTTTCGCCAACCTATTAGTTGTCCACTTTTTTTTTAAACATGAAGTGTTAATGCTTTAGACGCTTTAAACAGACACTTCTAACACTGCTGTCTTCATTGGTTAAGAGCAGCCATTTAATGGTATTGCCATTTTTTTACTAATGTATGCATGTTTGCTTAACAAGTACAAATTAGAGTTTTTTTTAACACCATATGTTATACAGATAGCAAAACATTCTGGTTCCATGATAAAAGGAAAAAAAAACACTTTAATGCACTTTAGTCTTTTATCGTACATGAAAAATATTAAAAAACTCACTTATGTTGTGCGTTTTTTATCAAAACTTTTCCTCTAACAGAATTAAACTCCTTTGATCACTTTTGTTTTCCTATATATAAAAATCTTAATGCTCTCAAGAATGGGGCGGGGGTGGCTCAGTTGGTAGCGCGCCAGGCTCGTAATCTGTAGTTCCCAGGTTCGAGTCCCAGCTGGGTCAGCGTTGAGATTTATCTCCGCAAAACTCCCCACCCTCCCCGCGGTCAGTAGGGGACACCGATGGGCTTGGGAAAGGCCGCCGTCCGTCGGATGTAACGTTAAGCCGTGGACCCGTGTGCGGGAGAGCCATACCCTCTGCACGTTAAAGAACACGCTGGATGGCCTTGACGGGAGGTTACCATCTGTCTCCCAACAGCTGTTCCATTGGATCTTCTCCCCCAACCTTCTCTGAGCCTTTGGGGTCCATGTGACCTGGCCATTTAGCCAATTGTGTGCAAAAAAGTGCCACTCAGAGGGGGGCGGGGGTGGCTCAGTTGGTAGCGCGCCAGGCTCGTAATCTGTAGTTCCCAGGTTCCAGTCCCAGCTGGGTCAGCGTTGAGATTTATCTCCGCAAAATTCCCCGCCCTGCCCACGGTCAGTAGGGGACACCGATGGGCTTGGAAAGGCCGCCGTCCGTCGGATGAGACGTTAAGCCGTGGCCCCGTGTGCAGGAGAGTCGTACCCTGTGCACGTTAAAGAACACGCTGGATGGCCTTGACGGGAAGCTACCATCTGTCTCCCAACAGCTGTTCCAGTAGGTCCCCTCCCCCAACCTTCTCTAAGCCTTCGGGGTCCATGTGACCTGGCCATTTAGTCCATGGTGTGCAAAAAAGTGCCGTCAGAGGTAAAACAACCCAACGTTAAAGAACACGCTGGATGGCGTTGACGGGAGGCTATTATCTGTCTCCCAACAGCTGTTCCAGTGGGTCCCCTCCCCCAACCTTCTCTGAGCCTTCGGGGTCCATGTTACCTGGCCATTTAGCCCATGGTGTGCAAAAAAGTGCCGCTCAGAGGTAAAGCAACCCAAAGCTCTCAAGAATTTAAAAAACTTCGGAATTTTTTTTTTGGTAATCTTACTGGACTGAGAAAACCGCATACACAGTAGAGTGAGATTGAAATAGACGAAAAATGTCGAGAAAGGGGCATCAGCAGACGCTCGTGCAAGTACAGTTGAAACACGAAGATGAAATTGAAAAAGACAGCAACAATAGAGGATTTATTCAGAAAGAAATTTCTTAATCATATTTCGTTACCACAGTTAAATAAGAAATTGGGGTTGGACCGAAATTTATTTCCTAAATAACTTACTTTATGGTTAATGCTACTTGTCATCATCAGCTGAAAAATTTAATTTCGCGTCTTGAACCCTCTTAAATCAAGGTTACTGCGTAGTTTTTGTTATTGTTGGAGGGGCGGGGGTGGCTCAGTCGGTAGCGCGCCAGGCTCGTAATCTGTAGTTTCCAGGTTCGAGTCCCAGCTGGGTCAGCGTTGAGATTTATCTCCGAAATTCCCCGCCCTGCCCACGGTCAGAAGGGGACACCGATGGGCTTGGAAAGGCCGCCGTTCGTCGGATGGGACGTTAAGCCGTGGCTCCGTGTGCGGGAGAGCCATAACCTGGCACGTTTATGAACACGCTGGATGGCCTTGACGGGAGGCTACCATCTGTCTCCCAACAGCTGTTCCAGTGGGTCCCCTCCCCCAACCTTCTCTGAGCCTTCGGGGTCTTTGTGACCTGGCCATTTAGCCCATGGTGTGCAAAAAAGTGCCGCTCAGAGGTAAAACAACCCAAAACAACCCAACCCTCTCCCTGCCCTTGGTCAGTAGGGGACACCGATAGACTTAGAAAGTCCACCGTCCGTCGTTTAGCGTGGTCACGTGTGCGGAAGAGCCATACCCTGTGCACTTTAAAGAATAACCAGGATGGCCTTGACAGGAAACGCCTCCATCAGTCGGATGGGACGTTAAGCTTTGGCCCCATGTGCGGGAGAGCCATACCCTGTGCACGTTAAAGAACACACTGGATGGCCTTGACGGGAGCCTACCATGTGTCTCCCAACAGCCGTTCCATAAATATAATAATAATAATAATAAGAGACCAATAAATCTCTTTCTTCATAGCCATAGGGTCTCCTCCCCCAACCTTCTCTGAGCCTTCGGGGTCCTTGTGACCTGGCCATTTAGCCCATTATGTGTAAAAAAAGTGCCGCTCACAGATAAAACAAACCAAAGCCTTGACAGGAGGCTACCATCTGTATCCTAACAGCTGCCCAGTGGGTCCTCTCCCTCAACCTTCTCGGAGCCCTCGTGATCTGGGTTGAGTTGGGTTTCCTCTGAGCGGCAGTTTTTGTACACAATGAGCTAAATGGCATGGTCACAACCACCCCGAGGGCTTACAGAAGGTTGGAGGAAGGGAACCCACGGGAGAACTGTTGGGAGACAAATGGTAGCCTCCCGTCAAGGCCCTCCAGCGTGTTCTATGACGTATACAGTGTATGACTCTGCCGAACACACAGCCACGGATTAACGTACCATCCGACGGACGGCGGCCTTTCCAATCCCATCGGTGCCCCCTACTGACCAAGGGCAGGGCGGGGAGTTTTTCGGAGATAAATCTTAACACGGCCCCAGGTGGGACTCGAACTTGGGAACTGCAGTTTGCGAGCTACCGACTGAGCCCCCTTGTGATCTGGACATTTATCCCATAGTGTGGGGCGGGGTGTCTCAGTCGATAGCGCGCCAGGCTCGTAATCTGTAGTTCCTAGGTTCGAGTTCCAGCTGGGTCAGCGTTGAGATTTATCTCCGCCAAATTCCCCGCCCTGCCCACGGTCAGTAGGGGATACCGATGGGCTTGGAAAGGCCGCCGTCCGTCGGATGGGACGTTAAGCCGTGGCCCCGTGTGCGGGAGAGCCATACCCTGTGTACGTTAAAGAACACGTTGGATGGCCTTGACGGGAGACTACCATCTGTCTCCCAACAGCTGTTCCAGTGAGTTCCCTCCCCCAACCTTCTCTGAGCCTTCGGGGTCCTTGTGGCCTGGCCATTTAACCCATGGTGTGCAAAAAAGTGCCGCTCAGAGGTAAAACAATCCAATCCAATCCCATAGTGTGTTAAAAAATGCCACTCAGAGATTAAAGAACCCGACTACACCGAGTTGTAAATCTTAAATTATACCTAAGTTCATTTGCTTTATTTAGGCAAAAAATGTAGAAAAAACGGCATCAAAATATTATGTAATTCTTTCATAATAAACGTTTACGAGTTGGCTCATGCAATATCTCTTATATAGCAGCACATTTGGTAAATGGAGCTTTTTTTTCCTTGTTCGCCGGGTGGAAAGCCAACATCATCGTTGCAATTGATATGTATTAAAATAACTTCCATTATATGTGAGAGGTGAACAACCCTTCATTATGATACGGTGGCAACAAGGTTAATGGCTGTTGCTAGAATAGCTTTCAGCGAAACACAAGGTTGTTTCTTTTTCATTATATTTTCTCTAATGAAGTTTGGCTGCCAGAGTGTCGTGCAAGTTTAATATTTGATGTGCCTCTGTTGCAAAGTGACGTCCTTGCAAAAATTTAAATGTACAGAATAATTAGTGAAAATTTGGGTTGGGTTGTTTTACCTCTGAGCGGCACTTTTTTGCACACCATGGGCTAAATGGCCAGGTCACATGGACCCCGAATCCATGGGGTCCATGTGACCTGGCCATTTAGTCCATGGTGTGCAAAAAAGTGCCGCTCAGAGGTAAAACAACCCAAACAACAACCCCGAAGGCTCAGAGAAGGTTGGGGGAGGGGACCCACTGGAACAGCTGTTGGGAGACAGATGGGTAGCCTCCCGTCAAGGCCATCCAGCGTGTTCTTTAACGTTGGGTTGTTTTACCTCTGAGCGGCACTTATTTGCACACCATTGGCTAAATGGCCAGGTCGCAAGGACCCCGAAGGCTCAGAGAAGGTTGGGGGGGGGACCCACTGGAACAGCTGTTGGGAGACAGATGGTAGCCTCCCGTCAAGGCCATCCAGCGTGTTCTTTAACGTGCACAGGGTATGGCTCTCCCGCACACGGGGCTACGGCTTAACGTCCCATCCGACGGACGGCGGCCTTTCCAAGCCCATCGGTGTCCCCTACTGACCGTGAGCAGGGCGGGGAATTTTCCGGAGATAAATCTCAACGCTGACCCAGCTGGGAGTCGAACCTGGCAACTACAGAATACGAGCCTGGCGCGCTACCGACTGAGCCACCCGCGCCCCCAAGGGACGTGGACAAGAGCAAAAGTATAAGCTGAATATCACTTCAAAGGCAAGGAACTGAGAGTGAAATCTATACCTAGAAATCCAACGAGGGAAATTTCGATTTATGGCATCATTTGGGATGTAGCTTTCTTAGCTCAACTGAAGTTCGCATTCCAGTCTTAAAGACGATTTCAGTTCTTAAGTGAAAGTAGAAAAAGCTGCCCATAATCGCATTCTTCAAATGAAGGAAGAGCATTTCTTTCCTGCAGGCCTTGAGTGCATAAATAAAAAAAATAAATACCCCCTCAAGCAGCTGCTTGCCACAGAGGTCTGACAGGAGCCTGTCAGTTTATATGCCACAGTAGAAGATCTGAGAGGATGGCAGGACCTCAGCAGAAAACAACACGAACATCCATGCCTTACCCGGGGCTCGAACCCAGGTCCCGTAGATCAGTAGCCAAGCGCGCTAACCACTCGGCCACGGGACGACTGAGTGCATAAGATTTTAAAAATCTCATTAGCTGAGTAAAATGAACAAGACGTTGTTTATTTACGCACCAAAACTATTGACAATTCAACTGTAAGAAAATAAGGGGAACGTTTGTTTTAAACCACATTGATTTTTGAAAAATAAAATCAATATTTTAACAATAATTAAATTGTTGGGTTGAGTTGTTTTACTTGTGCAAACAATGGGATAAATATTCAAGCTATGAAGACTCCAAGGATTGAGAGAAGGAGATGCACTGGACAGCTGACAGGGTTGGGTTGTTTTATTTCTGAGCGGCACTTTTTGCACACCATGGACTAAATGGCCAGGTCACATGGACCCCGAAGGCTCAGAGAAGGTTGGGGGAGGGGACCAACTGGAACAGCTGTTGGGAGACAAATGGTAGCCTCCCGTCAAGGCCATCCAGCGTGTTCTTTAACGTGCACAGGTTATGTCTCTCCCGCACACGGGACCACGGCTTTACGTCCCCATCCGACGGACGGCGGCCTTTCCAAGCCCATCGGTGTCCCCTACTGACCGTGGGCAGGGCGGGGAATTTTTGCGGAGATTAATCTCAACGCTCACCCAGCTGGGACTCGAACCTGGGAACTACAGATTAGGAGCCTGGCGCGCTACCGACTGAGCCACACCCGCCCCACAGCTGACAGGAGACACGCGGTAGCCTCATTTCAAGGCCACCCAGCGAGTGCTCTTTAATGTGCGACAAACAGCTGCCTGAGGATATATTTTTTTATTAGTATTCGAAAGTAGATCATATATTTTTATTTATTGTTAAGTTGTTTATTGTTTTTTTACATGTATTTTTAAGTTACTTTTTTCTTTAGTCTTTGTATGTTTTGAGTTGAGATTCTGGGTTAATTCATTCATAGTAGTAAGGGGGAGGGGCTCAGTCTCGTAATCTGCAGTCCCCAGGTTCGAGTCCCACCTGGGTCAGCGT
This sequence comes from Ryuthela nishihirai, assembly GCA_038380435.1. Taxonomy (NCBI): domain Eukaryota; kingdom Metazoa; phylum Arthropoda; class Arachnida; order Araneae; family Heptathelidae; genus Ryuthela; species Ryuthela nishihirai. Next base: position 7,634,204 of record JAWZYU010000026.1, read on the forward strand.
TGAGGCCTCTCCGCAAAATTCCCCACCCTAATGGGCTTGAAAGGACCGCCGTCCGTCGGATGGGACTTTAAGCCGTGGCACTATCCATGGGCGAGCCATGCCCTGTGCACGTTAAAGAACACGCTGGATGACCTTGACGGGAGGCTACCATCTGTCTCCCAACAGCTGTTCCAGTGGGTCCCCTCCCCCAACCTTCTCTGAGCCTTCGGGGTCCATGTGACCTGGCCATTTAGCCCATGGTGTGCAAAAAAGTGCCGCTCAGAGGTAAAACAACCCAACACTGATCATTTTGCCCATTGTGTGCAAAGAAAAATTTCCCTTAGAGTTAAAATAACGTAGTTACACTGCTTCATGCAATGAAATTGTTTTTTCTTTCTCGTTTCGTTGCATGAGCATAACAAATAGCAGGAGTGAGTCATTGTCTCTGTTAATGACCCAACTGTGCTGTTCTGATATTCTCATTAAAACATTGCCTAATCGAGTGGAGACAGGAAATAAGTCTTTGCCTGTGCTATTGTAGCGGTTATTCGCAGCATTCTTGTTGTATGTTATCTGATGAATCAGCGCTGATTTCATGAAGTGAATCATTGATGGGGAGACTTGGCTCCCTCTGAAAAGCAATTTAGCCAAAGTGCGTACAAAAACAGTACGAGTAGTTCTCCGCGAACAATCAATATGTGACGTGACCCCAACCCCAAAGAAAACAGAAATTGCTGTGTTATGAATGTATGTAGTTTACACATTGATCGAGGTGTTTTTCGTGTGATGCAAGTGTGTAAAAAACGATTTAACAAGAGATTACAGGATGTCGTAACGAAGAACTAATGAGGTGGGCATTTGTAAATACAAGGTGCATAGAGAGAGCTGTATTTGCCTTTATTTTATAGTTTTAATAGAGGGCAAAACTCAAGTGGATCGGACTGTTTTTGCGCAAACAGTAGGTTTTTTTTTCTGAGCGTCATTTTTTTTGGATGCAAGGGATTAAATATCCAGGTCACAAGGGCTCAGAGAAGGGTTGGGTTGTTTTACCTCTGAGCGTCACTTTTTTGCACACCATGGGCTAAATGGCCAGGTCACATGGACCCCGAAGGTTGGGGGAGGGGGCCCACTGGAACAGCTGTTGGGAGACAGATGGTAGCCTCCCGTCAAGGCCATCCAGCGTGTTCTTTAACGTGCACAGGGTATGGCTCTCCCGCACACGGAGCCACGGCTTAACGTCACATCCGACGGACGGAGGCCTTTCCAAGCCCATCGGTGTCCCCTACTGACCGTGGGCAGGGCGGGGAATTTTGCGGAGATAAATCTCAACGCTGACCCAGCTGGGACTCGAATCTGGGAACTACAGATTACGAGCCTGGCGCGCTACCGACTGAGCCACCCCCGCCCTTTGGGAAAGGGGATGCACTGGACAGCAGTTAGGAGACAATTGGAAATGTCTCATCAAGGCCATCCAGCGTGGTCTTTATCGTGCACATGGTATGTCTCTTCTATGCATAGGGGCGGGGCCGCTCAGTCGGTAGCGCGCTAGGCTCGTAATCTTCAGTACCCAGGTTCGAGTCCCACCTGGGCCAGCGTTGAGATTTATCTCCCAAAACTCCCCGCCCTGCCTTCAGTCAGGGAAGCGAATGAGCTTGGGAAGGCCGCCGCCCGTCGGATGGGACGTTAAGCCGTGGTTCTGTGTGCGGGAGAGCCATACTCTGTTCACGTTAAAGAACACGCTGGATGGCCTTGACGGGAGGCTACCATCTGTCTCCCAACAGCTGCCTCAGTGGGTCCCCTCCCCCAACCTTCTCTGAGCCTTTGGGGTCTTGTGACCTGGCCATTTAACCCATGTTGTGCAAAAAAGTGCCACTCAGAGATAAAACAACCCAACTCTCAGCCGCGGCTTAACTCCCATCCAATGGACGGCGGCCTTTTCAATCCCATCGATGACCCCCTAGTGACGGGGCAGGGAAGTTTGCAGAGATAAATCTCACGTGTTATCCCAGTTTACTCGATACTTATGACTCTGAGAATTGTGTGCGTATTTTCTCATCTTTCCCCCTCGAATTCCCATTGTGCTATTTTTCCTCAAAAACATGCAATAATCAGTATAGGACGGATAACCAAGTCTTAATACATTCACATTGCAAGTCGTTTAATAAAATCGTGAAAGAAGCAGGGGCGGGGGTGGCTCAGTCGGTAGCGCGCCAGACTCGTAATCTGTAGTTCCCAGGTTCGAGTCCCAGCTGGGTCAGCGTTGAGATTTATCTCCGCAAAATTCCCCGCCCTGCCCACGGTCAGTAGGGGACACCGATGGGCTTGGAAAGGCCGCCATCCGTCGGATGGGACGTTAAGCCGTGGCTCCGTGTGCGGGAGAGCCATACCCTGTGCACATTAAAGAACACGCTGGATGGCCTTGACGGGAGTCTACCATCTGTCTCCCAACAGCTGTTCCAGTGGGTCCCCTCCCACAACCTTCTCTGAGCCTTCGGGGTCCCTATGACCTGGCCATTTAGCCCATGGTGTGCAAACAAGTGCCGCTCAGAGGTAAAACAACCCAACGTTAAAGAACACGCTGGATGGCCTTGACGGGAGGCTACCATCTGTCTCCCAACAGCTGTTCCAGTGGGTCCCCTCCCACAACCTTCTCTGAGTCTTCGGGCTCCATGTGACCTGGCCATGTAGCCCATGGTGTGCAAAAAAAGTGCCGCTCAGAGGTAAAACAACCCAACGATAAAGAAGTAGGAATGACGTGTTTCAGGGTCATTGTGTTGGTGGTACCGTAATTAATCAACAGTTTTAACCGAAGCTGCTTTCTTGTCGTGGCGCAAGTCGTCGACTGTTAGAGGTTGATGTCATTATTGCTATTTGCAGTAGCTGGCCGTGTCTCCGGCGAGAGATGAAACTGACATTATTACCGTTGCTATGGCAACACTTATCGCTGTCTGAATGGGTTCTGCGTGATCGATCTCCCTTATTTAGCAGCGGAACTTACACGTGAGACGAAGTCGGCGGTTCAAAGCGGCGGTTCACCTTGTTTCGTAGAAGATTCTCAGTACTATTTTACAGTCTTTAATGCATCTATTGTTTTATTTCTTGAATCAAGGTCTTTTCGCGATTGATGTTGTAATTTAAAATGTAGTTCATTTGGTGTTGGTTTTTTATTACTTCAGACCGTAACCGTTTAATTTCCTGTCTGCCTACTGATCATTATTAATAGATTTCTATTGGAAAAAGTTGGCATTTCAGGTTTAGGTTTAATTGTCCGACTCTAGCAACTAAGGTTGGGTTGTTTTATCTCTGAGCTGCACTTCTTTTGCACACAATGGGTGGTAGCGCACCAGGCTCGTAATCTACAGTTCCCAGGTTCGAGTCCCAGCTGGATCAGCGTTGAGATTTATCTCCGCAAAATTCCCCTCCCTGGCCACGGTCAGTAGGGGACACCGATGGGCTTGGAAAGGCCGCCGTCCGTCGGATGGGATGTTAAGCCGTGGCCCCATGTGCAGGAGAGCCATGCCCTGTGCACGTTAAAGAACACACTGGATGGCCTTGACGGGATGCTACCATCTGTCCCCAACAGTTGTTCCAGTGGGTCCCCTCCCCCAACCTTCTCTGAGCCTTCGGGGGCCCTTGTGACCTGGCCATTTAACCCATGGTGTGCAAAAAAGTGCCGGTCAGAAGTAGAACAACCCAAGCCCATCGGTGTCCTCTTTATGACCAAGGGCCAGGGGAAGGCTTTAACGGAGATAAATTTCCACACTGGAAAAGGGGGTTGTTGTTGTTGGGTTGTTTTACCTCTGAGCGGCACTTTTTTGCACACCATGGGCTAAATGGCCAGGTCACATGGACCCCGAAGGCTCAGAGAAGGTTGGGGGAGGGGACCCACTGGAACAGCTGTTGGGAGACAGATGATAGCCTCCCGTCAAGGCCATCCAGCGTGTTCTTTAACGTGCACAGGGTATGGCTCTTCCACACACGGGGCCACGGCTTAACGTCCCATCCGACGGACGGCGGCCTTTCCAAGCCCATCGGTATCCCCTACTGACCGTGGGCAAGGCGGGGAATTTTTGCGGAGATGAATCTCAACGCTGACCCAGCTGGGACTCGAACCTGGGAACTACAGATTACTAGCCTGGCGCGCTACCGACTGAGCCACCCCCGCCCCAGAAAAAGGGGAATACGAACCTAAGAACTGCAGATTACAAGCGTGACGTGCTATCGAGTGTAAAAAACCCCGTCCCTGAGATGTTAAAGCGTGGTTTCGTGTGCAGGAGAGCCATACCGTTGTGCATGTTTAAATAATATCCTGGATGGTCTTTACAGGAGGCTTCTACCTATTTCTTAACAGCTGTCCGATGGAGCTGTCACAAAACCCCCGTTTAACGTGTGAGGAGGGAGTGGCTCAGTCGGTAGCGCGCCAGGTGCGTAATCTGCAGTTTTCAGGTTCGTGTCCCCGCTGAGTCTGCGTTCATATTTATCTCCGTTAAACTCAAACCCTGCTCTCGGTCAGAAAAAGGACACCTATAGATTTGGAATGACCAATGTCCGCCAGATGGGATTTAAAGCCGTGTCTCTATGTGCTTGGACACGGCTTTACTGTGCTAACGTTAAAGAATACGCTGGATGCCTTGACGAGAGACTACCGTTTGTTTCCTAACAGCTGTCCAGTATGTCCCCTTCCCTCAGCCATCTATGAGCCCTTAGGATTCTTGTGACAAGGCCATTTAGCCCATTGTGCGAAAAAGGTTATCTAAGAAGAGTTTTCCAATATAAAATAAATACCCCTCAAGCAGCTGCTTGCCGGCCAGGCTCGTAATCTGTAGTTCCCAGGTTCGAGTCCCAGCTGGGTCAGCGTTGAGATTTATCTCCGCAAAATTCCCCGCTCTGCCCACGGTCAGTAGGGGACACCGATGGGCTTGGAAAGGCCGCCGTCCGTCGGATGGGACGTTAAGCCGTGGCCCGTGTGCGGGAGAGACATACCTTGTGCAGGTTAAAGAACACGCTGGATGGCCTTGACGGGGGGCTACCATCTGTCTCCCAACAGCTGTTCCAGTGGGTCCCCTCCCCCAACCTTCTCTGAGCCTTTAGGGTCCATGTGACCTGGCCATTTAGCCCATGGTGTGCAAAAAAGTGCCGCTCAGAGGTAAAACAACTCAACCCAGCTGCTTGCCACGAAGGTCTGACAGGTGCCTGTCAGTTTATATGCCATAGTAGATGGTCTGAGAGGATGGCAAGATCTCAGCAGAAAAACGATACGTACATTCATGCCTTACCCGAGGCTCGAACCTAGATCCCTTAGACCAGTAGCCAAGCTCGCTAACCACTCGGCCATGGGACGGCAAAAATAAATATTCTTCAAGCAGTTGCTTGTTACAGAGATCTGACAAGAGCCTGTCAGTTTATGTGCCATAGTAGGTCTGAGAGGATGGCAGGACCTCAGCAAAAAAACGACACAAACGTCAATGCCTTACCCGGGGCTCGATAGAAATCAATTAATTGAGAGGTGAAGAACCACCTAACATCAAGCCAACGGATTCCCTTACCCAGGAGTACTAGAGTCTATTCCCTTACCCAAGACTACTAGAGTCGATTCCCTTACCCAGGACTACTAGAGTCGATTCCCTTACCCAGGACTACTAGAATCGATTCCCTTACCCAGGACTACTAGAATCGATTCCCTTACACACGAGTACTAGAGTCGATTTCCTTACCCAGGAGTACTAGAGTCGATTCCCTTACCCAGGAGTACTAGAGTCGATTCCCTTACCCAGGACTACTATAATCGATTCCCTTACACACGAGTACTAGAGTCGATTTCCTTACCCAGGACTACTAGAGTCGATTCCCTTACCCAGGACTACTAGAATCGATTCCCTTACACACGACTACTAGAGTCGATTTCCTTACCCAGGAGTACTAGAGTCGATTCCCTTACCCAGGAGTACTAGAGTCGATTCCCTTACCCAGGACTACTAGAATCGATTCCCTTACACACGAGTACTAGAGTCGATTTCCTTACCCAGGACTACTAGAGTCGATTCCCTTTCCCAGGACTACTAGAGTCGATTTCCTTACCCAGGACTACTAGAATCGATTCCCTTACACACGAGTACTAGAGTCGATTTCCTTACCCAGGACTACTAGAGTCGATTCCCTTACCCAGGACTACTAGAGTCGATTCCCTTACCCAGGATTACTAGAATCGATTCCCTTACACACGAGTACTAGAGTCGATTTCCTTACCCAGGACTACTAGAGTCCCTCTGACCGATCCACTTACGTTATTGCGTGCGAAAAACGTCACTCAAAATTAAAATATTCAAACCCTTGTATCGATTTTAAATCTCTTTGATATAATTTTTTTTTCCGATGATCGCTAAACCGAAGCAATTCAGAAGAAAAAAACTCAAATGATGCATATAATCTAGCATGTAATAAAAATCCTTTCTTATAGTTTTTTAAGCGTTTTATTCAATTTATTCTCTAGTTTCCTAAGATTGATATTATTAATTCGTCACTTCTTTTACAGCGTTAAAAATGAATTACCCCCTTTTTTTTTTTCAAATAGAATAACTCGAGCATTTTGATATAAGTCAAAAAAGAAATTTATTGAAAGTGGAAGCGTAAAAAGTAATTTAATTCTCCTGATGAATTGTATAATGCATTTATTAAGTAATCAACAAAAATTAACTCAGACGGAATTGAGTTTCGTAGCTTCGTTTTTTTTTTGTGCATAATATTTGCTGCGTCGCATAAAAGAATATTCTCTTTAAGTTCCTTCAATAGCTAATGGTGCTTGAAGCGACTCTTGAGATTCTTAATCATTCGCCCGAAATGCAATCTTTATCGGTATTTTACATTTAGTTTTCATCTTATTGTATCCCTTTATTTCATCATCAAATTAAGAACGTTTCTTTTTTCTTAGCATCGCAAAGTATATTTCTCTCTCTCTCTCTCTTTTTTTTTCCAGGGGGCGGGGATGGCTCAGTCGGTAGCGCGCCAGGTTCGTAATCTGTAGCTGGGTCAGCGTTGAGATTTATCTCCGCAAAATTCCCCGCCCTGCCCACGGTCAGTAGGGGACACCGATGGGCTTGGAAAGGCCGCCGTCCGTCGGATGGGACGTTAAAGCCGTGTGCCCCGTGTGCGGGAGAGACATATCCTGTGCACGTTAAAGAACACTCTAGATAGCCTTGACGGGAGGCTACCATCTGTCTCCCAACAGCTGTTCCAGTGGGTTCCCTCCCCCAACCTTCTCTGAGCCTTCGGGGTCCATGTGACCTGGCCATTTAGCCCATGGTGTGCAAAAAAGTGCCGCTCAGAGGTAAAACAACCCACCCATGTGGGGACTCCATCTCCGTGGCTCCTTGCCCAACGGGGGCCATACCATGGGCACGTTAAAGAACATGATGGGTGGCCTTGACGGAAGGCTACCATCGATAACTTAACAGCTGTCCAGTGGTTCACTCCCCCAACGGTCTCTAAGCCCTTGTGACCTGGCCATTTAGCCCATAATGTGCAATAAATTATCTCTCAGAGATAAAACAACCGAACCCATCAAGCTCATCCACTTGAACGTGCACAGGGCATGGTTCTCCTGCACACGTAGCCACTGCTTAAAGTTCCATCCGCTGGACGGCGGCCTTTCCAAGCTAATCGGTGTTCCCTTTCTGACTGAGGGCAGCGTGGAGGTTTAACGGAGCTAAATTTCATCGCTGGCAGAGTTGGATTCGAACCTATTGAGCCACCCCCGCCCCACCAGTCAAGGCATTGGATGCTTTTGACTTCCATCTGTATCCTGGGTCGGGGGTGGCTCAGTCGGTAGCGCGCCAGGCTCGTAATCTGTAGTTCCCAGGTTCGAGTCCCAGCTGGGTCAACGTTGAGATTTATCTCCGCAAAATTCCCCGCCCTGCCCACGGTCAGTAGGGGACACCGATGGGCTTGGAAAGGCTGCTGTCCGTCGGATGGGATGTTAAGCCGTGGCCCCGTGTGTGGGAGAGCCATACCCTGTGTACGTTAAAGAACACGCTGGATGGCCTTGACGGGAGGCTACCATCTGTCTCCCAACAGCTGTTCCAGTGGGTCCCCTCCCCCAACCTTCTCTGAGCCTTCAGGGTCCACGTGACTTGGCCATTTAGCCCATCGTGTGCAAAAAATGTGCCGCTCAGAGGTAAAACAACCCAAAACCAACTTCCTCACAGATCTTCTCTATGATAGGCTCGTTGTCATCCCTGTTAGCCAAACAACTGCTTGATGTATAATACATTTATTTTTAACATTCACAACCAAGTAACCGAAAAATCCCCGATGATTAACGAGCCATATTAAATCCCAAAAACTCCCTCTACCGTTTCTTTTCAGGAAAGAACGAAATAAACAGGAATACACACTCTTAAGATTCTGATCATACTCTTAAAAACCAGTACGTGTCCAAATGTTCTTTAGAAGCATCCAGGGAAACTTTCCGGGGCTCTACTCTGTGCTATTGCTTTGAACTGCCGCACAGGCCTAATGATGAGCACGTGAACCATTAGGGTCAGATGCTTTCTTCTTCCAATACTTCTAAATTCTGAATTAAGCCGCGTCTCACCCCAAAACTGCACCTTCTTTACGTCAGTTTCCTTTCAGAGCAACATTTGTGGCATCAGTATTCTTCCCACAACGCCTGTGGGATGCGTTCATTACACTCGGCGTGGTAGATGGTGTTAACTTGCGCGTTCTGAAGAAAGATTTCAACCCAAGATGGGAGAAGGTATGTGTGTATATATATATGGAAAAGAAGTGTAGAACCTAGAATACTAAATTGAATAGGTAAAAGCCAACTGGCTTCAGTCGTACTTTAGTCTACCATGAATAATTCAGAATAAGGGAGATGTCCACCGTTTTTTTGAAATATGGCCAACCATCATCGTACTCTTCGTAAATGTAGAAATGCATACATTTATTCAAAAGCGTGGCTCACTGCGGAATGTTAAAACGATTGTTCTAGGTATACTTTTGTGTTTAGAGTCACGTTCGGGTTTATTCTGTGAGAGTTTTCCGACGAAGCTGTTCACTTGTTGTTGTTTTTGTTGTTCTTTGTTGTCTGCTCTTTCAAGAACTTTTTGATTCCTGATTTATTTGCTGTTCATTGCCGTTACTTAAATCTGACGTCGTTGGCAACTTTGTCTCTTACATTCTTGGTAATTTCTTTATCATTTAGCCGACGGAAAAGCGTGAAATGGACGAATGTAAATTATATGCGCATGGGCGTTGAAGGTTGTGTAGTTTTTAATCTGAGCGACACTTTTTTACATACAGTGGGCTAAATGACCTGGTCAGAAGGACTTCAAAGCCTCAGAGAAGGTTGAGAGGAAGGGGTTGGGTTGTTTTACCTCTGAGCGGCACTTTTTTTGCACACCATGGGCTAAATGGCCAGGTCACATGGACCCCCGAAGGCTCAGAAAAGGTTGGGAAGGGGGACCCACTGGAACAGCTGTTGGGAGACAGATGGTAGCCTCCCGTCAAGGCCATCCAGCTTGTTCTTTAACGTGCACAGAGTATGGCTCTCCTGCACACGGGGCCACGGCTTAACGTCCCATCCGACGGACGGCGGCCTTTTCAAGCCCAGCGGTTGTCCCCTACTGACCGTGGGCAGGGCGGGGAAATTTTGCGGAGATAAATCTCAACGCTGATCCAGCTGGGACTCGAACCTGGGAACTACAGATTACGAGCCTGGCGCGCTACCGACTCAGCCACCCCCGCCCTCCTGGTTAGAAGGACTTCAAAGCCTCAGAGAAGGTTGAGAGGAAGGGGAACCCATTATACAGCTGTTAGTAGACAGTTGGAAGCATCACGTCAAAGCCATCTAGTGCGTTCTTTAACATACACATGGTATGGCTCTCCGGCACACAGAAGCGTGGCTTAACTTCCCATCTGAGGGACAGCTCTCCGCCACAGAGGTCTGACAGGAGCCTGTCAGGAGCCTGTCAGTTTAATATGCTTTAGATAAGATTTGTGAGGAAGGTGAGACCTCAGGAAAATACAACATAAACATCCAAGCTTTATCCGAGGCCCTGTGAGATGTGGGGGTGGCTCAGTCGATAGCGCGCCAGGCTCGCAATCTACAGTTCCCAGGTTCGAGTCCAGCTGCGCCAGTGTCGAGATTTTTCACCGCAAAATTTCCCTGCCCATGGTCAGTAGGGGACACCATGGGTTTTGAAAAGCCGCTGTCTGTTGGATGGAAAGTTAAGCTGTAGCCCCGTATGCGGGGTGGGGGGGGGGGGGGGGGGGGGGGGGGGGGGCTCAGTCGGTAGCGCGTCAGGCTCGTAATCTGTAGTTCCCAGGTTCGAGTCCCAGGTTGGTCAACGTTGAGATTTATCTCCGCAAAATTCCCCGCCCTGCCCACGGTGAGTAGGGGACACCGATGGGCTTGGAAAAGACCGCCGTCCGTCGGAAAGACCGCCGTCCGACGAGACCGCCGTCCGTCGTTAAGCCGTGGCCCCGTGTGCGGGAGAGCCATACCCTGTGCACGTTAAAGAACACGCTGGATGGCCTTGACGGGAGGCTACCATCTGTCTCCCAACAGCTGTTCCAGTGGGTCCCCTCCCCAACCTTCTCTGAGACTTCAGGGTCCATGTGACCTGGCCATTTAGCCCATTGTGTGCAAAAAAGTGCCGCTCAGAGGTAAAACAACCCAACAACCCAACCCGTATACGGGAGAACCATACCCTGTACACATTAAAAAACACACTGGATAGCCTTGACGAGAAGCTATCTGTCTCCTATAACTCTGTAGTGGGTGCCCTTGTGGCCTGGCCATTTAGCTTATTGTTTGCAAAAAAGTGCCGCTCAGAGCTAAAACAACCCAACCTGAGGCTCGAACTCTGGTATCTCTGATCAGTAGCAAAGCGCACTCACCACTTGGCCACGGGACGACTACATTTAAAATACCATAATGAATTACAAAAGAAAGTAATCAATGTTTTGACAAACTAGTGTGTGCAACCAGACAGAGCTCATAAAATGATTTTATTGTCAATCTAGGATGCGATTAGAGCATGGTTTAGGTTATTTTGCTTATGAGCGGCACTATTTTGCTCACAATGGGCTTAATAGCGAGGTCACAAGGACCCCGGGGCGGGGGTGGCTCAGTCGGTAGCGCGCCAGGCTCGTGATCTGTAGTTCCCAGGTTCGAATCCCAGCTGGGTCAGCGTTGAGATTTATCTCCGCAAAATTTCCTCGCCCTGCCCACGGTCAGTAGGGGACACCGATGGGCTTGAAAAGGCCGCCGTCCGTCGAATGGGACGTTAAGCCGTTGCCCCTTGTGCGGGAGAGCCATACCCTGTGCATGTTAAAGAACACGCTGGATGGCCTTGATGGGAGGCTACCATCTGTCTCCCAACAGCTGTTCCAGTGGGTCCCCTCCCCCAACCTTCTCTGAGCCTTCGGGGTCCATGTTACCTGGCCATTTAGCCCATGGTGTGCAAAAAAGTGCCGCTCAGAGGTAAAACAACCCAACAACAACACAAGGACCCCGAGGGCTCAGAAAGGGTTTGGGGAGGGGACCCGCTGGACAGCTGTTAAGAGACGGATCATAGCTTCCCGTCAAGGCCATCCAGCCTGTTCTTTAACGTGCTTAGGGTATGGCCCTCCTGCACACCGAGCTGTGGTTTTACATCCCATTCGACGGATGGCGTCCTTTCCAAGCCTGTCGGTGTCCCCTACTGACCTTGTGCAGGGAAGGAAGTTTTGCAAGCATGCCGGCTTAGCTTGGACTCGAACCTTGGAACTGCAGATCACAAGCCTAGCGTACTTTAAAAATCTTGTTCAAACACAAAAAAGTCCAAGTTTCTCCTATTATTTGGATTTTGTTTCACACTGATATCCGAAAACGTTAAATTTTTATTTCACTTTGAAATTGAATACATTTTGTTGCCCAACCTTGCATATTCAAAAAAAAAAAACAATAGGAATTTTATACTATAAAAAAAATGTAAATAATTAGAACTATAAATAAATTAGAACTATAAAAAAGTAGGGGTGAGGCAAACGATGAAAATAGAGCCAAAGAAAGTATAATGACGGTAAACAAGAGATTGCATTTACACTGCAGTGTAAGATTTCCTCATCTTGAAAATTGTATAAATATACATACTTTCATTTCCCTTACTAGATTCTTAAGAGGAGAGAATCATCCTTCTTCCCCTCGGGGCGGGGGTGGCTCAGTAGCGCACCAGGCTCGTAATTTGTAGTTCCCAGGTTCGAGTCCCAGCTGGGTCAGCGTTGAGGTTTATCTCCGTTAAATTCCCCACCCTGCCCACGGTCAGTAGGAGACACCGATTCGTTTGGAAAGGCTACCGGCCGTCGGGTGGGACGTTAAGCCGTGGCCCCGTTTGCGGGGATAGCCTAACCTGTGTACGTTAAAGAACACGCTGGATGGCCTTGACGGGAGGCTACCATCTGTCTCCCAACAGCTGTTCCAGTGGGTCCCCTCCTCAACCTTTTCTGAGCCTTCGGGGTCCATATGACCTGGCCATTTAGCCCGTAGTGTGCAAAAAAGTGCCACACAGAGGTAAAACAACTAAACCCTTCTTCACCCCCCCCCCCCAAAAAAAAAAAAAAATCCTTCCCTATTTAAGGCCAATTTAGCATTCAATGAAAACGTTAACACTACACAGTTTGATATTCGAAAAAATGCAGACTAGCAAAATAAAAGAAATAAAATTTCCACTGCAATTTCCATAAATAATGGAAGTAATTTTATACATAAATATTAATATTTTTTTATGTTATTGAGTATTTGTCAATTTACTAAATGATCGATTTACTCGCAGTTATCCTCTCCACGCATAACGAATGTTATTAAAATGATGGCCGTGTATTTAAATTCGTATTTATTACATGGTCTCATATTTTACTCCTGAAAATGACTTGAGACTTATTTATTTCTACGAGTTGGGTTGTTTTACCTCTGAGCGGCACTTTTTTGCACACCATGGGCTAAATGGCCAGGTCACATTGACCCCGAAGGCTCAGAGAAGGTTGGGGGAGGGGACCCACTGGAACAGCTGTTGGGAGACAGATGGTAGCCTCGAGTCAAGGCCATCCAGCGTGTTCTTTAACGTGCACAGGGTATGGCTCTCACACACACGGGGTCAGGCTTAACGTCTCATCCGACGGACGGCGGCCTTTCCAAGCCCATCGGTGTCCCCTACTGACCGTGGGCAGGGCGGGGAATTTTGCGGAGATAAATCTCAACGCTGACCCAGCTGGGACTCGAACCTGGGAACTACAGATTACGAGCCTGGCGCGCTACCGACTGAGCCACTCCCGCCCCTTATTTCTACGAACTTCTATGCTTACTGCAAGGAGAACAGGTGTACATGGCAGTTTCACAAGATCCAATTTATCTTTCCTTTAGACTTCCATCAAAATTCGTTGTTACTGATGGAATTGATGGAGAAAAAAAGAAATCTTGACCGGTTAGATTCGCATTATCTGAAAATTGATAACTTTCCGGTGTTCTGAGTCTGATATCATATTCCTTTTCCCCGAGCGTAGAGGCTCTTTACCTTGTATATTGATTGCGGTAAATGCTTTCTGGGAACGTTGGCTTTGGGTACGATTTTCTACTCCGGAACCTGAAGCCACTCATATTTATGGATGTATGTGCATACATCCATATGAACACACCTCCTCCGAAAGCTTCGAAACGTACTATATATACTGTAAGATGCATGTATGCATATCATGGCGATGACGAGGCTTCTTTTTTTTCCCGTTTTCTCATTCGATGTATGCAGAAGAGTAATCAGACCCTGCTGCATTATTAAAGAGAAAAGCGATAGCTTTAATTAAAGGGAAAGTTGTCTTATTGGGATGTATGTTGTTTGGGTTATTGTACCTCTGAGCTACATTTTTTTGTGCACAAAATGCGTATAGGGTTGGGTTGGGTTACCTCTGAGCGGCACTTTTTTTGCACACCATGGGCTAAATTGCCAGGTCACAAGGACCCCGAAGGCTCAGAGAAGGTTGGGGGAGGGGACCCACTGGATCAGCTGTTGGGAGACAGATGGTAGCCTCCCGTCAAGGCCATCCAGCGTGTTCTTTAAAGTGCACAGGGTATGGCTCTCCCGCACACGGGGCCACGGCTTAACGTCCCATCGGACGGACGGCGGCCTTTCCAAGCCCATCGGTGTCCCCTACTGACCGTGGGCAGGGAATTTAACGGAGATAAATCTCAACGCTGTCCCAGCTGGGACTCGAACCTGGGAACTACAGATTACGAGCCTGGCACGCTACCGACTGAGCCACCCCCGCCCCAAATGCGTATAGGACTAGGATACAAGGACCCTAGAGACTTTGAGTTCGATAAGCGAAAGTTAGGTTGTTTTTACCTCCGAGCTGCAGTTTTTTTGCACACAATATACTAAATTGCCAGGTTACAAGTACCCCGAGGGCTCAGAGAAGGGGGGTGGGGCAGCTCAGTCGGTAGCGCGCCAGGGTTGTAATCTGCAGTTCCCAGGTTCGAGTCCCAACTGGGTCAGCGTTGAGATTTATCTCCACAAAACTCCCCGCCCTGCCCACGGTCAGTAGGGGACACCGATGGGCTTGGAAAGCCTCCGTCCGCCGGATGGGAGGTTAAACGTGGCCCCCTGTACTGGAGAGAGCCATGCCATGTGCATGTTAAAGAACACACTGGATGGCCTTGACGGAATATGTCTTTCAACAGCTGTTCCAGTGGGACACCTCCCCCAACCTTCTCTGAGCCTTCGGGGTCCTTGTGACCTGGCCATTGAGCCCATGGTGTGCAAGAAAGTGTCGCTCAGAGGTAAAACAATCACAACGGCTCAGAGAAGGTAGGGGGAAGTGAACTCATTGGACCGCTGTTAGGATACAGATGGTTGCTTCTCTTCATAACCATCCAGCGTGTTCTTTAATGTTCGCAGGATATGACTCTCCCACACATGGTGCCACGGCTTAAAGACACACCCGACGGACGGCAGTCTTCCCTATCCCATCAGCATCCCCCTACTGATCGAGTATATCAATCTAACTATTCGAGAAACTCCCCGCCTTGTCCTGGTTCAGTTGGGTTGTTTTACGTCTAAGCGGCATTTTTTTGTACACAATGGGCTAAATGACCAAGTCACAAGGACCTCGATTGCTCAGAGAAGGTTTGAGGAAACCCACTGGAACAGCTGTTGGTGATAGATGGTAACCTCCCATCAAGGCCATCCAACATGTTCTTTAATGTGCACAGGATATGGCTCTCCAGCACACGGGACCACAAATTAACGTCCCATCCGATGGGCGGCGGCCTTTCCAAGCCCATCGACGTTCCCTACTGGCAATGGGCAGGACGGGGAATTTTGCGGACATAAATCTCGACTCTGGCCCATCTGGGACCCGAACCTGGGAACTACAGCATACGAGCCTCGGCGCTACCGAGTGAACCACCCCGCCCCACCCTCGATCAGTAGGAGACACAGATGGGCTTGGAAAAAACTCACCAACTATCTTTCAGTTCTTGTGGCCTGCCTATTTAGTCCAGTTGTCGAGTGGTTAGTGTGCTTGTCTGCTAATCAAAGGAGCCTGTGTTCGAGCCCCGAGTAAGGCATTAGATGTCTGTAATGTTCTTTTGTTGAGGGCTCGCATTCCTCACAAACTTTCTTCTATGATGTATAAACTGACAGGCTCCTGTCAGATTTCTGTTGGAAACAGCTGCTTGAGGGAAAATTTATTTATTTCAAAAAGGGCCGCTCGGAGATAAAACATTCCAGCCGTCCATGAAATGGGACGTTATGCCGTGATCCCGTGTAGAGGAGAATACCCTGTGCATATCAAAGAGTGTGGCATGGATGGCTCAGTCGGTAGCGCTCCAGGCTCGTAATCTGTAGTTCCCAGGTTCGAGTCCCAGCTGGGTCAGCGTTGAGATTTATCTCTGCAAAACTCCCCATCCTGGCCTCGGTCAGTAGGGGACACCGATGGGCTAGGAAAGGTCGCCGTTGCTCGGATGGGACATTAAATCGTGGCCCCGTATGCGGGAGAGACATACCCTGTGCACGTTAAAGAACACGCTGGATGGCCTTGACGAGAGGCTACCCATCTGTCTCCGAACAGCTGTTCCAGTGGGTCCCCTCTCCCAACCTTCTCTGACCTTATGGGTCCTTGTGATCTGGCCATTTAGCCCATGGTGTGCAAAATGTGCCGCTCAGAGATAAACGAACCCAAAATGTCAAAGAGCACATCGGATGGCTTTGTCGAGAAGCTTTTATCTATCTCCTAAAAATTGTCAATAGATCCCCTTCATTACTGCACTTTGAACCTCGGGGTTCTTCAGACCTAGCCATTTAGCCCATTATGGGTAAAAACTTGCCACGCAGAGGACGAAAGTCTTTCAACTATCTCTTAATGACTACCCAGTAGATTTCTTTTACTATTCTCTTTTCCTCTACCTACTCTAAGCATTTAGAGTTCATTGTGAACTGCCTTTGGGTGAACCGAAAAAAATACTGCTGCTCTGAGCATTTGGAGTTTTTGTGAGCAACAGAAACTGACTCTTAAAAAAGAAAATCAATCCAACCAAATCCCTTACATTAATCTGACTTACAAAACTTTTTTTTTTTATAAAGAAAGTGTTTTGTTTCCATTACCCACTGGAACAGATATCTTTTTTTCTCCTTTTTTTCCTAGACCTTTTCCAAAGGGGGAAAAAAAAGCTATTATTTTTCCTATATCGTTTGTCTGTCCGTTCCAAGACATTAAACTTTTATGTTTCCAGATATAAACGAAATATTCCGTTTGAGTTCGATAGGTACCAAAGAAATATTAGAATCAGTATTTTTTCCGATTCTTCGACTAGTTTTACTTTCCACTGGAAGGAAGTTGAATCCAAATTGTTCTTAGGGGCGTGAGTGGTTCAGTCGGTAGCGCGCCAGACTCGTAATCTGTAGTTCCCAGGTTCGAGTCTCAGCTGGGTCAGCATTGAGATTTATCTCCGCAAAATTCCCTGCCCACGGTCAGTAGGGGATACCGATGGGCTTGGAAAGGCCGTCGGATGGGGCGTTAAGCCGTGGCCCCGTGTGTGGGAGACCCATACCCTGTGCACGTTAAAGAACACGCTGGATGGCCTTGACGGGAGGCTACCATCTGTCTCCTAACAGCTGTTCCAGTAGGTCCCCCTCCCCCAACCTTCTCTGAGCCTTCGGGGTCCATGTGACCTGGCCATTTAGTACATGGTGTGCAAAAAAGTGCCGCTCAGAGGTAAAACAACAAAAACACAACCAAATTGTTCTTACAAACAAACGACGAACTGGTAGAAAATTAAAATTATGTTCCGACAAATATATTTTTGAATTTGTGGCGTAAAAAGCAAACAACAGTTCTCATTTAAAACTGAAATTTATGTGATCTTGCTTTATTATTATTGTTATTTTTTTTTAGAAAGATAAGATTTTCTGCTCACTTAATTCTAAATAAATGTTTTAAATTTGTGTATTTAAATAATTTTTTTTAAATTTGCCAATTAATATTTTTATTTGATTTTTCCCGACCAATTTTAATGCACATTAACCTTTTATCACCAGTATCTGATGATACGCGGCTTGGGTTGGGTTGTTTTACCTCTGAGAGGCACTTTTTTGCACACCATGGGCTAAATGGCCAGGTCACATGGACCCCGAAGGCTCAGAGAAGGTTGGGGGAGGGGACCCACTGGAACAGCTGTTGGGAGACTGATGGTAGCCTCCCGTCAAGGCCATCCAGCTTGTTCTTTAACGTGCACAGGGTATGGCTCTCCCGCACACGGGGGCCACGGCTTAACATCCCATCAGACCGACGGCGCCCTTTCCCAAGCCCATCGGTGTCCCTTACTGACCGAAGGCAGGGCGGGGAATTTTGCGGAGATAAATCTCAACGTTGACCCAGCTGGGACTCGAACCTTGGAACTGCAGATTACGAGTCTGGCGCTCTACTGACTGAGCCACCCCCGCCCGTGATGCGCGGCGTGAGATAAACAGAAGAATAGGAAATTGCTGCTGAGATTTTTAAGAATCTATGGAAAGTGTGAAGAAATAGGGTATTCACCTAAAGACTAAATTTAGGCTGTGTAATAGTTTGGTTCTTTCTAGAATTAGTTATGATATGAAACTTGGACCCTTTGTAAACAAGATAACAGTAAATATATACACCGAAGATCTAAAATATTATGACCACCCGTCGTTATGCAAATCGAAGCAACTGCAGGTAAAGGACGGCACGTATGAAGGTCATAAAACTGTATAAATAACACCTGATACTGAGCTCTGTTAATCTGTGTTATTCTTGTTCTTCAGGTGGGAAAAGAAGCGGACTTAAGTGAGTTTGACAAAGGCCAAATTGTAATGGCCAGACGACTGGGTCAGAGCATTTCCGAGACGGCAAGGCCTGTGGAGTTCTCGCGGTCTGCCGTGGTTACTACCTTCAAAAAGTGGTCAGAGGAAGGAAAAACCACGAAACGTCGGCAAGGTGTGGGCCGACCACTGCTCATCGATGATACAGGATTGGATTGGATTGTTTTACCTCTGAGCGGCACTTTTTTGCACACCATGGGCTAAATGGCCAGCCACAAGGACCCTGAAGGCTCAGAGAAGGTTGGGGGAGGGGACCCACTGGAACAGCTGTTGGGAGACAGATGGTAGCCTCCCGTCAAGGCCATCCAGCGTGTTCTTTAACGTGCACAGGGTATGGCTCTCCCGCACACGGGGCCACGGCTTAACGCCCATCCGACGGACGGTGGCCCTTCCAAGCCCATCGGTGTCCCCTACTGACCGTGGACAGGGCGGGGAATTTTTGCGGAGGTAAATCTCAACGCTGACCCAGCTGGGACTCGAACCTGGGAACTACAGATTACGAGCCTGGCGCGCTACCGACTGAGCCACCCCCGCCCCGATGATACAGGTGAGCGAAGGCTATCCCGTATGGTACGAACCAACAGAAGGGATACTGTGGTGCAACTCCCATAATTTAAATGCTGGTGACGGGAGTAATGTGTCACAACGCAAAGTACATCGAACCCTGCTGAAAATGGGCCTACTTAACCGCAGGCCGCGCCGAGTGCCCATGCTAACCTCATTTCACCGTCAAAAGCGCCTACATTGGGCATGCGAACATCAACATTGGAGCTTAAATGATTGGAAGAAGGTCTTTTGGTCCGATGAATCTCATTCCCGGTTGCACCATGTAGACGGCTGGGTACGTGTGCGTCGTTTACCTGGGGGAAGCATTGGCACTAGGATGTACTGTGGGACGAAAACAAGCTGATGGAGGAAGTGTAATGCTTTTGGCCAGTGGTTCTCAACCTTTTATGCTTCACGTACCCCCTGGAATGTGTATGTAACTGGCGTACCCATTGTATAGATAGATAAAACTATATTTATATATAACAATGGTTGTTTTTACTTTGTTACTAAATCTAGCGACTTTTGAGCTCTCACGGCCTACCCCAAAAAATTTTACCGCGTACCCCACGTTGAGAATGGTTCGCGGAACATGAGGAAGACTTCCAGGTATTGCCCTGCCCTCCAAATTTCCCAAACATTAATTCAATCGAGAATCTGTGGTTGTGGGGGCGGGGGTGGCTCAGTCGGTAGCGCGCTAGGCTCGTAATCTGTAGTTCCCAGGTTCTAGTCCCAGCTGGGTCAGCGTGGAGATTTATCTCCGCAAAACTCTCCGCCGTGCCCACGGTCAGTAGGGGACACCGATTGGTTTGGAAAGGCCGTCGTCCGTTGGATGGAACATTAAGCCGTGGCCCCTTGTGTGGGAGAGCCATACCCTGTGCACGTTAAAGAACACCCAAGTGAATGTTGTTGAAAATCGAGATTGAGATAAACTTGAACGAGATCTTTTAATTTATCTGCATTCAAACATTTCTCATAAAACACTTACTTTCGAAGTTATAAAGCTACGAATTTTGTTTCCACTGACATCACACGTGGGGTGGGGGGGTGGGGTGATGGGTCATAATTTTTTTTTTAAAGAATATAATTTTTATTCATAAGAGTAAAGAATACAAATACATTTACACTTTGACCCGCAAAGCAAAATTGCTTATCTGCAGGAAAATGAATAAATTATATTAGACATCGGTCATTCAGCCACAAAAATGGTGTACATCAAATAAATCCACAAAACACAACACATAAAAATCAGCTAACTAGAAAATACCAAATAATTTTTTAATTCCATTTTAAGTCTTCTAAAAGAATCTATATTTAGTAATTCTTTTGAAATAGCGTTAAATGTAAGTGGTACTTAATATTCGGAGGTATGTTTCCCGTAATTATTTCGAAAATTTGGCAATTTGTAATAACCTTGGTTTCGAAGTCTTGTATTTTTGTTATGTTGAATTTTTAGTTTGTAAGTTTCGTCAAAATTTTTTTTAATTATTACATTATATTTATATAAATTGCTGTAGGATAAAAGATTCAATGACCACTCAGTGTATATTAATCTCAAGTCTGCGCATGATTCTGAAATGTAAATTAATTAGATGTGTGATTACGATCGCTCTTTTAAGCCATAGTATTTAGCTAATACAGGTCAAGGCTTTCCCTTTCTTTTGTGTACCTAGTGGCGGTCGATGTAACAAAAGAGGCTCGACTAAATAGCTCATTAGGGTCACCAGTCTCTTAATGGGTCCATGTCTGACTGATACGAAGACTATATCGCTTTAAATGTCTCCGATGCATTAGAGATGGGTGCTAATGGACTTAGAAAGAACGAGCATTTTGAGATCGTGTGGCCAAATGTGACTAATTAACCGAATGTAATAAGTAATTTTAAGTAGGCCTTATCTTTCGACATTAGTTCGTGGAACGAAATTGCGTTCTGTAATGGTTTTAACCGCGCTAGAGGAAATGATGAAATAAATTGCGTCTTAAATTCATCTCGCATATTTGTCTTATTTTGGAACTCAATTTGATTTCGTTTGAGGAGAGGATTTGGGTTGTTTTACCGCTGAGCGGCACTTTTTTGCACACACAGGGCTAAATGGCCAGGTCACATGGACCCCGAAGGCTCAGAGAAGGTTGGGGGAGGGGACCCACTGGAACAGCTGTTGGGAGACAGATGGTAGCCTCCCGTCAAGGCCATCCAGCGTGTTCTTTAACGTGCACAGGGTATGGCTCACACACACATGGAACCACGGCTTAACATCCCATCCGACATCCGGCGGCCTTTCCAAGCCCATCGGTGTCCCCTACTGACCGTGGGCAGGGCGGGAATTTTGTGGAGATAAATCTCAACGCTGACCCAGCTGGGACTCGAACCTGGGAACTACAGATTACGAGCCTGGCGCGCTACCGACTGAGCCACCCCCGCCCCTTTGAGGAGAGGATATTTGCTTTTCTACGCTTTTCAAATTTAGGTAAAAATTTTTTATTCCCTTATTCGGTGCTCAGTAGACGTTGGAGATGATTTTGGAGATGATGTTTTCAGATGGTTTTCTCTTTTCGTCGCCATTTTTTTTTTCAATTTATGTAGATATCACTTTCTCTTTTTAGACGCTAAAAAATCTGTTATTTTTTTCGGGCATAGTGCCAATATGCCGACAGAATGCTCTGCGAACCTATTTAATACACAAACTCGTATAAATGAAGGAGTTCAAGAAATTATATTTCCATTTTGAACTTTTTGTTCGATAGAAACTTTATCGAAACTTCTGCTCATCAGTCATGATTTAATTTGTGCACGTAAATGCAGTAGATAAAAACGTTTTAATTCGTATATTTTTCTATCTTTCGGCACACTTTAAGAATTCATTTCTCGTGTGTTAAATGCGATTTCTGCATTTTCAAGTCGTTGATTAAAATGGAGTCAATAGTGAAGGGCATCTGCAGAAATTTTTAGTAAAACAAATAGCCCTATAGACTAGGTCATTTATCGGAATTAGAGATGGATTGAGTTGTTTACCTCTGAGTGGCACTTTTTTGCATAATGGGCTAAATGGCCAGGTCACAAAGACCCCGAAGGTTCAGAGAAAGTTGTTAGTAGACAGCTGTTAGTAGACAGGTAGCCTCCCAAATCCATCCAGTATATTCTCTTACGTGCACATTGCATGACTTCCGTAGACGGAGGGGCGGAGGTGGCTCAGTCGGTAGCGCGCCAGGCTCGTAATCTGTAGTTCCCAGGTTCGAGTCCCAGCTGGGTCAGCGTTGAGATTTATCTCCGCAAAATTCCCCGCCCTGCCCACGGTCAGTAGGGGACACCGATGGGCTTGGAAAGGCGCCGTCCGTCGGATGGGACGTTAAGCCGTGGCCCCGTGTGCGGGAGAGCCATACCCTGTGCACGTTAAAGAACACGCTGGATGGCCTTGACGGGAGGCTACCATCTGTCTCCCAACAGCTTGTTCCAGTGGGTCCCCTCCCCCAACCTTCTCCGAGCCTTCGGGGTCCATGTGACCTGGCCATTTAGCCCATGATGTGCAAAAAAGTGCTGCTCAGAGGTAAAACAACCCAACCCAATCCCGTAGACGGAGCCACGGCTTAACTTCAAATCCGACGGATGGCTGCCATTCAAAGCCCATCCATGATCCCTACTGACGCAGGGCAGGGAATTTTGCAGAGATAAATCTCAACGTTGGCTCAAGCAGAACTCGAACCTGAAACTGCAGATTACGAGCCTAGCACGCTAGCAACTGAGCCACCCCCGCCCCCAAGCAGTAGAGAATTTCGATCTTATGTACGGGAATCTGAATTCGAAGCTCTATAACTTCTAAACTATGCATTTAATGGAAAATTGTCACTGAAGAATAAATAAAATTTCATAATCAAACGTATTTAAATCTCGATTTTTCAACCATTTTCGTTCTATATTTAAAGAGTTGCGGGAGCTTGAATATTTCATAACAATAATGAGTCATCAGAATTTACCTCAGAAACGCTAGCAGTTCTTTAACGCAGCACGTTAAAGAACACGCTGGATGGCCTTGACGGAAGGCTACCATCTGTCTCCCAACAGCTGTTCCAGTGGATCCCCTCCTCCAACCTTCTCTGAGCCTTCGGGGTCCATATGACCTGGCCATTTAGCCCATGGTGTGCAAAAAAGTGCCGCTCAGGGGTAAAACAACCCAACTTGTAGGCAAAAGTCGTTTGCAAAAATCGTGTATTAAAAAAACGGGCTTACAGGCAGTGCCGTCTGTTGTAATAATATGGTAAAAAAAAAAACGTGTATATATAGGTATGGCCGTCTGCAAGAATCGTTTAGTAAAAAAAAGTGTTTTAGATAAAGCCATCTTGCAGGATTAGCCCTCCCTCACCACTGGGGAATAATTGAGGGGAGGGGGTAGAATTCATTTTTTTTCCTTGGTGAGGGAGGAAAATTCACAATTTCCGTGGTGAATATTTTAGATCCCGCAACCCTATGCAGCGATTTATGGAAGCCTTGAATACCATGTTCTCAGATCTAGCGGCATGGGACTTCCATATACTGTAGATCAGTGATTCTCAACCTTTTATGCTTCACATACCCCCTGGAAATGTGTATGTAACTGGCGTACCCTTTGTATAGATCCCCGCCCTGCCCACGGTCAGTAGGGGACACCGATTGTTTTGGAAAGGCCGCCGTCCGTCGGATGGGACGTTAAGCGGTGGCCCCGTGTGCATGAGAGTAATACCATGTGCACGTTAAAGAACATGCTTGGTGGCCTTGACGAGAGTACGTCTGTTTCCTAATAATTATTCCAGTGGGTCCACTCCCCCAACCTTCTCTGAGCCTTCGGGGTCCTTGTGATCTGGCCATGTAGCCCATGATGTGCAAAAAAGTGCCGCTCAGAGGTAAAACAACCCAACCCTACCTTGTATAGATAGATAAACTATAGTTATAGGATAACAATGGTTATTTTTACTTTGTTACTAGATCTAGCGACTTTTGGGGGCGGGGGTGGCTCAGTCGGTAGCGCGCCAGGCTCGTAATCTGTAGTTCCCAGGTTCGAGTCCCAGTTGGGTCAGCGTTGAGATTTATCTCCGCAAAATTCCCCGCCCTGCCCACGGTCAGTAGAGGACACCGATGGGCTTGGAAAGGCCGCCGTCCGTCGGATGGGACGTTAAGCCGTGGTCCCGTGTGCGGGAGAGCCACACCCTGTGCACGTTAAAGAACACGCTGGACGGCCTTGACGGGAGGCTACCATCTGTCTCCCAACAGCTGTTCCAGTGGATCCCCTCCCCCAACCTTCTCTGAGCCTTCGGGGTCCATGTGACCTGGCCATTTAGCCCATGGTGTGCCAAAAAGTGCCGCTCAGAGGTAAAACAACCCAACCTAGCGACTTTTGAGTCAATCAACATACCCCAAAAAATTTACCGCGTACACCACGTTGAGAACCCTTACGGTAGATAAATCACACCACCGACTACAAAAGACAGCAGACAGAAATCATCACCGTTATGTGCTCGACTCGGTTTTGGCATACAGCCTAAATCCCATTCACTTTAGCAGAAATGCGCCGTATATTTAACCTGCAAATCATCCATCATCAGTGAGTTAGTTGCAATTAATTTTTGTTGCATTCCATTAGCCAGTAAAATAAAAACTAAGCAATCGCGTTTACGAGCTCGGAAGTTCGTATGCATTAATGCGTTAATGAGATTTATATTATTTCCTCCATTTCGTTATTCAGTTTCTTTGATTACCCATAAACCCACTACAGTGCATATTTACCTTATTAGATTTTTCAGACCAAAACCTCCGACTTAATTCCTCTTGCTCATTTTCAGTTCCGAAAGAAAAATAATCCGATTATCCCGACACCCTAATCTTGTCGGTAATACTTTTCCCATAAATGCCATCTTGCAAAAGAAAATCACTGTCATTTCAACAATTAGCAGCGCAGTGTTAAGTGTTTATTGATGAAAATTTATTATTCTGTAAAACTGCAAAAGAGAAAAAAAAAATCGACCGTGGATGAGGGGTGAAACAGGATCGCCATTATGGATTCTACTTCCAGTCGTGAACATTTGCAGTCAGGTTGTGCATCGCTGCACAACCTGCTCGTCTTCTCTTGGTGAAGTAATTACTTGGCGGTGTGTTACATGGCTGACGGTGCATGCTGAGATGGGTAATACGTAGGATTTGGAGCCGCAGCATCTAACAAAGAGCAGATTGGAGTGAAGGTGATGTCATAGAAGCTCCACTAATCAGTGTTCGGCCGTCTTCTTGATCTTGAAGTCATGACTCTCATTATCCTGGCTCCAGGTGTCCGAACCAATTAATCCTGTAGTGGGTGTAGGGAATATTACGTATATTCGAAATGAAAAAAACTGAAGGGTCTGCGAAATATCGATTGGGGAGATTGGGTTGTTTTCCCTCTGAGCGTCACTTTTTTGCACACCATGGGCTAAATGGCCAGGTCATAAGGACCCCGAAGGCTCAGAGAAGGTTGGGTTGTTTTACCTCTGAGCAGCACTTTTTTGCACACCATGAGCTAAATGGCCAGGTCACATGGACCCCGAAGGCTCAGAGAAGGTTGGGGGAGGGGACCCACTGGAACAGCTGTTGAGAGACAAATGGTAGCCTCCCGTCAAGGCCATCCAATGTGTTCTTTAACGTGCACAGGGTATGTCTCTCCCGCACACGGGGCCACGGCTTAACGTCCCATCCGACGGACGGCGGCCTTTCCAAGCCCATCGATGTCCCCTACTGACCGTGGGCAGGGCGGGGAATTTTGCGGAGATAAATCTCAACGATGATCCAGCTGGGACTCGAACCTGGGAACTACAGATTACGAGCCTGGCGCGCTACCGACTGAGCCACCCCCGCCCCTCTGAGATGCGTAATACGTAGGATTTGGAGCCGCAGCAGCTAACAAAGAGCAGATTGGAGTGAAGGTGATGTCATAGAAGCTCCACTAATCAGTGTTCGGCCGTCTTCTTGATCTTGAAGTCATGACTCTCATTATCCGGGCTCCAGGTGTCCGAACCAATTAATCCTGTAGTGGATGTAGGGAATATTGCGTATATCGAAATGAAAAAAACTGAAGGGTCTGCGAAATATCGATTGGGGAGATTGGGTTGTTTTACCTCTGAGTGCCACTTTTTTGCACACCATGGGCTAAATGGACAGGTCACAAGGACCCTGAAGGTTCAGAGAAGGTTGGGGGAGGGGACCCACTGGAACAGCTGTTGGAAGACAGATGGTAGCCTCCCGTCAAGACCATCCAGTGTG
Source organism: Ryuthela nishihirai (assembly GCA_038380435.1). Lineage (NCBI taxonomy): Eukaryota > Metazoa > Arthropoda > Arachnida > Araneae > Heptathelidae > Ryuthela > Ryuthela nishihirai. Next base: position 7,660,361 of record JAWZYU010000026.1, read on the forward strand.
TTCTTTAACGTGCACAGGGTGTGGCTGTCCCGCACATGGAGTCACGGCTTAACGTCCCATCCGACGGATGCCGGCCTTTCCAAGCCCATCGGTGTCCTCTACTGACCGTGGGCAGGGCGAGGAATGTTGCGGAGATAAATCTCAACGCTGACCCAGCTGGGATTCGAACCTGGGAACTACAGATTACGAAACTGGCACGCTACCGACTAGCTGGATGGCCTTGGCGCGAAGTTTCCATCTGTCACCTAGCAGCTGTCCAATGGATACCATTCCCCAATTCGCTAACCCCCTGCCTCCCGGTCGGTAAGAAAGGAAGACACCAATGAGCTTGAAAAGGCCGTCGTCCGTTGAATAGGACTGTAGGCCGTGGCGCCGTGTGTAGGAAAGCGTAAGCTGAGCACGTTAAAGAACACGATGGATGACCTCAATGCGAGGTTCCCATCTGTCTCCTTATAGTATTCCCCACCTTCTCTGAGCCTTTGGGGTCCTTGTGACTTGGCCACCAGTTGCCAAGTAAAAGATCCAAGCACTTTTAAAAATTCAGTTCGGAGATTTGACCAGATGTTCCCGTTTTACCATGTGCTTGTGGTCACCCTAGTTTGATAGCCCACAATTGGGAACTATATTTTATAAAATTTGAGCCTAAGTTTTTCAGTCATCTACGTTACCGGCCTAAATTTTACATAAGTGTTGCCACTACTATTTGTAAAAGATCTGCTCATGCTGTATATTTAATATTTTTTTTTTAAAAAAAAGGTCTAAAAACAAGTTTCAGGGACATTTTCGAGGACATTTATTTGTTGGTGACAGAGCTTTTCATCCATGTCCCCGGAAAATGAGGACGTCTTGTCACTCTTCAGTGGCTACCAACTGGTTTTTGGCTTCCAAAGGACAAGTGTGAAGCGAAAATTTCAGGAAAAATAATAATACTACATAAAAATTCGTACTTAGTTACTTCTTTACAAAGGGGCGGGGGTGGCTTAGTCGGTAGCGCGCCAGGCTTGTAATCTCATCATTTTATCAACGTGGCCATCATTTTATCAACGTGGCTTTCCTTTATCGGGAGCGCGCCAGGCTCGTAATCTGTAGTTCCCAGGTTCGAGTCCCAGCTGGGTCAGCGTTGAGATTTATCTCCGGAAAATTCTCCGCCCTGCCTACGGTCAGTAGGGGACACCGATGGGCTTGGAAAGGCCGCCATCCGTCGGATGGGACGTTAAGCCGTGGTTCCGTGTGCGGGAGAGCCATACCCTGTGCACGTTAAAGAACACGCTGGATGGCCTTGACGGGAGGCTACCATCTGTCTCCCAACAGCTGTTCCAGTGGGTCTCCTCCCCCAACCTTCTCTGAGCCTTCGGGATCCATGTGACCTGACCATTTAGCCCATGGTGTGCAAAAAAGTGCCGCTCAGAGGTAAAACAACCCAACAAACCAAACTTCTTTACAAATTTTTTATTATGATTTTTTTTTTGTCATACGTTGAGCTTAATATGCGTTTTTGTTTAAATAAATTTAATTTTAAAATATATTATAAAATAAAAAAATTGACTTTTTTTTTACCACAGGTGTTTCACCGTAAATGGACTCTTTCAAAAGTTTGTCGTTAAGAGGAAAAGGTTGAAAAACACTGATCTTGCCAACTGTGTGCAGAAAATTACAGCTCAGGGGCAAAACAATCCAACCTTTTTTCTATTATTATATCTGTATTGATTCTTGGTGCAATTTTAAGCTTCGCTCTTGCAAATTAGCAATGGTACCCTGTATCCTGGGGGGCGGGGGTGGCTCAGTCGTTACCGCGCCAGGCTCATAATCTGCAGTTCCCAGGTTCGAGTCCCAGCTGGGTGCAGCGTTTGAGACATCTCCGCAAATTTCCCCGCCCTGCCCACGGTCAGTAGGGGACACCGTTGGGCTTGGAAAGGCCGTCGTCCATCGGATGGGACGTTAAGCCGTGGTCCCATGTGCGGGAGAGCAATACCCTGCACACATTAAAGAACACGCTGGATGGCCTTGATGGGAGGCTACCATCTGTCTCCCAACAGCTGAGGGCGTGGGTGGCTCAGTCGGTAGCGCGCCAGGCTCTTAATCTGTAGTTCCCAGGTTCGAGTCCCAGCTGGGTCAGCGTTGAGATTTATCTCCGCAAAATTCCCCGCCATGCCCACGGTCAGTAGGGGACACCGATGGGCTTGGAAAGGCCGCCATCCGTCGGATGGGACGTTAAGCCGTGGTTCCGTGTGCGGGAGAGCCATACCCTGTGCACGTTAAAGAACACGCTGGATGGCCTTGACGGGAGGCTACCATCTGTCTCCCAACAGCTGTTCCAGTGGGTCTCCTCCCTCAACCTTCTCTGAGCCTTCGGGATCCATGTGACCTGGCCATTTAGCCCATGGTGTGCAAAAAAGTGCCGCTCAGAGGTAAAACAACCCAAATCCCAACAGCTTGTTCCAGTGGGTCTCCTCCCACAACCTTCTTTGAGTCTTCGGGGTCCTTGTGATCTGGCCATTTAGCCCATTGTGTGCCAAAAAGTGCCTCTTAGAGGTAAAACAACCTAACCCTGGTTTTCAACTGCTAAAGAAAGTTACCAGAAAGCAGCTTCCTCCATAGACATTCCCTCGTTAGCTGTTAAGCCATGTTCAAAGAAGAGGAATGTAATTCTCGGAAAAGGAGGATCAGTCGGCCTATTTCTCTTCCATATATACACACATACACAATGTTTTACGGCGAAGAGAAATGCAAGTAAAATTAAAAGATGCTCCGAGGGTTTCCGGCAGAGTTAGGGTATTAAGCCCACGTGCTTTCGAGGGTTTTTCCTGCTTGGTTCTTTGTTTCAACGCTAGCTGTGGCAATGTGCCAGAAGATATCTACCGTATCTTGGATACTATTACTTCACGGTGGAGGATAGCCAAATGTCAAGAACGCTAGCTTTATGAGATCGGAAAACTACTAATGTTCATGCATTGGTGGCATTTCAAGAAGAGCCATCGTTTCTCATATTTTGGCAGGGGCGTAGATTTGAGAAGTGGAGAGGACGAATACTCTTCCCCCTCTAAAGGAAATGAGTTGGCAAAAATCAGAGCGTGAACTGGAATTGAACACAATTTCACTTTTGCCTGCATGAAAGTCTGTTTTTTTTAGAAATCCGCCACGTTTCTCTTTCGATCAGCAGTCGGCAGGACCGAAAAAGACATTTTTTCTCCAAAGAGAAAAGGACTGCTTTTTTCAAGAGAGGAAAATCGAAACCCGGAAAAAACTAATAAAACCCAATCGGGTTGGGTTGTTTTATTTCACAGCGGCACTTGTTTTAGCACACCATAGGCTAAATGGTCAGGTCACAAGGACCCCGATGGACCATAGAAGGTTAGGCTGGGTTGTTTTACCTCTGAGCGGCACTTTTTTGGCTAAATGGCCAGGTCACAAGGACCCCGAGGGGTCAGAGAAGGTTCAGGGGAAGGGACCCACTGGACAGTTGTTGAGAGACAGATGGAAGCCTTCCTTCAAGGCCATCCAGCGTGTTCTTTAACGTGCACAAGGTTGTTGGGTTGGGTTGTTTTACCTCTGAGCGGCACTTTTTTGCACACCATGGGCTAAATGGCCAGGTCACAAGGACCCCGAAGGCTCAGAGAAGGTTTGGGGAGGAGACCCACTGGAACAGCTGTTCGGAGACAGATGGTAGTCTCCCGTCAAGGCCATCCAGTGTGTTCTTTAACGTGCACAGGGTGTGGCTCTCCCGCACACGGGCCACGGCTTAACGTCCCATCCGACGGACTGCGGTCTTTCCAAGACCCTTCGGTGTCCTCTACTGACCGTGGGCAGGGCGGGGGAATTTTGCGGAGATAAACCAAGTACGTTTGGTAAAATAATAAACTGGTTGATAAAGCAATAATAGCCACTCTAAACACCGCGGGTTGGGTTGGGTTGTTTTACCTCTGAGCGGCACATTTTTGCACATCATGGGCTAAATGGCCAGGTCACATGGACCCCGAAGGCTCAGAGAAGGTTGGGGGAGGGGACCCACTGGAATAGCTGTTGGGAGACAGATGGTAGGCTCTCCGTCAAGGCCATCCAGCATGTTCTTTAACGTGCACAGGGTATGGCTCTCGCGCACACGGGGCCACGGCTTAACGTCCCATCCGACGGACGGTTGCCTTTCCAAGCCCATCGGTGTCCCCCTACTGACCGTGGGCAGGGCGGGGAAGTTTGCGGAGATAAATCTCAACGCTGACCCAGCTGGGACTCGAACCTGGGAACTACAGATTACGAGCCTGGCGCGCTACCGACTGAGCCACCCCCGCCCCTAAACACCGCGGAAAATATAATATTTGAGCAAATAAGATTTCGTCAAGCGTGGCTGGGCCACTTCACATTATTCTAGTTATTGTCTTAAAGTAAATTTCTTTAATTTTACAACGTCAACATTCTGATCTTTTCCTTTTAAATGTTTAACTGCAGTAGGATTCCTTTACAATTTATAACATCAGTTTAATTGTTCTTTTATCGTTATCCGGATGTTGTGCGTGACGTTAGAGGACACGGGATACGTGCACCGATGCACATCAAAAGATGCAAGGTTAAAGAAACGCCATTTGACCTTCAGTGTCGTGTAGTGCCGGGATGTAAGAAGAAACAGAACACCCTGAAACTATTGTCGGTTGACTGATTAGCAGCATCGTTTGTTAAACATTACATCACTACTACTATCGAGACATGTTTTCCAATAATCTAAGTACTTACGACGCAAAAAGAGCTGAAAGTTTTTTGTCCTCTCATGTACATTGTGAAAATATTTCTCTCATTGTCTTTCAAGCATCGGTGTGCATTTTTTTCACTCCATGGACATAAGAACCAAGGAAGGGAACTTTCCCTATCGCGATTGGGGTGGCAGATGGCTCAGTCGGTAGCGCGCCAGGCTCCTAATCTGTAGTTCCCAAGTTTGAGTCCCACCTGGGCCAGCGTTGAGATTTATCTCCGTTAAACCCCTACTCTGCTGAGTGAGAAAGGGAACATCGATGGGCTTGGAAAGCCCACCGTCCCATGCGATATTCTTGCACATTATACAACATGCTGGATGACTTTGACGGGCGACTACCATCTTTCTCCTAATAGCTGTGGGGGCGGGGGTGGCTCAGTCGGTAGCGCGCCAGGCTCGTAATCTGTATTTCCCAGGTACGAGTCCCAGCTGGGTCAGCGTTGAGATTTATCTCCGCAAAATTTCCCCGCCCTGCCCACGGTCAGTAGGGGACACCGATGGGCTTGAAAAGGCCGCCGTCCGTCGGATGGGACGTTAAGCCGTGGCCCCGTGTGTGGGAGAGCCATACCCTGTGCACGTTAAAGAACACGCTGGATGGCCTTGACGGGAGGCTACCATCTGTCTCCCAACAGCTGTTCCAGTGGGTCCCCTCCCCCAACCTTCTCTGAGCCTTCGGGGTCCTTGTGGCCTGGCCATTTAGCCCATGGTGTGCAAAAAAGTGCCGCTCAGAGGTAAAACAATCCAATCCAAAGCCTTCGGGGTCCATGTGATCTGGCCGTTTAGCCCATGGTGTTCAAAAAAAGTGCCGCTCGGAGGTAAAAGAACCCAACCCATACAACATGCTGGATGACTTTGACGGGCGATTACCATCTTTCTCCTAACAGCTGTCCAAGTGTGTCCTTCTTTCCCACAACCTTCTCTGAGCATCTACGCCCAAACCTCTTAGGCATATCACTGTTTTATGGTGATTTGATTGAATTAGTCTGCATTAACAACTAATGCCTTAGGTACGAGTTAAATGTCAAATGAAAGCTTATAATAGGAGACCGTTGTGGGCTATCTCGATTTAAGTCCCACCCTTTTCTTTCCCCCCAGACATTTGGGGCGGGGGGAAAGCGATTACATTCGTAATCTGTAGTTCCCAGCTGGGTCAGCGTTGAGATTTATCTCCGAAAATTTCCCTGCCCTGCCCACGGTCAGTAGGGGACACCGATGGGCTTGGAAAGACCACCGTCCGTCGGATTGGACGTTAAGCCGTGGCTCCGTGTGCGGGAAAGCCATACCCTGTGCACGTTAAAGAACACGCTGGATGGCCTTGACGGAAGGCTACCATCTGTTCCTCAACAGCTGTTCCAGTGGGTTTCATACCCCAACCTTCTCTGAGCCTTCGGAGTCCTTGTGACCTGGTCATTTAGCCCATGGTGTGCAAAAAAAGTGCCGGTCAGAGGTAAAACAACCCAACAACAACCCAATTTAGGTACGAGTTAAATGTCAAATGAAAGCTTGTGATAAGAGACTGTTGTGGGCTATCTCGATTTAAGCCCCACACCTTTTCTTTCCCCTCAGACATTTATTGATTTAGAGGGGCCCCTTACCTAACCCCTTCTCTGAAAGTTCGTGACCTCTCATTTAGGCCATTTTGAAGAATTGAGTGTCTTTCAGAGGTAGAGCAAATCGAAATAAAAAGTGCCATTCTGGTAATACAAACAACCAATGTCATTAACCCTTTCAGGACCATAAGGTTTCTAAGAGCGATATTAGTATGTAACTGTTTATTTTAGTTTGTTTAGACGTAAAATAAATAAAAATCATAAGAAAAATACATAACAATGTGTAGTTTTTTTGGAATTTTATGGGAAATATTTTTCCTAATGGACTATAAAGGTAACACAAATTATAGTTAGGCTTATTATGCAATGTCTTTTATTTATTGGTTTATTATAACAAAATGTTAACTAAAATAATACAAAATTGTGAAATAAAATTACTATACAAAATGATGTGCTAATTATGATATTCTGCGAAGCAATTTCTTTTGGTTGTGGAGCAAAGATGGACATTGCACATAGTACATATATTATGCGACCTGACAGTTCTGTTTTTTTTTTCTAAACGTTCCCGTTTACGTAATTGCGTTCGGCATACGTTCTATTTTGACATTCTGTATAAAAAATGCAGATAAGGTTATAATTAAATACGACAATCACCAATTTTAAAATGGGGAAAAATGTTTCCCTTAATCGTGAAAGGGTTAATCTTTATCGCATACTACAGCAGATGTAGTTTACGGTATTACGTTTGAAATACCTACTTACTAACAGTTAGGGGGGCGGGGGGGCTCAGTCGGTAGCGCGCCAGGCTCGTAATCTGTAGTTCCCAGGTTCGAGTCCCAGCTGGGTCAGCGTTGAGATTTATCTCCGCAAAAATTCCCCGCCCTGCCCACGGTCAGTAGGGGACACCAATGGGCTTGGAAAGGCCGCCGTCCGTCGGATGGGACGTTAAGCCGTGTCCCCGTGTGTGGGAGAGCCATACCCTGTGCACGTTAAAGAACACGCTGGATGGCCTTGACGGGAGGCTACCATCTGTCTCCCAACAGCTGTTCCAGTGGGTCCCCTCCCCCAACCTTCTCTGAGCCTTCGGGGTCCATGTGACCTGGCCATTTAGCCCATGGTGTGCAAAAAAGTGCCGCTCAGAGGTAAAACAACCCAACCCTACTAACAGTTAGGCCACCGCTGGCCTGCTTAAATGTAAGAGCTCGGTCTTAATGCTCCATTTATAGGTCGTTGTTCATTTGATGGTTGCGAACCTATGAAATTCGTTTTTACTTCCTAGAGATTGGTGTCTTGCTATAATCAGTTTGTCACGCGCCCAACGTCATAGCGTTCGGAAATAAAATACGAGACGGAATATAAAATGCATTCTTCATAAGGTAAGTTTTCGTGGCCACATCTTTATAATGGTAGAACCGTAATTGCTGAATCCATTGTATTTTATCTGATTTTTTGCTGTGCATTTTTATTACTTTCGTTGTCTTATCTAATGTCACCCAGAGGTTCTTCCGTTAGGTTAATGAGCAAAACGAAACATATCTTCTCGAGCTGACGAAGTGTACTGCGAGAGCATGAAACCGTGAAGCACTTACGGTCACGGTTTGGTGTTTCGTCGTCGGAGCTGGCTCCCCCCTCTTTCATCTGGTAGACTTTGAGGCGAACTCCTGCCGTTCGTGGTGTACGTACGAGAGTTTCGTTATACAAATTTAAATCTTAGAAATACATTATGAGAAAATGAAGTTAATATTTTAGATGGGAAGATCGGTTTAAAATAATATTATTTAAATGGTGTGAATTCTGCTTACAGACCTCCCCCAACCTTCTCTGAGCCTTCGGGGGTCCCAGCTGCGTCAGCGTTGAGATTTATCTCCGCAAAATTCCCCGCCCTGCCCACGGTCAGTTGGGGACACTGATGGGCTTGGAAAGGTCGCCATCCGTCGGATGGGACGTTAAACCGTGGCTCCGTGTGTGAGAGAGAGCCATACACTGTGCACGTTAAAGAACACGCTGGATGGCCTTGACGTGAGGCTACCATCTGTCTCCCAACATCTGTTCAGTGGGTTCCCTCCCCCAACCTTCTCTGAACCTTTGGGGTCCATTAACCTGGCCATTTAGCCCATGGTGTACAAAAAAGTGCCGTTCAGAGGTAAAACAACCCAACCTTCGGGGTCCATGTGACCTGGCCATTTAGCCCATGGTGTGCAAAAAAGTGCCTCTCAGAGGTAAAACAACCAATTCTACTTACAGAAAGTTGATTTCAACAAGCTCTAATGTAAACACGTAGTCCTGAAAATCATAAGAGAAGTTGCGTATTTTGTTTTGAGCTGGGTTGTTTTACCTCTGAGCGGCACTTTTTTGCACACCATGGGCTAAATGGCCAGGTCACAAGGACCCCGAAGGATCAGAGAAGGTTGGGGGTTCGTTTGGGTTGTTTTACCTCTGAGCGGCACTTTTTTGCACACCATGGGCTTAAATGGCCAGGTCACAAGGACCCCGAAGGATCAGAGAAGGTTGGGGGAGGGGACCCACTGGAACAGCTGTTGGGAGACAGATGGTAGCCTCCGGTCAAGGCCATCTAGAGTGTTCTTTAACGTGCACAGGGGGGCGGGCTCAGTCAGTAGCGCGCCAGGCTCGAAATCTGTAGTTCCCAGGTTCGAGTCTCAGCTCGAGTCAGCATTGAGATTTATCTCCGTCAGCGTTGAGATTTATCTCCGCATAATTTATCCCCGCCGATTATCCCCGATATATCCGATTTATCCCCGCTTTACCCACGGTCAGTAGGGGACACCGATGGGCTTGGAAAGTCCGCCGTCCGTCGGATGGGACGTTAAACTGTGGCCCCGTGTGCGGGAGAGCCATACCCTGTGCACGTTAAAGAACACTCTGGATGGCCTTGACAGGAGGCTACCATCTGTCTCCCAACAGCTGTTCCAGTGGGTCCCCTCCCCCAACCTTCTCTGAGCCTTTGGGGCCCATGTGACCTGGCCATTTAGCCCATGGTGTGCAAAAAAGTGCCGCTCAGAGGTAAAACAACCCAACAACAAATTAGCCAACGAATTGAAACTTAGAACAGTTCGGCAAAAAATGAAAGAAATGTAATGCAGTAGTACGTGGTATTGTGAAAGATGAACTTCATCTGAGTATTTACGCGTTAAGTGTGTTAAAGTTGTGAGATCTGAAAAGGACATTCAGATAGTTTGAGTCAGTGCGCGTTAAGTGAAAACAAGAAGAAGTATTTTTATTATGGTGTGTGCGCGGTTGATTATTTTGTGTTGTTAGTAAGATAAACTTAGTGATCTATCACAAGATGAAGGATTGTTTACGCTGGAAGTGGAGGAATTCAAGATTTGTTTGGGTTGTTTTACCTCTGAACGGCACTTTTTTGCACACCATGGGCTAAATGGCCAGGTCACAGGGACCCCGAAGGCTCAGAGAAGGTTAGGGGAGGGGACCCACTGGAACAGCTGTTGGGAGACAGATGGTAGCCTCCCGTCAAGGCCATCCAGTGTGTTCTTTAACGTGCACAGGGTATGGCTCTCCCGCACACGGGGCCACGGCTTAACGTCCCGTCCGACGGATGGCGGCCTTTCCAAGCCCATCGGTGTCCCCTACTGACCGTGGGCAGGGTGGAGAATTTTGCGGAGATAAATCTCAACGCTGACCCAGCTGGGACTCGAACCTGGGAACTACAGATTACGAGCCTGGCGCGCTACCGACTGAGCCACCCCCGCCCCCAGTGTGTTCTTTAACGTGCACACTGTATTGCTCTCCCGCACACGAGGCCACGGCTTAACGTCCCATCCGATGGACGGCGGCCTTTCCAAACCCATCGGTGTCCCCTACTGACCGTGGGCAGGGCGGAGAGTTTTGCGGAGAAAAATCTCAACGCTGACCCAGCTGGGACTCGAACCTGGGAACTGCAGATTACGAGCCTGGCGCGCTACCGACTGAGCCACCCCCGCCCCGTGAAGAGGTAGTAATTTAGTAGAACAGACTGACTGGTCTTGTATGCTCTGTAGAAAAAGTGTTATTGATTTATGTAAAATAGTAGTTAGTTTATTTATAAGTTATTTCATCCATACCATTGTAATTTGTTTGAAAATACACTATTGGAAACTCACGCTCACTGCTTATCCATATTTAAATTCACAACAATATAAAGCCTTGAGGAAAAAAGAAGTGGATCTTTTTTTTCCTTTCAATATAAAGCCTTGAGGAAAAAAGAAGAAGAAGCTGCGTCGAGGGAAGAAAGTATCGAAAGCTTTAAGCCAAGGCATAGAAAGCTTCATTAAATAATGCCTACAATGCTTCTTTGAGAGATTTCCTAGAAAGGTTTTTGCTTCTGGACGTCTAGAAAATACCGAGAGAAAACTTCTTGCAGAGGCCTGAAATGCTGATCTGATGCTGTAAATAGAGTGAAGATTTTCTCCATTATGTTTATCCAGTGATATAACCAGAAATGTTTCAGCAGTGAGAGTAGGGGCGGGGGTGGCTCAGTCGGTAGCGCGCCAAGCTCGTAATCTGTTAGTTCGCAGGTTCGAGTCCCAGCTGGGTCAGCGTTGAGATTTATCTCCGCAAAAATTCCCCGCCCTGCTCACGGTCAGTAGGGGATACCGATGGGTTTAGAAAGGCCGCCGTCCGTCGGATGGGACGTTAAACCGTGGCCCGTGTGCGGGAGAGCCATACCCTGTGCACGTTAAATAACACGCTGGATGGCCTTGACGGGAGGCTACCATCTGTCTCCCAACAGCTGTTCCAGTGGGTCCCCTCCCCCAACCTTCTCTGAGCCTTCGGGGTCCATGTGACCTGGCCATTTAGCCCATGGTGTGCAAAAAAGTGCCGCTCAGAGGTAAAACAACCCAACTTCTGTATTTTGGTAGGAAAGTGTAGATTCAGCAAGAGTTATTTATGACAAAATAACATTCTCGCAAATAATTTTTTTTTCATTTAAATACAATAAAAAAAACACGTTTACTACAATACAGTACATAAAGTATACAAGCAATATTAATTCGAATTTTTATTGTAGAACAGTAAACATATAAACCAATCGTTTATATGTAAAAGATATGTCTTAAATTTTTTAGTAAATATCAATACTTCAACAAAATATAGAAGCTCACTAGGTTTTGCAAGATGGAACTACATGAGTTTTCATTTGTGCTGGTTGTATTGAAATTGCAGCTTTAAACAACATGCAAAATTCAGAATTTGAGTGAACTTTGAAAATAGCGTATCAATAATGATTAGGCGAACAATCCTAACCCTGGCGAAAAACGTGTAGTTTGGCTAATAATTAGGAAATATATATTAACTCTTATTTTTTTTCCAATTTTTTTGTTGTTTGCTCTTCATCCAAAGTATAGAAATTATGCATAAGCAAAAATGCATTTTTTCTTCTGATTTTGCCGTCCCATGGCCGAGTGGTTAGCGCGCTTGGCTACTGATCTAAGGGACTCGGTTTCGAATCCCGGGTAAGGCATGGATGTTCGTGTTGTTTTTTCTGCTGAGGTCCTGCCATCCTTTCAGACCTTCTACTGTGGCATATAAACTGACAGGCTTCTGTCAGATCTCTGTGGCAAGCAGCTGCTTGAGGGGGTATTTATTTATTATTTATTTATTTATTTAGTATCAGTCTGTTTTTTTGAAGTTACGAAAAATAAAAATAAAAAAAGCGCTAGAATGCAATTAGCGAACATATTAAAAGTGAGAAACGACTTTCAGAGTTTTTTTTTTTCTTTTTTTTTCTTTTTACCTCGCGGCGCGTTTCGATTTGTCAGGTATAGAGAAGTTTTTAATTTAATGTTTAATTTTTGATTTGATTTTCCCGACTAACTGTTAAAAGTTTTCTTACGGATTGCAAAGCTAATGAAGTTTGCGCTAACGTAACTGTTCACTAGTCGGAATAATAACGTTCGATCGATTTTTGAAAATGTTCTAGACTCGCAGTAATTTTGTTAGGATTTAAGTTGCAAGTTTTTCCATTTTTAGTTGTTTTTCTAATGCTGGAGTAAGAAGAAAGCTTTAGTTTTATTAAAGGTTAATGACCTGAAATTAAAGAAATAGCTTAACGGTAGTTCCCAAAGTTTTCGATTCCATAGAAAGTCTGATTCTTTCTGCGTTCCCGCCCCCCAAGAAGTTGGGTTGTTTAGCTTCTGAGCGGCACTTTTTTGCACACCATGGACTAAATGGCCAGGTCACAAGGACCCCCGAAGGCTCAGAGAAGGTTGGGGAAGGGGACCCACTGAAACAGCTGTTCGGAGACAGATGGTAGCCTCCCGTCAAGGCCATCCAGCGTGTTCTTTAACGTGCACAGGGTATGGTGGACCCCGAAGGCTCAGGGAAAGTTGGGGGAGGGGACCCACTGGAACAGCTGTTAGGAGACAGATGGTAACCTCCCGTCAAGGCCATCCAGCGTGTTCTTTAACGTGCACAGGGTATGGCTCTCCCGCACACGGGGCCACGGCTTAACGTCCCATCCGACGGACGGCGGCCTTTCCAAGCCCATCGGTGTCCCCTACTGACCGAGGACAGGGCGGGGAGTTTTGCGGAGATAAATCTCAACGCTGACCCAGCTGAGACTCGAACCTGGGAACTACAGATTACGAGCCTGGCACACTACCGACTGAGCCACCCCCGCCACGTCCCCCAAGAAGTTTAATTCTGTCTGCAGACTCTCTTTCCAGCATTATCTGATACATTTTAACTAAAATACAGATCCTCGCAAAAAAAAAACTCCCTAAATGGCGCAAGAATCTTTTTTTATCTGTTTATCTGCTGTTTATTTAATGGCTATTTCGTAATTTGAATCTAAATATTCCAGTGGAGAAATTCGTTGCTCCAGAAATATCATCAACGGCCAATTTCATCTCGTGATAAGCATGAGATTGCTACTGTTGCTCCTCCCTGCCCACGGTCAGTAGGGGACACCGATGGGCTTGGAAATGCCGCCGTCCGTTGGATGGGACGTTAAGCGTGGAACTGTGTGCGGGAGAGCCATACCCTGTGCACGTTAAAGAACACGCTCGATGGCCTTGACGGGAGGCTACCATCTGTCTCCCAACAGCTGTTCCAGTGGGTCCCCTCCCCCAACCTTCTCTGAGCCTTCGGGGTCCATGTGACCTGGCCATTTAGCCCATGGTGTGCAAAAAAGTGCCGCTCAGAGGTAAAACAACCCAACCCAAAGCTACTGTTGCCATACTAAATGGACATAATTCCAACCAAAAGCAACAAAATTTAACACCGTTACGCATACCCGCAAACGTACTATTTCTCTTAGAGCTTTCTGATATATTGAAATGAGTTCGCGGAACCCTAGGGGTCCGTGAAGGTACTAATGTTGGTAAAATGCAGTGCATGAAGTTACGGTTATGGTTTAAATTTATTATTGCGAGAATATAAAATCAATGAAAAGTTCTGCGGAGGGGGTGATGAAATGGGGGAAAAATTGCGAAACGAAAGAAAAGCAGACGATTATCAGAGCTTAAAAGTTGACAGATCGCAAAAGCGAGAACGCTCCAAAATTAACACATTGTGATACGGAGAAAGAAATACTCGTTAGGAAACTAACACATAAGTAAAACGAAGAAATTTGATAAGTGATGGTTCAGAAATCAAGAGACGAAGATTGATTTCTAAACCATTACTTCGACCCCTATCTGACTTTGAACGCGACGCAGAATCTCAAATTTCTTAACATCTTTGAGATCTACGATCCGAAACACCTCTATGAACAAAATTTTAGCTCTCTACCACTGGTATATGGGGGGCGGGGATGGCTCAGTCGGTAGCGCGCCAGGCTCGTAATCTGTAGTTCCCAGGTTCGAGTCCCAGCTGGGTCAGCGTTGAGATTTATCTCCGCAAAATTCCCCGCCCTGCCCACGGTCGGTAGGGGACACCGATGGGCTTGGAAAGGCCGCCGTCCGTCGGATGGGACGTTAAGCAGTGGCCCCGTGTGCGGGAGAGCCATATCCTGTGCACGTTAAAGAACACGCTGGATGGCCTTGACGGGAGGCTACCATCTGTCTCCCAACAGCTGTTCCAGTGGGTCCCCTCCCCCAACCTTCTCTGAGCCTTCGGGGTCCATGTGACCTGGCCATTTAGCCCATGGTGTGCAAAAAAGTGCCGCTCAGAGGTAAAACAACCCAACCCTGATATATGGAAATTAAATCTTTGACCATGAATGACTCATTACAGTACTGTGCGAATTAGTTGGGACAAGCGTAGACACGTCCCGTAAAGGACATTGTGGAAGAAAAAGAAAAACCACCCCTAGAGATGATAGTTTAATTCGAAGAATTAGTATCACAGACCCGAAGAAGACCAGTGGAGACATCAAAAGGGAGATTGTTAATATAGATGTTTCCACCGTACGTCGTCGCCTTCTGGAATGTGGCCGCCGTCCCGTGGTCGAGTGGTTAGCACGCTTGTCTACTGATCTAAGGAACCTGGGTTCGAGCCCCGGGTAAGGCATGGATGTGTGTGTGTTTTTCTGCTGAGGTCCTGCCATCCTCTCAGACCTACTATGGCATATAAACTGACAGGCTCCTGTCAGACCTCTGTGGCAAGCAGCTGCTTGAGGGAGTATTTATTTTTTTTTATTTTATGAAGCAAAAAAGGCTATCCTGGGCAAAGAAACATCGAGACTGGACTGTGGAGAATTGGGAAAAAGTGATATTTTCCGACGAAACCCACTTTGTGGTGCATGGCTACAGGTCAAATTTCGTCCACCTCTCGCCTGGAGAACCTCTTCGATCCGGCCACATCCAGCAATCCCCCAAACACCCACCCTCCTAAGGTCATGTTTTGGGGATGTTTCACAGCTTCCGGGCCACAGACGCTTCACTCCATTGAAAGAATGATGGACAGAAAAAAGTACATAGTCATTCTGGAGGCGAAAATGGTCCCAAAACTGCAGAAGCTGATTCCTAACGGCGATGGGGTATTTCAACAGGATCTGGCTCCATGCCACAATTCTAAGCTTGCCAAGAGCTTCTTTACCCAGCAACATTTGAAGGTATTGGAGTGGCCAGGAAATTCACGCGATCTAAACCCCATTGAAAATTTGTGGGCTATTATTAAAGCGCACATATCTAAGATGGATTGCACGACTAAAAACCAAAATGATAGAAAGTATGGTACCACGACCCTGAAGTGAAGGAGATGTGTGGAAAGCTATTGGAAACAATGGTTGAGAGGGTGGAAGAAGTAATTAAAGCTAAGGGGGGGTCACATTCACTATTAACTACACTATTAAACAAATAAATATTTCAGTTGTGTCTTTGTTACTGCATTTTCTTATTGTCCCAACTAATTTGCACAGTACTGTAGATTAAAAATTTCACAACGATTCCGAGATATGAGACCTGAAATACAACTAGTCATCAGTTTTTAGCTCTCTAGTGCCAATAGATAAAATTTGACCTCTGACCCCAAAATACAACTAGTCATCAATTTTTAGCTCACTAGTATCAAGAGATAAAATTTGACCTCTGACCCTAAAATACGACTAGTCATCATTTTTTAGCTCTCTATTGCCAATACCGTCCCGTGGCCGAGTGGTTAGCACGCTTGGCTTGTGATCTACGGGACCTGGGTTCGAGCCCCGGGTAAGGCATGGATGTATGTGTTGTTTTTCTGCTGAGGTCCTGCCATCATCTCAGACCTTCTACTCTGGCATATAAACTGATAGGCTCCTGTCAGACCTCTGTGGCAAGCAGCTGCTTGAGGGGGTATTTTTTTGATGGCCGTCCCGTGGCCGAATGGTTAGCACGCTTGGCTTGTGATCTACGGGACCTGGGTTCGAGCCCCGGGTAAGGCATGGATGTATGTGTTGTTTTTCTGCTGAGGTCCTGCCATCCTCTCAGACCTTCTACTCTGGCATATAAACTGATAGGCTCCTGTCAGACCTCTGTGGCAAGCAGCTGCTTGAGGGGGTATTTTTTTTTTTGCCAATAGATAAAATTTGACCTCTGACCCCAAAATACAATTAGTCGTCAATTTTTAACTCTCTAATGCCAATAGATAAAATTTCGTTCTGACCCCGAAATACAACTAGTCATTAATTTTTAACTTTCTAGTACCAATTGATAAAATTTGACCTCTGACCCCAAAATACAACTAGTCATCAATTTTTAGCTCACTAGTATCCAGAGATAAAATTTGACCTCTGATCCTAAAACACGACTAGTCATCATTTTTTAGCTCTCTATTGCCAATAGATAAAATTTGACCTCTGACCCCAAAATACAATTAGTCGTCAATTTTTAACTCTCTAATGCCAATAGATAAAATTTCGTTCTGACCCCGAAATACAACTAGTCATTAATTTTTAACTTTCTAGTACCAATTGATAAAATTTGACCTCTGACCCCAAAATACAACTAGTCATCAATTTTTAGCTCACTAGTATCAAGAGATAAAATTTGATCTCTGACCCTAAAATACGACTAGTCGTCAATTTTTAACTCTCTAATGCCAATAGATAAAATTTCGTTCTGACCCCGAAATACAACTAGTCATTAATTTTTAACTCTCTAATGCCAATAGATAAAATTTTCTCTCTGACCCAGAAATACAACTAGTCATCGATTTTTCAGTTCTCTAGTACTAATAGAGAAAATTTCTCCTTTGACTCCGAAAGACCCACAACATCTCAAATTTCGCAACGTTTCCGTGACCTCTATTTGACATTGAAAGATACTTCGGAGGTCAAATTTCGGATTTTGAGATCTACGACCCGGAATACCTCTAAGGATCCCTGCCCTGCCACGGTCAGTAGGGGACACCGATGGGCTTGGAAAGGCCGCCGTCCGTAGGATGGGACGTTAAGTCTTGACTCCGTGTGCGGGAGAATCATACCCTGTGCACGTTAAAGAACACAGGCCTTGACGGGAGGTTACCATCTGTCTCCCAACAGCTGTTCCATTGGGTTCCCTCCTCCAACCTTCTCTGAGCCTTCGGGGTCCTTGTGACCTGGCCATTTAGCCCGTAGTGTGCAAAAAGGTGCCGCTGAGAGGTTGGGTTGGGTTGTTTTACCTCTGAGCGGCACTTTTTTGCACACCATGGGCTAAATGGCCAGGTCATATGGACCCCTAAGGCTCAGAGAAGGTTGGGGGAGGGGACCCACTGGAACAGCTGTTGGGAGATAGATGGTAGCCTCCCGTCAAGGCCATCCAGCATGTTCTTTAACGTGCACAGGGTATGGCTCTCCCGCACACGGGGCCACGGCTTAACGTACATCCGACGGAAGGCGGCCTTTCCAAGCCCATCGGTGTCCCCTACTGACCGTGGGCAGGGCAGGGAATTTTTCGAAGATAAATCTCAACGCTGACCCAGCTGGGACTCGAACCTGGGAACTACAGATTACGAGCCTGGCGCGCTACCGACTGAGCCACCCCCGCCCCCCTCCGCTGAGAGGTAAAACAACCCATCCACTAAGAGTAAAATTTCAGAGCTCTGCCATTTCTTCATCAGTTAGAATTAGCGTGATCTCCTGTCACTCACCCAGCCAATCATTCACAGTCGTCTATCTATATTAAATGAGCTCGGAAATTGACCCGTTGCGAAACATGTGCAAACATTATTGATGGCTGACACGAGTAAAAAAAACTACTTGAGATGATGTAAAAAGGAACCTGATTTGAAAATTCAATGATGGTATTCACTCTAAAAAATAAAAATAAAAGTCCTTTAGTATAAAGCCACAGTGTTAAAAAAAACTTCTCCCATTTGAAAGAAGCCATCATTCTGCTGGCAAAGCAGAATATAAATTCAAAATATTACTGGGTTGTTACAAAAACCGGAATTAAATATCAGGCGAATGAAAACTTCATCGGGGAGATCGCAAAGTTTTAGGTAATCGTTGATAACTACGTTTAAAAGAGTAAA